>JAXLNO010005007.1:0-73670 GCA_038087875.1 Malacoraja senta
AACACACGGTCACGGGGAGAAGGTACAAACTCCGCACAGACAGCGCCCGAACATGGGTCCCTGGCGCTGTGAGGCAACAACTCTACCGCTTCGCCACTGTGCCACCACACTCCTGATGTCGGGTCACCCTGCCCAGGTGCGACCCAAGCTTGGGCCATAGACCATGGCACCCAGCCAAGCTAGTTTGCCAAGAATATTTTAAACGCTTGAATTACTCATTCGCAGAGTAAGCTTTTCAGGCAGTGGGGGCAAGCGCTGAATACACACTGGGTTGTTGCATTGTGTTTTTAGCTGGCTTCTGATTGATGCGTTGTGACACTACAGCCTCATTACAATTGGCCTCTCTCGGTTCACAAGCTTCACTGCGTGCGTGTAGCTGTTATTCCCAATCACCACAGGAAGCAATCTTGTTTTCCTCAACTAGAAACGGGAACGTCCTGGTCTTGGTGCGGAACCTGCCGTATTTCTGTCTAAGTATTTGCGGCACGGTGGCGAAGCGGTAGAGTTGCTGCCTTACAGCGCTTGCAGCGGCAGAGTCCCGGGTTCGATCCCGGCTGTCTGTGCCGGGTTGTACGCTCTCCACGCAACCGCAAGGGTTATCTCCAAGATCTTCATATTCCTGCCATATTCCACAGACGTATGGATTTGCAGGTTAATTGACTTAATAGACTCTTGAAAATAGCGGAGTCAGGGGATATGGGGAGAAGGCAGGGAACGGGGTACTGATTGGGGATGATCAGCCATGATCACATTGAATGGCGGTGCTGGCGCGAAGGGCCAAATGGCCTACTCCTGCACCTATTGTCTATTGACTTGGTATAAGTGTAAGTTGTCCTAGTGTGTGTGGGATAGTGTTAGTGTGTGGGGGATCGCTGGTCAGCGTGGACTCAGTGGGCCGAAGGGCCTGTTCCGGCGATTTATCTCTAAACTAAACTAAACTGAACTATTGGGTTCAGTTCTGGGCACCATGTTATGGGGAAGATGTTGTCAAGCTGGAAGGGGTGCAGAGAAGATTTACTTGTCTGGATGTTGCCAGGACTTGAGGGCCTAAGCTGTAGGGGGAGGTTGAGCAGGCTGGGACTCTATTCCTCGGAGTGTAGGAGGATGAGGAGTGATCTTCTAGAGGTGAACAAAATCATGAGAGGAATAGCCTGAAGAAGGGGTCTGTCTCCACCTGAGATGTTACCTATTCTCCGGAGATGCTGCCTGACCCGCTGAGTTACTCCAGCATTTTGTGTCTATCTATGGCATGGAAGGTTATGGACCGACTGCGGGCAAATGGGATGGTGTGGATGGGAGAAGAAGGTTGGCATGTGGCCGATGGGCTGAAGGGCCTGTCCTCTGCTGTGCACAACTTCACGATTCTGCATTGTATTCTATGCTTGCTGAGGCGTACAAGATACTGAGTGGGTCTGACAGAAAGACGCTGAAAGTCTCTTCCCGCAGGCTGTACGGTTGGAAAACCAGTGGGCACTGGCTCGTGATAAGAGAACAGCCATTTAGGTCAGAGATGAAGAGATACTTTGTGAGAGGATAAAAAGTTTGTTGAATTCTCGACCTCAGGGGGTGGTGGGTGGCCAGTCGCCAACTGTGTTGAAGGCCAAGGTTGATAAACACTTGGAAACTGTGGGCACAGGGACATGGGCTCAAGGAATGTAAAAGGTGACGCCTGTATGGTCGTGAGTAGTCGCCCAAAGAGTCGCTGCCTTTTTCTGGTTGCCGCTGGATTTTCAACATGTTGAACATTTTTGGCGACCTGCTGCGACTATGACGGGTGCTGGCAGTCGCCGAAAGAATTGTGTAAGTGGGACAGGCCCTGAACTGTAGTATGGGCGTTTAGAAGATTGTGAGAAAAATACCAGATCGGACAGGGTGGTTGAGTTTACTTTTCTTAGTTTATAAATATGAATCCAAATGGGAACATACAGGGTTTGTTCTGTTTTGTCTGAAGAAGGGTCTCGTCCCGAAACGTCACCTCATTCCCTTCTCTCCAGAGATACTGCCTGTCCCAGACTGAGTTTACTCCAGTCTCTTGCGTCTATCTTTGGTTTAAACCAGCGGAGGTGGTTCCTTGATGCACACTTGCTTTGCCAGGTGCCGACACCTTTCAGTTGTCACATTGAGTGTAGATCTTGCTCGGTACTCTGCAGAGGTAGAACAGATATATTTTGGCAGATTCGGGCTTGAAAGCGACAGCCTCGGAAGCGTGTTATCTGAAGCCTGGCTCCTAGGAGGGGCAGGCAGTGCTGGGAGAAGTCAACATTTTGCGTTTGATATTATTAAAGGTGGTGCTTTCCTGCACCCACTGCCTTGTGACCAACTGCTGTGCCGATTAGCTGTGTTTGACAGCAGTCCCAGTTGTTATCAGTACAGTGCAGGTCTCACTGTCTGCGTTCCTGATTAAACAGGGTGGGTGTTGGAAATGACTTCAGAGTGACTGTAAAGAGTCTTGGTCACTGGGCAGTTATCTCGTAGCATTGGGTGTGAATAATTTCCTCCAATTAACCCCTTGAATGTTTTTCAAAGGTAGACAAAAATGCTGGAGAAACTCAGCGGGTGCAGCAGCATCTATGGAGCGAAGGAATTAGGCAACGTTTCGGGCCGAAACCCTTCTTCAGACTGGAGGAAATAGGCAACGTTTCGGGCCGAAACCCTTCTTCAGACTGATGGGGGGTGGGGGGAGGGGGGGAGGCGGGGAGAAGAAAGGAAAAAGGAGGAGGAGGAGCCCGAGGGCTGAGGGAGAGGTAGGAAGGGGAGGAGACAGCAAGGGCTCACTGAATTTTTCAAATATTGCTCCAACCAGGCCTTCGTAAACCAAGACAATATTTCTGCCCCAGTCTATTTCTGCAGTAGGGGCGGCACGGTGGCGCAGCGGTAGAGTTGCTGCCTTACAGCGCCAGAGACCTGGGTTCGATCCTGACCACGGGTGCTATTTGTTCCTACGGCCCGTGACCGCGTGGGTTTTCTCCGGGCGCTCCTGTTTCCTCCCACACTCCAAAGACGTGCAGATTTGTAGGTTAATTTAGGTTTGGTAAATAAATTGTCCCCAGTGTGTGTAGGATAGTGTAAGTGTACAGGAATCGCTGGTCGGCTGGTTGGACTTGATGGGCTGAAGGGCCTGTTTCCATGCTGTATCTCTAAATTAAACTAAACTCGACTAGTGCAGAAAGCTTTTAAGAAGGAACTGCAGATGCTGGAAAGTCGAAGGTGTACAAAAATGCTGGAGAAACTCAGCGGGTGCAGCAGCATCTGTGGAGCGAAGGAAATAGGCAACGTTTCGGGCCGAAACCCTTCTTCAGACTGGAGGAAATAGGCAACGTTTCGGGCCGAAACCTTTCCGGGTTTCGGCCCGAAACGTTGCCTATTTCCTTCGCTCCATAGATGCTGCTGCACCTGCTGAGTTTCTCCAGCACTTTTGTCTACCTAGTGCAGAAAGCTTTTACATCAGCTGCTGTGTAATCCATGCATTGTGTGTGGTTCATTGTCGCAGTTGAGCAGGGATCCTAATCCGGGATGGGTGAGCGACGAAAGCTGGAGTCCAGGATCTTGTGAAATGCCTTTGAACTCTCTCAGGGTAATAGCTGGATATCCAGAAAGTATTTAGCAAGCTGCCACATCAAAGGTCACGGCACAAAGCATGGATATCAGGGATAACGTATTGGCATGGATAGAGAAGTGCCGAGCAAATAGAAAATAGAGAGTTGGGATGAACGAGTTATTTTCAGGTTGGTGGGAGCTCAACAGTTCTGAAGACAAGAGTGTTTAAATGTTGTTTGTAGCGGTAACGGAACAATGAAATTTGTGCTTGCGGCAGCTTCACGATTCACAATAATATCCATAACTTGCAGGGACATATGTAGGAACCAAATTTGCTGGTTGTTCGCCAATGTCTCCACTTAAGGATGAATATATATAACCATATAACAATTACAGCACGGAAACAGGCCATCTCGGCCCTTCTAGTCCGTGCCGAACACTTATTCTCACCTAGTCCCATCTACCTGCACTCAGACCAGAACCCTCCATTCCTTTCCCGTCCATATACCTATCCAATTTATTTTTAAATGATAAAATCGAACCTGCCTCCACCACTTCCACTGGAAGCTCATTCCACACAGCTACCACTCTCTGCGTAAAGAAGTTCCCCCTCATGTTACCCCTGAACTTCTCAAATCATGTCCTCTTGTTTGAATCTTCCCTACTCTCAATGGAAAAAGCTTATCCACGTCAACTCTGTCTATCCCGCTCATCATTTTAAAGACCTCTATCAAGTCCCCCCTTAGCCTTCTGCGCTCCAAAGATTAAAGACCTAACTTGTTCAACCTTTCTCTGTAACTTAGTTGCTGAAACCCAGGCAACATTCTAGTAAATCTCCTCTGTACTCTCTCTATTTTGTTGACATCTTTCCTATAATTTGGCGACCAAAATTGTACAGCATACTCCAGAATTGGCCTCACCAATGCCTTGTACAATTTAAACATTACATCCCATATATCTTGGGGGCAGAATGAAAAGATGAATCGATTTGATTCCTGGGATGGAGGGATTGATGTATGATATGGGATCTACTACTGTCAATATTTCTTGAAGTTTAGAAGAATGAGCAGTTCTCACTGAAACATAAAACATGAGGGGATTAACAGGATAGATGCTCAGAGAACGTTTCCCCAGATGAGGTTTGCGGAATGATTGGGTTAACATCTGAGGAGCATGTGACAGCACTGGGCCTGTACTTGCTGGAGTTTAGAAGGATGAGGGGTGATCTCATTTATACATTGAATAGTGAAAGGCCTGGATAGAGTGGAGGTTGAGTGTGTGCCTCTAGTAATGGGAGAGTCTGGAACCATAGGGTACAGCCTCAGAATAAAAGGACGTACCTTTAGAAAGGAGATTAGGAGGAATTTTGTTAGCCAGAGGGTAGTGAATCTGTGGAATTCATTGCAACAAACAGCTGTAAAGGACAGCACATTGTGTAATTGAAAGCAGAGATGAATAGGTTCTTGATTAGGAAGGGATCAAAGCCTCCTAATAGATAAATTTGACCAATTCATAACAAGTTGGTCTCCATTTGTCGTCTTTTTGGAAACATATGGTGGAACACAAGTGTAAAAGCTAATCCGTGACTGGGTGAGGGATGGTCAAGATTATAAATACGATCTCCTTACTTCTTTTTTCTTTTTCTTCTCTTTTCTTCTTTTACTCTCTTTCTTCTATTTTCTATTTCTTAACTTTCTTTTTTCTCTCTATTTTTCTTTTTCACACACTATATATCTCACATTTTTCTATTCTACATTATCTAACTTCTTTTTCTTTTTCTTCTTTATTACAAAATTAAAAAAATAAGAAGCTGTACATAAAATGTATTATGAAAATATGATTGCATACAATTGTACTTCTAATAAAAATTAAAAAAAATTTAAAAAAAGGGAAGGGATCAAAGGTTATGAGGAGATGATTACAGCTAAGAGGGAAAAATAGATCAGCTATGATTGATTGGGAGAGCAGACTCGATGGCCCGAATGGCCTATTTCTGTTCCAGTAGTGGGGGCCATGTAGCCCGACAAGTATGGCGTCCCGGTGGTGCAGTGGTAGTTGTTGCCTTACAGAGCCGGGTTCGATCCTGACTACGGGCGCTGTCTGTACGGAGTTTGTACGTTCTCTCTGTGACCGCGTGGGTTTTCCCCGGGTGCTCTGGTCTCCTCCCACATTCCAAAGACCTGCAGGTTTGCAAGTTAATTGGCTTCGGTAAAAATTGTAAATTGTCCCTAGTGTGTCGGATAATGCTAGTGTACGGGGATTGCTGGTCGGCACGGACTCGGAGGGCCGAAGGGCCTGTTTCCGTGCTGTATCTCTAACCTAAACTAAAAAGATACAAGCCCTTCGGCCCACTATCCACATGCCGACCCTTATTTGTCACCCACACTAACCCCATTTACCCAGAGTATTCCGTATCCTTCTATTTAAGTGTCTGCCTAAATGTCCATTAAACATCATGACTGTATATGATTCCACCCCTTCTTCTGGCCACAACTACTAATTATCCATCGCTCACTGAATGAAGGCAGACAAAATAGATGAAAATCTTTCTCTGCAAATTCCCTTTAAAATCCCTTCCTCTCATCTTAAAAATATGCTCCTTTAATATTGAGGCAACTCCCTTTGGAAAAAGGTTCTGACTGTCGTGCCTATCTATGCCTTTCATAATTGTAAATGCTTCTATCAGGTCCCTCTCAACCTCCGAAGCTCCAGAGAAAACAAACCAAGTTTGTCCATCCTCCCCTGAGAGCTAATGCTCTCTAATCCGGGCAGCATCTGGTAAAGCTCTTCTGTGGCCTTTCCAAGTCTCCACAGCCTTCATGTAATGAGGCGACCAAACTACACCTAATATTCCATTTGTGGCCTAACTAACGTTTTATAAGGCTGCAACATAGCTTCTTGACCCTTGTACTCAATGCTCCTTTGAACGGGGAAATGTAGCAAATAAGACCATGTTGTTGGCCACACCTAAGTTGTTGTTCCCTTCCAATACTCTGAAGGGAGTAAAATGTTCAAGTTTTATCAGGAATTTGCAGGTTCTTGACAACTCCTCCCTGGGTGTGGTGCTGTAGCTCTTGATGCAAATGGCAGTTTAACCGCAGCCGGGTAACTGTGTCGTACACATGTACACAAGAAAATATGATCAATAGGCCTCAAGGACTCAGCTAATCCCATTCTCGGTGGCCATAATGTTGTAACTATAGACACAAGGTGCTATAGACCTGCACGGGAAGGTAGACGCTCCCGTCCCCACGAGTCTCGGGCAGATGGGGCTCGTCAGCCTGGGAAGGCAGTCCATCTAGGAGAGGGAAAACTCTGATTTAAAACCTCCACCGCCTTGTGGCCATATCCAGTCATGGAAAAGGCTCCAGGAGTGAACCTCAAGAAAATCCGGAGTCGGAGCCCCTAAGGCAGTTTGTCGTTGTCTACAACCTCGCTCTGGCAGCTCCTGCGACGGTGCTGGTGCCAAACTGTAACGGCCCTGCTGTTCCTTTGGATCGATCAGCGACGTGGAGAGGGGGGGACGGGCTGCATGGGCAACAGCCTGTCCTCCATATGACATCGTGGGTTTCAGCCCAAAATGTTGCCAATTTCCTTTGCTCCATAGATGCTGCCGCACCCGCTGAGTTTCTCCAGCACTTTTGTCTGACATCGCCCAGGCTTGCATCCGACCACACATCACCTGCTGCTCCAGCCGAGGTTTGGAGCAAGCAGCCAACAACTAGGATGCTTCATCACCCATGGTCAGTCATGACCGAGGGGGACCTACTACAGACACAAGGAACTGCAGATGCAAGTTTACGAAAAAAGAGACACAAAATACTGGTGTAACTCAGCGGGTTGCACCAATTGAAGTGACAATCACACAATCCTGTTGTCTAACAAATCAAGCAATCCGAGGCTTCTGCTTTGAAGTTTACAACCTCGCTCTGGCAGCTCCAGACAATGTGTAAACGTTTGATTTTGGAAGGAGAAAAAACAAGCAGATTGTTGTGTAAAAGGCCTGTCCCACTTACGCGATTTTTTTCGCCGACTTGCCGGCACCCGTCATAGTTGCAGCAGGTCGCCGAAAATTTTTCATCTTGTTGAAAATCCAGAGGCGACCAGAAAAAGATACGACTCTTTGGGCAACTACTCACGACCATACAGGCGTCACCCCGCGACATGTCGGCACGTGACGCCTGTTTGGTGGTTAGTAGTCGCCCAAAGAGTCGTACCTTTTTCTGGTCGCCGCTGGAGTTTCAACGTGTTGGAAATTTTCGGCATCCGACTGCCACTGTGATGGGTGCTGGCAAGTTGCCGAAAAAAACCGCGTAAGTGGGACAGGCCCTTAATGTTCTCCAACCACTGCCAGCTGCCATTCAATGAGGGACGGTATCTTTGTATGCTGCTGTGTCCCAGCCTCTCGATGGCCATGTGCAGATGGCGTGTGATGTTCCTACAAGTCCCTCCGTCCCCTGAGTAATTGCAGGATCCTATAGAAATCACAAAGGAGTCGCTGCCTACCTACGTACGCACGCACACTAGCTGTGGTGATCAGTGCTGCGATTTGAACATCAAGACTCTTGGCCAAAGTCCAACCGTTTCTCTCGGGAACACCGCACCAGATCTCGAGATTCCCTTGAAGCAAATGAATGGGATAAAGCTAGTGAAGCTCCTCACTGGAGATGCTGAGGTTACCATCAGGAGCCAGTAGGAAGGACCTCCTATGCAACCTAGCAAACAAGTTCACCCTCTTCTGCTTCTATTCCCTGATCACCCCAATCTCTTGGATCTCTGATGTCCAGATCATCTGGCCTTTTCCCTCCACAGAGACTGCCTGGCCTGCTGAGACTTTCTATGTCCATAAGGAGCAGATTTAGGCCATTCGGTCCATCAAGTCTACTCCGCCATTCAAATACGGCTCATCAATCTTTCCCTCTCAACCCCTTTCTCCTGCCTTTTCCCCCATAACCCCTGACACCCGTATCAATGAGAAATCTATCAATCACCACTTTAAAAATATCCATTGGCATCCACAGCCATCTATGGCAATGAATTCCACAGATTCACCATCCTCTGACTAAAAGAATTTCCTCCTCATCTCCTTCCTAAAGGTACGTCCTACATCTTTTAAAGCTACATCATCCTGACTCTTACACTCAATATATGAAGGCAAGCTGACCATTTGCCTGTGTGTAGTTTCAGTTTCACTTTAGTTTATTGTCACATGTACCGAGGTACAGTGAAAGGCTTTTGTTGCGTGCCAACCAGTCAGCAGAAAGACAATACATGATTACAATCGCTCCATTTAATTGCAGGTAGACAAAAATGCTGGAGAAACTCAGCGGGTGAGGCAGCATCCATGGAGCGAAGGAAACAGGCAACGTTTCGGGGTGTTCCCCTTTCCTTCTCCCCTTAACCTATGACCTATTCTTGCTATTGAGTGGGTGCAGCGTAGGTTTACAAGGTTAATTCCCGGGATGGCGGGACTGTCGTATGCTGAGAGAATGGAGCAGCTGGGCTTGTACACTCTGGAGTTTAGAAGGATGAGAGGATATCTCATTGAAACATATAAGATTGTTAAGGGCTTGGACACGCTAGAGGCAGGAAACATGTTCCCGATGTTGGGGGAGACCAGAAGCAGGGGCCAGAGTTTAAGAATAAGGGGTAAGCCATTTAGAACGGAGACCAGGAAACACTTTTTCTCACAGAGAGTTGTGAGTCTGTGGAATTCTCTGCTTCAGAGGGCGGTGGAGGCAGGTTCTCTGGATGCATTCAAGAGAGAGCTAGATAGGGCTCTTAAAAATAGCGGAGTCAGGGGATATGGGGAGAAGGCAGGAATGGGGTACTGATTGGGGATGATCAGCCATGATCACATTGAATGGCGGTGCTGGCTCGAAGGGCCAAATGGCCTACTCCTGCACCCATTGTCTATTGTCTATTGACACCCTTGCTAATCAATCCTTCAATCATGACCACAGAAGGGTCTCCACCCGAAACGTCACCCATTCCTTCTCTCCAGAGGTGCTGCCTGTCCCGCTGAGTTACTCCAGCACTTTGTGTCTATCCACTGCATCTGCAGTTCCTTCCTACACATTCAAAGGGTGGTCGCAGGCGTTCTTCACCACTCGGTTTCTGTTAGATACATAGATACATAGAAATTAGGTGCAGGAGTAGGCCATTCGGCCCTTCGAGCCTGCACCGCCATTCAATATGATCATGGCTGATCATCCAACTCAGTATCCCGTACCTGCCTTCTCTCCATACCCCCTGATCCCTTTAGCCACAAGGGCCACATCTAACTCCCTCTTAAATATAGCCAATGAACTGGCCTCAACTACCCTCTGTGGCAGAGAGTTCCAGAGATTCACCACTCTCTGTGTGAAAAATGTTTTTTCTCATCTCGGTCTTAAAGGATTTCCCCCTTATCCTTAAGCTGTGACCCCTTGTCCTGGACTTCCCCAACATCGGGAACAATCCTCCTGCATCTAGCCTGTCCAACCCCATAAGAATTGTGTACGTTTCTATAAGATCCCCTCTCAATCTCCTCAATTCTAGCGAGTACAAACCGAGTCTATCCAGTCTTTCTTCATATGAAAGTCCTGACATCCCAGGAATCAGTCTGGTGAACCTTCTCTGCACTCCCTCTATGGCTATAATGTCCTTCCTCAGATTTGGGGGAACGGGGTTCTGCACGACTGACTCCATCCATGCCTGATGGTGTAGGTGGTGGGATCCTGGGCGACCCCCTTGCGAACAGCTGCGGGCTGTTTTGCCCCAGCGGTGTGAGAGAGGAGGGGAGGGGAGGGGAGGGAGGGGAGGGCACAGATTTGGGAAGGCGGTGCAGGAGGGGCTCAGATCTGGCGGATGGGAGAGGAACAGCATCCCAGCGTGTTGCTGGAACCGGTCCAAGTAGTGAGTGGCTGGTGCTGGAACCCCCAGCACAGAGGAGAGACAGAGACACAGACAGAGACAGAGAGGGGGAGAAGTCAGCATATGGACCGCCCCGCAAGCAAGAGACCACAAGACGGCCCATGGTATTGCTCGTATTTATAGAGCGGTTGCAATGTGACAGATTATCCCACCTCCTGCCTGTCTTATATAAAAAAACACAAGCCGGGTGTCAGCTTTCAACTCCGGGCTGGTGGGAATGGCGTTGCGGGCAGGACCAAGCGTGGACAAGCCTCACAGGGTGAGTAGTTGGTTGGTGGACGAACCAAGCCCCGACAACCAGGACACACACAAACAAAAACCCCAACACCATTGAGCTGCATCGCCCGTCCTTTTCGTTGCAGCGAGGAGCAGGGAGAGGCGGCGAGCTGTGGGAAATGTCCCTGCCAGCTGCTTGTTCCACTTGCCCGCACTGACTCATCTGCTGTTACCCTTCATCACTGAGTCCCAGCCCCCAAACCCTCAGGAACCAAGCCAGCAAAACTCCTCCGACTGCTCCCCTTGTTAAATGTAACACTGTCTGACGGCCCGGTAACTCTTATCATTCGAGGGAGAAGTCCAAACAGGAGGGCATGTGGATGGAGTAGATAGTTGCAAGGAACTGCAGGTAGATAGATGTGCGGGTTTAACGCCCAAACAAAACAAAAAAGACACAGAGTGCTGGAGTAACGCAGAGAGCCAGGCAGCATCTCAGCTGGGAATTTCTCAGGCAGAGATAGATAGATAGATTTTTCATTGGTATCACTGGAGGCAGGAAACATGTTCCCGGTGTTGGGGGAGTCCAGAACCAGGGGCCACACAGGTTAAGAATAAGGGGTAAGCCCTTTAGAACGGAGACGAGGAAACACTTTTTCTCACAGAGAGTGGTGAGTCTGTCAGAGGGCGGTGGAGGCAGGTTCTCTGGATGCTTTCAAGAGAGAGCTAGATAGGGCTCTTAAAAAATAGCGGAGTCAGGGGATATGGGGAGATGGCAGGAACGGGGTACTGATTGGGGATGATCAGCCATGATCACATTGAATGGCGGTGCTGGCTCGAAGGGCCAAATGGCCTACTCCTGCACCTATTGTCTAGTGTCTATTGTATCAGCTGTCAGAGGTTATGGGAAGGCAGGAGAATGGGGTTGGGAGGGAGAGATTGGATCAGCCTTGATTGAATGGCGGAGTGGATTCGATGGGCCGAATGACCCAAATTCCACTCCGATCACTTCTACCCTTGTGAGAACATGGGTAGGTGACAAAGGTAGACACAAAGCTGGAGCAACTCAGCGGGTCAGTCAGCATCTATGGAGAAAAAGGAATAGGTGACGTTTCAGATGTTTTGGAGCAATGCACTTTGTATCTTTTTCTTTGTAAACCAGCACCTGCAGTTCCTTGTGTCTAAGAGTCTGTGCCAGGTTTAACGCCCCAATGCTCTAGCATTGAAAGACCACGTCTCGGGAGTTAGCTGGCTCCGACTATGTTTGTGGCAGATATTATTAATTATTCAGACTTCATTTAGTTTGCCATGTCAAAGTCACTATTTTTTCAAAGTGTTAAAGATTTTTATTTGCGTGATATCAGAAAAAATATCTTTGTTATTATTGGTGGAGCAAACATTGCTGCTTGGGTTTGGGGTGAGGGTAAAATTCGGCAGATGTTTTGCCCAGATGTTGGGGTGCAGTCGTTGTGGGGAAGCAAAGTGTTTTGTAAAGTAATGTTTTAAGAGAGAGAGGTTCAGGCCTTGTGTATAAAGCCTCTGACTATCAGTCTGCATTGTTTGTGGGGGTGGGGCAACCTCTGTCCGATCATTA
Source organism: Malacoraja senta (assembly GCA_038087875.1). Lineage (NCBI taxonomy): Eukaryota > Metazoa > Chordata > Chondrichthyes > Rajiformes > Rajidae > Malacoraja > Malacoraja senta. Next base: position 12,260 of record JAXLNO010005007.1, read on the forward strand.
ACCATGTGTCCTTGTTATGTTAACTTGTTAACCATGGTAACCTTTGTGTGTACAAAATCACGAAAGGAATAGACCGGGTGGACACACAGACTCTCTCGCCCAGAGTAAGGATTCAAGATTCAAGAGAGTTTATTGTCATGTGTCCCAGATAGGACAATGAAATTCTTGCTTTGCTTCAGCACAACAGAATATAGTAGGCATGAATAATACAGAACTGATCAGTGTGTCCATATACCATTAAATATATATATACACACACATAAATAAGCAGATAAAGTGCAATGGGCTATTAATGTTCAGAGTTTTGTTGGAGTTGAGTTTAATAGCCTGATGGGTGTGGGGAAGTGGCTATTCCTGAACCAGGATGTTGCAGATTTCAGGCTCCTGTACCATCTACCTGACGGCAGCAGGGAGCTGAATGGGTCTCGCACTCTCCTCTTCTTGGCCTTTTAGCTTTGACATGGAACGTGAATTTTCTCAGAGAAAATTGACGTTCCATGTCAAAGCTAAAAGGCCAAGGTTTGCACTCGAGTGCTGTACTGCCAGAAAGTCAGCTTTCAGATGCTGCCCGGATGATCATGTATTTGTTTAATGTCACGGGTACCGAGTGTATAGATACAGGATAAAGAGAATATCGTCTGATAACAATTGGGAATAAACTGTCCCTGAATCTGTATCTATACACTGTAAATGGCTCGATTGGAATCATGTTTTGTCTCTCTGCTGACTGGATGGCACGCAACAAAAGCTTTTCAGCTTATCTCTTATTTTTGCATGAGTGAGTGAGTGGCCAGGATGGTGTGGATCCTTGGTGATGCTGCCAGCCTTTTTGAGGCAGCGACTGCGATAGATCCCCTCGATGGTAGGGAGGTCAAGAGCCGATGATGGACTGGGCAGTGTTTACTACTCGTTGAAGGGAATCGAGAACCAGAGGACATGGGTTTAAGGTGAAGGGGAGGGGAGGGGGGGGGGGAGATTTAATAGGAACCTGAGGGGTAACCTTTTCACACAGAGGGTGGTGGGTGTATGGAACGAGCTGCCCGAGGAGGTAGTTGAGGCTGGCAATATTGCAATGTGCAAGAAACATTGGATAAGGTGGATTCAATGGGATATGGGCCAAATGCAGGCAGGTTGCACTAGTGTAGATGGGACATGTTGATCAGTGTGGGCAAGTTCAGCTGAACAGGCTGTTTCTACGCTGTAAGACTCTATTAACTAGCTGAAGAAGAAGAGGTTCAGGAGAGAGCGTTTGCCAAAATCTCATTGAAAGTGTTTTTGTGGGGTGGGGGGTAAAAGCCCCTGAATCATTGAAGGAGAGTACTGGAATTTTGGCAGTGAATGGAAATTTTAATCTTGGAAAACCATGACAAACCATTTCATATCAACCACTTGCAGATGGAGTATCTTCATGAAGTTCCTTTCAACTGCACTGCAAGTTTGGTCAGTGCAGGTCCTCCCCTTCCTCTTCCAGCCCCACCCCCTGCTGAACTGTCAATGGTTGCATAGTTGCTGCTGAGAGGAAAATGATCTACCAACTGCACCCCTGGAGCCCAATACTCTTCAATGCTTTAATTCATTGTCCAAATCTGCAGGGCACAATCTTGATAGGAAGGAACTGCAGATGCTGGTTTACACCGAAGTTACACATAACATGCTGGAATAACCCAGTGGGTCAGGCAGCATCTCTGGAGAAAAGGTGACGTTTCAGGTCTAGACGGTCTGATAGTCGGGTCTGAAGAAGGGTCTTGACCGGAAATGTCACCTTTTCTCCAGCGAGGGATATGGGCCAAACGCAGTCGAGTGGGACTAGTGTAGCTGGGACATGTTGGTCGATGTGGGCAAGTTGAGCCAAAGGGCCTTGATTCCATGCTGTATGACTCTATGTAGGGCAGTTGAGAGATGAGGGAGGTGAATTGCATTTTGGCCTTTAGTGCATGCAGGTTGGTGTACAAAAATACAAATGTCTGGCAGCAACTTCTGGGGCCTGCGACGAACGAAATGTTGGAGCACCTGGTAGAGTTTTGTATCAGGGAGATATGTTTGCCTTGGAGGAAGTGATGGAGTCTTAAAGCATGGAAACAGGCCCTTCGGCCCAACTTGCCTACACCGGCCAGTATGTCCCATCTACACTAGTACCAACGTTATTCCCTAATCAAGTATCTATACACTGCAAAAGGCCCGTTTGTAATCGTGTTTGGTCTTCCTGCTGACTGGTTAGCACGCAACAAAAGCTTTCCACTGTACCTCGGTGCCCGTGACAATAAATAAATAAACTCAAACTAAACGAATAAACTAAAATCCTACATGAAGCACATCAAAGATTTGTACAAAGATGACGTACATCATAGATTACCTCCCCCCCTTGACTCCATTCAAGGACCCAAGCAGTCTTTCCAGGTGCGGCAGAGGTTCACCTGCACCTCCTCCAACCTCATCTATTGCATCCGCTGCTCTAGATGTCAGCTGGTCTACATCGGTGAGACCAAGCGTAGGCTTGGCGATCGCTTCGCCCAACACCTCCACTCGGTTCGCAATAACCAGCCTGATCTCCCGGTGGCTCAGCACTTCAACTCCCCCTCCCATTCACAATCCGACCTTTCTGTCCTGGGCCTCCTCTATGGCCAGTGAGCACCACCGGAAACTGGAGGAGCAGCACCTCATATTCCGCTTGGGCAGTTTGCACCCCAACATTGACATGAACATTGACCTCTAATTTCAGGTAGCCCTCACTGTCTCCTCTCCTTCTCAGCTCTCCCTCAGTCCACTGGCTCCACCCCTTCCTTTCTTCTTCCCATCCCCCCCCCCCCCTACCCTCACATCTGTCTGAAGAAGGGTTTCGACCCGAAACTTTGCCTATTTCCTTCGCTCCATAGATGCTGCCTCACCCGCTGAGTTTCCCCAGCAATTTTGTCTACCTTCGATTTTTCCAGCACCTGCAGTTCTTTCTTAAACAAGAGTGAGTGAGAAAGATCAATATTTGTGAGGGTTTAGTAGAATGAGCAGTGTCTCATTGAAAAGTAAGATTCTGAAGTGGGTTGACAGTGTGAATCAGAGAGATTGTTTCGCTTGGCTGGAGAAGCTTCTACATGAGGCATTGTCCCGGGACTTCGTATGGGGAATTGGGATTCTGCATACAACAGATTGTGGATACTGAGTCGTGTGGGAAGGCACTGCAGATTTTGTAGGAACGAACGGCAGATGCTGGTTTAAATCGAAGGTTGACACAGAATGCTGGATTAACTTAGCAGGACAGGCCGCGTCTCTCGAGAGAAGGAATGGGCGACGTTTTGGGTCGAGACCCTTCTTCAGACCTGGGACTTCTGACAAAGAAGGGTCTCGACCCGAAACGTCACCCATTCCTTCTCTCCAGAGATGCTGCCTGTCCCGTTGAGTTACTCCAGCATTGTGTGTCTATCTTGGCCATTGAGTATATTCAAGGCTTGGATTGTTAGTTTTAGATAGGGCTCTTAAAAATAGCGGAGTCAGGGGATATGGGGAGAAGGCAGGAACCGGGTACTGATTGGGGATGATCAGCCATGATCACATTGAATGGCGGTGCTGGCTCGAAGGGCCGAATTGCCTACTCCTGCACCTATTGTCTATAGTCTATTGTCTATAGTTTAGTTTAATTTATTGTCATGTGTTCGGAGGTAGGTGGATAGTCTATACAAGATTACAATTAAGCCATCTACACTGCACAGATACAGTATAAAGCGAATAATGTTTAGTGCAAGGTAAAGTTGGATTAAAGTTAGTCCGAGGGTCTCTAATGAGGTAGATGGGAGGTCAGGACCACTCTCTAGTTGGTGATAGGATGGTTCAGTTGGGAAGAAACTGGCCCTGCACCCTGTCCCTGAGATGGGTGGGAGATTGCAACCTTCATGTGGTCTGCCCTGTTTCGACGAATGCAATCAACCCGGCGTGCACAATCAAATGAGATCAAATAGAACAAGTTGTCCCACAACTTTAGGCTGTGCGTGCCATACTCAAGAAGAAGAGTCCCTGAGGTATAAGTTTTCATACTTCTGCACCTGTTCGATAGACACAAAAAGCTGGAGTAACTCAGCGGGGCAGGCAGCATCTCTGGAGAGAAGGAATGGGTGAGGTTTCGGGCCGAGACCCTTCTTCAGACTGAAGAAAGGGTCTCGACCCTAAACATCACCTATGCCGTTTCTCCAGAGACGCTGCCTGTCCCGCTGAGTTACTCCAGCTTTTTGTGTCTATCTTTGGTTTAAACCAGCATCTGCAGTTCCTTCCTGCACACTTCTGCACCTCTTGCCTGATTTCCTTTTCCCATGTTTAGTCAAACTGCACGGAAACAGGCCCTATGGCACAACTTATCCATGCGAACTAATATGGCCCATCTACGCTAGTCCAGTTTGCCCGTATTTAAACCTTTAAACCTTTCCTATCAAAATGCCTGTCTAAATGTCTTTTACATGGCATTCCTACTACACCTGCCTCGACCACTTCCTGTTGTTGATGCTGGTGCTGCTCCGTGCCGCCATTAAGCAGGCTTTAGAGGCCTGTGTGGAAATATTTGTCACCGGGACACACATAATTAAATGCTTGGCCAACATTCCTCCTGCATATGGTGTAAGGAATCATCGCATTAATCATCGCGTAACCTCGCGGTGTACAGCAGGGCTCGAGGTACAGACTGGTACCATGTTTGCAGCAGATGTTTGACTTATTGCGCTCTGCTTTGATGCAGGGCAGCTGTGGTGTAATGCAATGATGGACCTGAGCAGATGTTTGCTGGGCCTTGTCTCTTTACCACATCGGCCAAAGCTGAATTAGTTTAGTTTTGTTTAGAGATACAGCGTGGAAGCACGCCCTGCGGCCCACTTAATCCATGCCGACCAGCGATCCCCCTACACTAATACTATCTTACACGCTAAGGACAATTTACAATCTTTACCAAAGCCAATTAACCTACAAACCTGTATGTCTGTGGGAGGAAAACCAGAGCACCAGGGGAAAACCCACACAATCTCAGGGAGAACGTACAAACTCCGTACAGACAGCGCCCGTTGTCAGGATTGAACCTGGGTCTCTGTAAGGCAGCAACTCTACCGCTGTGCCACCGTGCATTAGAGCATTAGAGCTTTCTCAACTCAGGAGCTTGTGGGGCCAAGTCCCAGTCTGAAGAATAAAACTCAACAAACTGCAGATGTCGGAAGCCTGAAATCAAAACAGGTAGTGCTGGAAATACTCAGCGGGCCAAACAGCATAATTTGGAAAGACGTTTTGGGTCCAGGATCCCTTGTCGGAACTGACAGAACTTTCTCAGAGCAAGCCTCATAGTCGTAGAGCACAGAAACAAGCCCTGAGCAAAAACCTGACCAAGATGATCTAACCGAGCCTGGCCCATAACTCTCTAAACCTTTCCAATCCATGTTCCTGTCCAAATGTATAACTCTCCATGTTTAATCGATTATGTTTTATTATGAATGTTTAATGTTTTATGTGTCATTCCTAACTGTCACTGTATGTCATGGTGTCACTTGCGGGCGGAGCACCAAGGCAAATTCCTTGTATGTGAATACTTGGCCAATAAACTTATTCATTCATTCAGTCATTCAGACAGTAGCAATAGTCAGGATTGAACCCTGGTCTCTGGCAGCAACTCTACCGCTGCGCCACCTGTGTCTAGACCATCTCACCTGCTCACATTGATACTGGGGCACAGTTCCAAGAGAAGTAGACCTCTCTTGGGGCCAGGGACATTTTTATATCCCAGTTAATGTCATTAAAACCAGGTCATCAGGTCATCATCGCATTGCCGTCTGCCTTCATCTTGGTTGCTGTGTTGGAGCATCGGTAGAGTTTCTGCCATACAGCGCTTGCAGTGCCAGAGACCCGGGTTCAATCCCGACCACGGGTGCAGTCTGTACAGAGTTTGTGCGTTCTCCACATGACTGCGTGGGTTTTCTCCGAGATCTTCAGTTTCCTCCCACACCCCAAAGACGTACAGGTTTGTAGGTTAATTGGCTTGGTGTAATTGTAAATTGACCCTAGTGTGTGTAGGATAGTGTTAGTGCGCGGGGATCGCTGGCCGGCATGGACTCGGTGGGCCGAAGGGCCTGTTTCCGCGCTGTATCTCCAAACTAAACTAACAAAAAAAGAGAGGAGATCTTCCTCAACGTCGGGAGACCTTGCGGAGATTTTGCAGTGGAGCAGTCAAAATGTAGAAATGAGTAATTGCAGAGGCTGGTTTACCAAAAAAGACACAATGTGCTGGAGGAACTCAGCTGGTCAGTCAGCATCTCTGGAGAACGTGGATAAGAGGTTTTCAGGTTGTGACCCTCCATCAGTGTGAAGAAGGGTCCCGACCCGAAACATCATCTGTCCATGTTACGAGGTACAGCATGTGCAGGAAGGAACTGCAGATGTTGGTTTAAACCAAAGATAAAGACAAAATGTTGGAGTAACTGAGCGGGACCGGCAGCTTCTCTGGAGAGAAGGAATGGGCGACGTTTCGGTTCGTGACCCTTCTTCAGAACAGAATGTTCGTTTGTGATTAAACTGCACTATTGAATGGCCTGGTTAAGGATGTAGGGAAAGAAATGGCTCTAGCATTGGACGTTTGATGGCACCGGGTCTCGCTGGGGTTTAGAAGGATGAGGGGCCCCCTCATTGAAACATACCAAATAGTGAAAGGCTTGGATGGAGTGGATGTGGAGAGGATGTTTCCACTGATAGGAAAGTTTAGGACTAGAGATCACAGCCTCAGAATTAAAGGACATTCTTTTAGGAAGCAGATGAGGAGACATTTCTTTAGTCAGAGGGTGTTGAATCTGTGGAATTCTTTGCCACAGAAGGTCAGTGGATATTGTATGTTTAAGGCAGAGATAGATAGATTCTTGATTAGGTGTCAGATGGGGAGAAAGCAGGAGAATGCCGTTAGGAGGGAGAGATAGATCAGCCATGATTGAATGGCAGAGTAGACTTGATGGGCCGAATGGCCTAATTCTACTCCTATCACTTATGACCTTATGCTGTTATGATTGGGTGGGTCTGGGAGATGGGTTCTGGACTGTAGTGTGTGATTGCTCCCTGTCCCGGGGCATTGAGCAGTTTCAAGCACACACTGAATAATTGAGTATCTAGGACACTGCTGTTTGTTTTTGGTGACAGACTCCATTAGCCTCTCGTGCCAAAAGGAAAATATAATTCTTTTTTTCTTTTTAATTTACTAAAATGGTTATAAAATGGCTTAAACATCACAACTTCAGAAAGCAAAACATTCTTGCTATTGAGGGAGTGCAGTGTAGGTTCACAAGGTTAATTCCCGGGATGGCGGGACTATCATATGTTGATAGAATGGAGCGGCTGGGCTTGTACACTCTGGAGTTTAGAAGGATGAGAGGGGATCTTATTGAAACATATAAGATTATTAAGGATTTAGACACGCTAGAGGCAGGAAACATGTTCCCGATGTTATGGGGAGTCCAGAACCAAGGGCCACAGTTTAAGAATAAGGGGTAAGCCATTTAGAACGGAGATGAGGAAAAACTTTTTCACACAGGGGGTTGTGAATCTGTGGAATTCTCTGCCTCAGAAGGCAGTGGATGCCAATTCTCTGGATGCTTTCAAGAGAGAGTTAAATAGAGCTCTTAAAGATAGCGGAGTCAGGGGATATGGGGAGAAGGCAGGAACGGGGTACTGATTGGGGATGACCAGCCATGATCACATTGAATGGCGGTGCTGGCTCAAAGGGTCGAATGACCTACTCCTGCACCTATTGTCTATTGTCTATATCAGGTGCAGGAGTAGGTCATTCGGCCCTTTGAGCCAGCACCGCCATTCAATGTGATCAATCTGAAGAAGGGTCTCGAGCCAAAACGTCACCTATTCCTTTTCCCCAGAGATGCTGCCTGACCTGCTGAGTTGCTCCAGCTTTTTGTGTCTTTATCATTGTAAAAGGATAGCGCCCTTAAATGCAGGAAAATGTAAGTAAGTAAGTAAGTACGTTTATTGGCCAAGTATTCACATACAAGGAATTTGCCTTGGTGCTCCGCCCACAAGTAACAACATGACATACAGTGACAGTTACGAATGACTCAGAAAACACTAAACATTAATAATAATAAAACATTAATGATAAAACACCATTGATCAAGCAAGTACTTCAACAGGAACGTTGTGAAACAAAGCTGCCAGTGACTAAAGGGGTAGAAAACAGTGGAGGGGCAGTGAGGGGAAGCCAGAGCTCCACGCAGTGATCTAACACTCATTATCTCTACATCGTATCTCTTCAACGCTCACAGACCGATTCAGCCAATCTGTGTGTTTAGCTGCTGCCTTCTCACTGGCTGCAGCAACTGAGGTATTAGCGATTGGTTATGTAACAATGCAGCACCATGATCTTATACAATAAAACGCTCTGCCTGAATGAAGTGAGCGTTAACTCTGCTTCACCGCACGGCTGATGTATAGAATAGAAAACAACCTCTGCGCTCTGCATTAGTCACTGGGCTGTGCGTAAAAAAAAATGGCTTGTCTGCCAGCACAGGGTTACTGCCCTTCAAAATAATTTGGTCGGTCTCTGAAGCAATTTGAGATTTGGAGACGTCTGAAGAAGGGTCTCGACCCGAAACGTCACCCATTCCTTCTCTCCACAGATGCTGCCTGCCCCGCTGAGTTTCTCCAGCTTTTTGTGTCTATCTTCGGTTTAAACCAGCACCTGCAGTTCCTGCCTACACAATTTGAGATGTACCAGGGGTTGCGATTAAAGGGCTTCATAGAAACATGGAAAATAGGTACAGGAGTAGGCCACTCGTGCCTTCGAGCCAGCACCACCATTCAATATGATCACGGCTGATCATCCAAAATCAGTATCCCGTTCCTGCTTTCTCCCCATATCTCTTGATTCCCATAGCCCTTAGAGCTAAATCTAACTCTCTCTTTGAAGTCATAGAGTCATACAGCGCGGAAACAGGCCCTTCGGCCCAGCGAGTCCTCTCCGCCCAGCCATCACCCCGTACACTAGTTCTATCCTACACACTAGGGACAATTTTACCAAAGCCAATTAATCTACAAACCTCTACGTCTTTGGAGTGTGGGAGGAAGCCGGAGCACCCGGAGAAAACCCATGCAGTCACGGGGAGAATGTACTGACAGCACCCGTGGTCAGGATCGAACCCGCGTCTGGCACTGTAAGGCAGCAACTCTACCGCTGCGCCACCGTTCCACTCTTTGCATAGCCGTGAAGCACTTGCCCAGCTTCAGGTGCTCTGTGTTATAAGTAACAAACTAACTCCACTTAATAATTACATTATTAAAACAATTAACTTGCAGGGTGCAATTTAGTTATTTGACCTCAACAATCAGACATCATAAATCTTATCTACAAGTATTAATATTTCTATTGATGCATTAAATTGCAACTTTTAGCCAATAATCAATATTGTTCTAAATCTGTATGCTATTGGAAATCAGTTGTGGCTATCTGGCACTCACAGTGCACACTAGATTAAAGTATGTAACTAAATGCTTATCAATGATTCAGCATATGAGTGACCTTGAGTGAGGTTTAGGGTACCATGTTAACGGAAAGATGTCGTCAAGCTGGAAAGGGTGCAGAGATGATTTGCGAGGCTGTTGCCAGGACATGAGGGCCTGAACTATAGGGAGAGGTTGAGCAGGCTAGGACTCTATTCCTTGGAGCGCAGGAGGATGAGGGGTGATCTCATAGAGTTAGATAAGATCACGAGGAGAATAGACAGGGTGGACGCTCAGAATCTCTTGCCCAGAGTAGGGGAATCGAGAACCAGAGGACATAAGTTTAAGGTGAGGGGGGGAAAGATTTAATAGGAATCTGAGGGGTAACTTTTTCACACAAAGGTGGTGGGTGTATGGAACGAGCTGCCAGAGGAGGTAGTTGAGGCTGGGACTATCGCAATGTTTAAGAAACATTGGGACAGGTACATGGATAGGACAGGTTTGGAGGAATAAGGGGCAAATGCGGGCAGGTGGTACATGGACTGGTGCTGAAAATAGGATAGTCAGCACGGCTTTTATGTGTGGGAAATCCTATCTGAAAAATGTGATTGCGTTTTATTTGAAGAGGTAGAGGGCAGTGCAATAGATGTTGTCCACATGGAGTTTAGCAAGGCCTTTGACAAGGTACCGCATGTTAGGCTGGTCTGGGAGGTTTGTTAGAGTCGTACAACATAGAGACAGCATGCAGACCAATGCATCCAAGCCAACCAAGATGCCCCACCAAAGCTAGTGCGGTTGCACACGGCAAGTAAGCACTTTTGAAACTCTTGAGCTTCTCGTCAATGGGATATAACATTGGATTGAAGGTAGGAGGTGGCGGATGATGGGAGAGAGTTCCTTTTCACACTGGACCGCTATAACAAGTGGGTACGCACCAGGAATTATGCTGGTCCTCGGTTATCCATCACTTGCCAGCTATTATCAGGCAACTGAATCATCCTACCACAACCAGAGAACAGTGCTGAACTACGATCTAACCCTCTGACTATCCTTGATCGGACTTAACCTTGCAATAAACGCTATTCCCTTATCATGTACACTGTAAATGGCTTGATTGCAATCATGTGTTGTCTTTCCGCTGACTGGGTAGCTCGCAACAAAAGCTTTTCACTGTACCTCGGTGCACGTGACAATAAACTAAACTGAACTGAGCTGAGACGATTTAGAAATCGCCCACTGCGAAACAGTGACAGCAAAACCGTCCCCTTTCCCTGAACCTCCCTGCGTGACATCCCTCATCCCTGTGGTTGTCAGTAGCAGAATTAACTGCAGCTTTTGGGAAGCATCCTAATCCCACTTCTGTTCCCAATGCCAAAACAGTTCCATTATTAGCTGTTCATGGCACATGTTGAATATTTTTATTTTGTGCGCTCTTGAAATCGACTAAGAACGGCCCATTTTAATTTCATGTTATTCTTTAGCTGTTTCACTGAAAGCACGGAGTTTTCTCCCTCATTTTGGGCTGGATTCCAATAAAATCAGTGCAGGTCTCTGGCATTTTCGGGATCGGTGGAGTCTGATGATATAATGTGCTGCTTGATAAATGATCTGCATTACTGTAGTGACTTACCCATAGCTGTAGGAATTTTTTATTTTTTATTTATCATTACACTTATAGGGCGCCTTTCAAAGACTCTCAAGGACAAAGGAAGAATTGTTAAGGGATATCCCCTTGGTAATCTTGTGAATGATTGTCTCCATGGTGTATTAGATGTTGGAGCTCCCTGCAGTAGCTTTCAAAGGTAACATTCAAGTGATGATAATATTCCGAGCTCTGAAGAATAAATAACAGCATCCAATTCTGAGATGGCTTCAACATGAAACATTGCCTCACAGCTTATGGACTTGGATGTGTGCTGGCATCCCTTTGAGGATCAGTTACTAAGTTATCCAGAAGAAGTGCTGGAGTAACTCAGCTGTGTTGGGTATATGGAACAGAGTGTTGGAGTAACTCAGCAGATCAGGCAGCATCTCTGGAGAACATGGACAGGTGACGTTGCGGGTCGGGTCCTGTCTTCAATGCAATGAAAGACGACATGAATTGTTGGAGGAAATCAGGGTCTGAAGAAGGGTCCCGACCCGAAACGTCACTTATTCACATTCTCCAGAGATGCCTGACCAGCTGAGTTACTCCAGCACTTGTGTATTTTTTTTTTTGTAAACCAGTACCTGCAGTTCCTGGTTACTGGAGCTATAATGACTTTGGTTGTAAGAATAATCAATGATTTGGGTGAAATATTAAATGCTTTTATCAAGTAGACACCAGAAACTGCAGATGCTGGAGTCTTGAGAAAGAATCAGAGTGCCGGAGGAACTCAGCAAGTCAGTCAGCATCTGTGGAGAGGAAGATTTTATAAGACTTGATGGGTAAGATGCAGGAATGAAGTTGCCAGGGTCTGAAGAATGGTCTCCGACGCCAGTCTGAAGAAGGGTCTCGACCCGAAATGTCACCCATTCCTTCTCTCCGGAGATGCTGCCTGTCCCGCTGAGTTACTCCAGCTTTTTGTGTCTACCTTCGGTTTAAACCAGCATCTGCAGTTCCTTCCTGCACAATGAAGTTACGTTGACTGGCGGTTGCAGGCACATAACATGAGAAGAAATTTCTTAACCCAGAAGGATGAGACTTTGGAATTCTCTATCGCGGAGGGCTGTGGAGCCTTAGTCACCGAGCCTATTCATGACAAGATATTGAGGCGTATGGGTATTAGAGCAGGAACGTGACACTGTGGCTGTGATTATAATGAACGGCAGAGCCGGTCATAGAGAAATAGAGTCATACATCGTGGAAACAGCCCAATTTGCTCACACCGACACTAGTCCCACCTGCCTGCGTTTGACCTATTTCCCTCCAAACCTGTCCTAGCCAAGTACCTGTCTAATTGTTTCATAACTGTTGCGATGGTCCCTGCATCAATTACCTCCTCTGGGAGCTCGTTCCATATATCCACCGCCACTGTGCGAGGTACAAAATGGCCTCCCCCTTGCTTCTATGCACATCTCACTTTATTCTATTGTACTTATTTATAGCTGGGTTACCCCCAAACCTGCTTAATTGTTTACTTGCAAACCTTTCCAGTGAGTTCACTGTGCGGCTGCTGGGATGTGCGAGTGACTAAGACAGCACACTCTGCAGTGCTTTGACATCTGATGTCTAAATATAGGGCAGTGAGAACAGAAATAGCCCACAGCCCACACATCCACATGGTCGGAATTCCTCACTGGCACACATACGCTGATAGCAGGTCTCTCTTCCTGGCACTCATTAAAACAGGAGACACACAGCGGGAGCGACACAGAACGAGGTATTCATGTTCAGATTTGGTGGGAGTACTGCAATGGAATACCTGGCAGAGGAAGATAGTTTGGTTTAGTTTGGAGGTACAGCGCGGAAACAGGCCCTTCGGCCCACCGGGTCCACGCCAACCAACGATTGATTATCCATAGACTGAACTAAACTAAATTGTTTAAGAAGGAACTGCAGATGCTGGAAAATCGAAGGCAGACAAAAATGCTGGAGAAACTCAGCGGGTGCAGCAGCATCTATGGAGCGAAGGAAATAGGCAACTTTTCGGGCCGAAACCCTTTTTCAGACTGGAGGAAATAGGCAACGTTTCGGGCCGAAACCCTTCCGGGTTTCGGCCCGAAACGTTGCCTATTTCCTTCGCTCCATAGATGCTGCTGCACCCGCTGAGTTTCTCCAGCATTTTTGTCTACCTTAAACTAAATTGTTACTGCGTAATTAATGTGTGTTAATCAGGCAAGCACTAAAGTCTTGAGTAATGGTTTTAATAACTTGAATAACTATGTAGGATGGAACTAGTGTACGGGGTGATCGCTGGTTGGCAGGTTGAAGGGCCTGTTTCCCCTCTGTGTCTCCAAATCTAAAAACGTGGCATAGTTCCACTCTAACACTTTGCTTGCCCTTAATTCACTGGAGTAATATATTATTGATCCAGGCTGCCTACACTGTGTGCTGCCGTTACTCAGACTGTAACATTTTATGAATGGAATCTGACACTAGGGGCAGCTCATGTGCAGCATGTTTACTTACCATGCCTCAGCTCAGCTTCAGTGCATCTGCTTGCGATGCACAGTATTGGTTATCTGGCAGCCTAGCTTGCAGTGGAGTACAGCGCGGAAACAGGCTGTGCCTTTGCATACCTCTCGCTTCCCTCGCCCCCTGACTCTCAGTCTGACGAAGGGTCTCGACCCAAAACGTCACCTATCCCTTCTCTCCAGAGATGCTGCCTGTCCCAGCTGGATTAATCCAGTTGTTTGTGTCTATCTTGGGTGTAAACCGGACCTTTTGGCCCGACTCATCAATGCTGGCCAAGGTGCTCCCTGAACTGTCTCTGCCTCAAAAAGGCTGGCAGCATCATCAAGGACCCACACCATCCTGGCCACACACTCATCTCCCTACTACCTTCAGGTAGAAGGTACAGGAGCCTGAAGACTGCAACGACCAGGTTCAGGAACAGCTACTTCCCCACAGCCATCAGGCTATTAAACCTGGCTCGGACATAACACTGAACTTTACTAGCCAATACTGTTATTTGCACTTTATCAGTATATTGACCATTGTGTATATATTTATAGAATGCCTTGTAGTAAATGCCTACTATGTTCTGTTGTGCTCAAGCAAAGCAAGAATCTCATTGTCCTACCAGGGACACATGACAATAAACTCACTTGACTTGAACTGGACCCATTTGTCTGGCCTTGTTTCAGATTAGTTAAGAGGGAGAAGAAGAAGGGTTTCGGCCCGAAACGTTGCCTATTTCCTTCGCTCCATAGATGCTGTCGTACCCGCTGAGTTTCTCCAGCAATTTTGTCTACCTTCAGATTAGTTTATTGTCAAGCGTACCGAGGTACAGTGAAAAGCTTTTTGTTTTTTGTTGTGTGCTATCCAGTCAGCGGAAAGACAATACATGATTACAATCAAGCCGTCCGCAGTGTATACATACAGGATAAAGGGAATAAGGTTTCCTCCCAACATTCCAAAGGTGCAGGTTTATAGGTTATTTGACCCCTGTAATTTAATTACTCCTGGTCTGCAGGACATAGAACTAGTGTACGGGGTGATCGCTGGTCGGCGTTGACTCGGCGGGCCGAAGGGCCTGTTTCCATGCTGGATCTCAGAAGTCTAAAGTCTAGCTGTGCTACCCTTGACTCCAGCAGGTTCTTGCCTACACTGTAGGACGGTACGAACATGGTGTGCCCTAGCCATCTCTCACTTTGCTCCACTGTGCATAGGGTTGCCAACTTTCTCACTCCCAACTAAGGGAGAAGAGGTGGCATGCCACCGGGGTGTGGTTATAGTGCTCGCCCGGGGTGAGGTGAGAGCCGCGTTAGCCTCTCCGTGGGAGGAAGCGACGAGGGAGGGACTTGTGAGGAATCTTGCAGGAGACGAGATGGACATCGAACGGCAACAGATCTGACGAGGCGGGTGATAAAATCTCGGAGCTGCTGCTACCTGTTGTGACAATTCGCCATGTGTTCGCTCCGGCGGGGGCTGGCTGGCACTCGGGAGATTTAAGGGGCCTCGGTGCTCAGGGAATTGGTGAGCGTCCCGACCGAACAGGGGCGGTGGTGGGACTAGAGGTGGGGTGGGACGTTTGGGAGACGCCAAAGAGATTTCATAATTAAAACCTGGAAATTGAAAACACTCTCAGAGGCAGAGGACTTAAGAGGAGAGAGAGGGAGGGTGGGGGCGGGAGGGGGCGGGGGGACTAACCCGGAGAATGAAAACCCACAAGCGCCTGGAGCTAGTGATGGTCGGTAAGGTGTATTACATGCATTTTCGACACAATATTATATCGATTTACGATGGGTTTATTGGAACCTAACCCCATCGTAAGTTGAGGAGCACCTGCTAGTAGCCGTCAAATACGGGACAAAGGCGGTCCCGTACAGGACAAACCAATTTAGCCCAACATACGGGATGTCCCGGCTAATACGGGACAGTTGGCAACGATTGTTAAGGGCTTGGACACGCTAGAGGCAGGAGACATGTTCCCGATGTTGGGGGAGTCCAGAACCAGGGGCCACACACAGTTTAAGAATAAGGAGTAAGCCATTTAGAACGGAGACGAGGAAACACTTTTTCTCACAGAGAGTGGTGAGTCTGTGGAATTCTCTGCCTCAGAGGGCGGTGGAGGCCGGTTCTCTGGATGCTTTCAAGAGAGAGCTAGATAGGGCTCTTAAAGATAGTGGAGTCAGGGGATATGGGGAGAAGGCAGGAACGGGGTACTGATTGGGGATGATCAGCCATGATCACATTGAATGGCGGTGCTGGCTCGAAGGGCCGAATGGCCTACTCCTGCACCTATCGTCTATTGTCTAACCCGAGGTGTACAGTGGATAGTGAAACTACATATACAGCTACAGTTAGCAGCGATCTGGTCACCAGATCACTAACCACCATTTTGTTTGTCTACTCATTCCCAGGCAGACACTGCGACCAGTTTCCTCAGGGCTGGACGTTCAGGAAACTTGGACAAACTCCTGGACTATTTAAAGAATGGAGCCGAAATCAACACATGTAACCAGGTCAGTGATTTATGTTACGACCCAAATAATCGGCTCAAGGAAAGCCATGGCAGGGATTTCAAGTCTGCATGTTTGAAAGCAAATGTCAGAGCTGTCAAAAAGGTTTGTGGAAATATCGTGGGATCTGGCCCAAAACATCATCATCAAACCGTCTGAAGATCAGATCAGTGTGAAGAAGGGTTTCGGCCCGAAATGTTGCCTATTTCCTTGGCTCCCTAGTTGCTGCTGCACCCGCTGAGTTTCTCCAGCACTTTTGTCTACCTTCGATTTTCCAGCATCTGCAGTTCCTTCTTTAACAAACCGTCTGAACAAGAGCTCCACCCGAAACATCACCCGTTCCTTCTCTCCAGAGATGCTGCCTCCAGAGATGCTGCCTGCACCCGCTGAGTTACTCCAGCATTTTGTACCCATCTTCGGTGTAAACCAGCATCTGCAGTTCCTTCCTACACATTTCGTTCCTCCACAGATGCTGCCTGACCCGCTAAGTTCTTCCACAAATATGATTTGTTTCTCTTGAAAGTCCCCAATGTTCTGTAGCACGGCAAAGCAGAAACTTGGATAAGCAGTGCAATTATTTCAAATATATACCGTCCAGAAATACTTGCAGTACAGCACAAAATTTTTAAAAAAGCATTGTTTTGGGAAAGGATAGCCTTCATTATTCTTGAGTGTCCGCCTCTATAAGCCATAACCCTCCATTGGAATACAGTAAACCTCACAAGAACTCCCTGTAAAAGGTGGCGCCACGGTAGTGTTGCTGTCTTACAGCGCCAGGGACCCGGCTTCGATCCTGACTATGGATGCTGTCTGTGCGGAGTTTGCACGTTCTCCCCGTGACCATGAGGGTTTTCTCCAGCTGCTCGGGTTTCAGTTTACATTTAATTTAGAGGTACAGCGGGGAAACAGGCCCATCGGCCCATCGGGTCCGCGCCGACCAGCGATCCCCGCACATTAACACTTTCCTACACGCACTAGGGACAATTTTTACATTTACCAAGACAATTAACCTACAAACCTGTACGTCTTTGGAATGTGGGAGGAAGCTGAAGATCTCGGAGAAAACCCACGCAGGTCACGGGGAGAACGTACAAACTCCGTACAGACAGCAACCGTGGTCGGGATCGAACCCGGGTCTCCAGCGCTGCATTCACTGTAAGGCAGCAACTCTACCGATGTGCCCAGAGTCCAAAGATGTGTAGGTTTTGTAGGTTAATTGGCTCCCGTACACTGACGCTAGTGTGTAGGATAGAACCAGTGTACGAGTGCCTGCTGGTCGGCATGGACACGGTGGGCCGAATGGCCTGTTGTCACACTGTATCTCTCAACTAGACCAGTTTGTCTAACATCGGTAGTGGGGAAACTGCTAGAGTCAGTTATTAAAGATGGGTTAGCAGCACATTTGGAAAGTGGTGAAATCATTGGACAAAGTCAGCATGGATTTAGGAAAGGTAAATCATGTCTGACGAATCTTATAGAATTTTTCGAGGATGTAACTAGTAGAGTGGATAGGGGAGAACCAGTGGATGTGGTGTATCTGGACTTTCAGAAGGCTTTTGACAAGGTACCACATAAGAGATTAGTATACAAACTTAAAGCACACGGTATTGGGGGTTCAGTATTGATGTGGATAGAGAACTGGCTGGCAGACAGGAAGCAAAGAGTAGGAGTAAACGGGTCCTTTTCACAATGGCAGGCAGTGACTAGTGGGGTACCGCAAGGCTCAGTGCTGGGACCCCAGCTATTTACAATTTATATTAATGAACTGGATGAGGGAATTGAAGGCAACATCTCCAAGTTTGCGGATGACACTAAGCTGGGGGGCAGTGTTAGTTGTGAGGAGGATGCTAGGAGACTGCAAGGTGACTTGGATAGGCTGGGTGAGTGGGAAAATGTTTGGCAGATGCAGTATAATGTGGATAAATGTGAGGTTCTCCACTTTGGTGGCAAAAACAGGAAAGTAGACTATTATCTAAATGGTGGCCGATTAGGAAAAGGGGAGATGCAGCGAGACCTGGGTGTCATGGTGCACCAGTCATTGAAAGTAGGCATGCAGGTGCAGCAGGCAGTGAAGAAAGCGAATGGTATGTTAGCTTCCATAGCAAAAGGATTTGAGTATAGGAGCAGGGAGGTTCTACTGCAGTTGTACAGGGTCTTGGTGAGACCACACCTGGAGTATTGCGTACAGTTTTGGTCTCCAAATCTGAGGAAGGATATTATAGCCATAGAGGGAGTGCAGAGAAGGTTCACCAGACTGATTCCTGGGATGTCAGGTCTTTCATATGAAGAAAGACTGGATAGACTTGGCTTATACTCGCTAGAATTTAGGAGATTGAGAGGGGATCTTATAGAAACGTACAAAATTCTTATGGGGTTGGACAGGCTAGATGCAGGAAGATTGTTCCCGATGTTGGGGAAGTCCAGGACAAGGGGGTCACAGCTTAAGGATAAGGGGGAAATCCTTTAAGACCGAGATGAGAAAAAACGTTTTCACGCAGAGAGTGGTGAATCTCTGGAACTCTCTGCCACAGAGGGTAGTTGAGGCCAGTTCATTGGCTATATTTAAGAGGGAGTTAGATGTGGCCCTTGTGGCTAAAGGGATCAGGGGGTATGGAGAGAAGGCAGGTATGGGATACTGAGTTGGATGATCAGCCATGATCATATTGAATGGCGGTGCAGGCTCGAAGGGCCGAATGGCCTACTCCTGCACCTATTTTCTATGTATCTATGTAACTAAACTACGCAATGGTATTGATGGTTCAGTTGTGTGACCAGTGTGCGTGATGTTGATAATAACTCTGCTCCTGTCTAAAGTACCTTAATTCCTTGGGAATCATCAAATATTTAAGACACTTTAAAAATAATCCACAGCAACCCCATCACAGTCCAGTGGATGCATTTCTCCCCCAGTCAGGATGTGAGCATTTTGAGCTATAAAATGCCACTGAGTATCTGGGTATCTTGCCAGAACTTTGCTTTACACACTAGACTTCAGAGATACAGCGAGGAAACAGGCCCTTCGGCCCACCGAGTCGGTGCCGACCAGCGATCGCCCCAACACTATCCTACACATTAGGGACAATAGACAATAGGTGGAGGAGTAGCCATTCGGCCCTTTCGAGCCAGCACCGCCATTCAGTGTGATCATGGCTGATCATCCACAATCAGTATTTAAGAAGGAACTGCAGATGTTGGAAAATCGAAGGTAGACAAAAGTGCTGGAGAAACTCAGCGGGTGCAGCAGCATCTATAGAGCGAAGGAAATAGGCAATGTTTCGGCCCGAAACGTTGCCTATTTCCTTCGCTCCATAGATGCTGCTGCACCCGTTGAGTTTCTCCAGCACTTTTGTCTACCATCCCCAATCAGTACCCCGTTCCTGCCTTCTCCCCATATCCCCTGACTCCGCTATCTTTAAGAGCCCTATCTAGCTCTCTCTTGAAAGTGTCCAGAGAACCGGCCTCCACCGCCCTCTGAGGCGGAGAATTCCACAGACTCACAACTCTCCGTGTGAAAAAGTGTTTCCTCATCTCCGTTCTAAATGGCTTAAACTGTGGCCCCTGGTTCTGGACTCCCCCAACATCGGGAACATGTTTCCTGCCTCTAGCGTGTCCAAACTTTTAATAATCTTATATGTTTCAATACGATAACCTCTCATCCTTCTAAACTCCAGAGTGTACAAGCCCAGCCGCTCCATTCTCTCAGCATATGACAGTCCCGCCATCCCGGGAATTAACCTTGTAAACCTACGCTACGGGACAATTTACAATCATTACCTGTGCCAAATAGCCTACAAACCAATAGGTCACCGTCTTTAGAACATGGGAGGAAACTGGAACATCTGGAGAAAACCCACACGGTCACGGGGGAGAACGTACAAACTCTGTACACACAGCACCCGTAGTCAGGATTGAACCCGGGTCTCTGGTGCTGTGAGACAGCAACTCTACCGCTGCGCCACCTTGCCGCCCAAGTTATGGAAGGCAAAGTGAAACACCTTAGACCTGCCTGGCAGTGTGCGTGTTCAGGCCATGGTTGGGTCTGACCATGATATGCTGTAGTCCATCAATCAAATGTTCTGACTCCAGTGATCTGCTCTGGAGGGTCACAATTAAGATGGGCATCTGAGTCGGAGGCATCTTCGGGATGTCATTGCTCGATAGGCTGGATCCAAAAGAAGTTGTGTAAGGAGGACCTGCAGACGCTGGTTTCCACCAAAGATAGACACAAAATGCTGGAGTAATTCAGCGGACAGGCAGCATCTCCGGAGGTAAAATTATGGGTGCTGTTCTGGGTCGAGACAACTTCTTCAGACTGAAAATAGAGGGTCCAAGTTCAAGTTCAAGTTCAAGTGACATTTATTGTCGCATGCACCAATTGGTCCAGGGAGATTTGAGTTACCATAGAGCCCTACGAATAAAAGGAACACAACACACGATAGAATTTAACACGAACACCCCCCACACAGCGGAATCAACGTGTCCCACTGTGAGGGAAGGCAATAAAGTTCAGTCATCTTCCTCTTTGTACACCCGTGGTCGGGGGCCTTTGAGCCCTCCGCAGTGGCCGTTATGGACGGCCCGGTGTACAGGCCCTCTCGCCGGGATGATCGGAGCTCCGACGTCGGAACGGAAGAACACACTCAGCGGCTTGGAGTCTCCGAATCGGCCGCTTCGAGTGTGGGGAGATTCAAGATTCAAGATTCAAGGGAGTTTATTGTCATGTGTCCCTGATAGGACAATGAAATTCTTGCTTTGCTTCAGCACAACAGAACATAGTAGGCGTGAATACAGAACAGATCAGTGTGTCCATATACCATTATATAAATATATACACACAATAATAGGGGGGAGGAACGACAAACTAGTGGTAGGAAAAGGCCAGAATAAATCAGGAATGGCAACAGATGACCAAGGAAAGGTGGAACCCAACAATGGACCATGAGGGGCTCCAACCTTCCTTGGTCCTCTGCTGCCGGCCCTCATTTGTCCCAACCCAAAACATCACCTCTCCTTTATCTCCAGAGATGCTGCCTGACCCGCTGAGTTACTCCATCATTTTGTGTCTATCTTCGGTATAAACCAGCATCTGCAGTTCCTTCCTACACAACTTGTTTTGGACCCTGCCTAATGGTACAACGGCATCTTCGTGTCCATGTTCTGTTGGCCCGGGAGTGGAGAGAACTAAACAATTCACAGGGGATTGTTTGTAAAAACCTAACAGGAGAGTGCTGAAGTGATCGCTAATCAAAGTTCTAACTAGTATTTAAGTGTGAAGCACTGACTTGGAAAGCAAACTTGGACCAACGGGGCAGTCGTCTATGCCAGGAATCTATTAGCTTTGGCTCTGAAATTATAATATCAGATTAAGTGTTTGGCTCTGAAATTGAAATATCAGACCTAGACATATTTACAATTCCGATTTTATTTCTTTTCTGAAGGTACGTGTTCACAAACATGCCGAAGTTGAAATTTGATACATCCTCATGTTTCGTTGATCTTGTTTGAGGAATATATTAGCGATTAGTCTATTTGGTTCCCTTGAGTCTTAACGTAGTTGCTTAAGAGTTCCGACGTCACACACAGAAGCTAAAGTTTGGCTGCGATGCCTTCTGGACCATCAGCAGCTGACATCTTCATCCAGTTAAGCATTATAAGTTCATAAGTCGTAGGCCCATCCAGTCTACTCCGCCGTTCAATCATGGCTGATCTATCTTTCCCTCTCAACCCCATTCTCCTGCCTTCTCCCCATAAACCTTGACACCCTTACTCATCAAGAGACTCGATCAAGACTTAATCAAGAGGCAAAGTAGACAAAAAATGCTGGAGAAACTCAGCGGGTGAGGCAGCATCTATGGAGAAAAGGGGTGGGCGATGTTTCGGGTCGAGACTTTCTCCATGCTTCCCCTACCCCTTCCCAGCTCTCCCACATAGCCTACTGTCTCCACCTCTATCCTTTCTTCCCCCCCCCCCGAATTCAGTGTGAAGAAGGGTCTCGAACCGAAACGTCGCCTATTCCTTCTCTCCAAAGATGTTGCATCACCCGCTGAGTTTCTCCAGCGTTTTTTGTCTACTCTTGATTTTTCCAGCATCTGCAGTTCCTTCTTAAAGATGAATCAGGAGGCAATTATCCTGAGACTTTGATATTCCAAATCACCGAGAAATACCACCTCCTTAACCCCCCTTCCCCACCCCTAGTGTGGTCTTCATGAACCCTCGCGGTAACAGGGAGAGCGTACAAACTCGGTACAGACAGCACCCGTAGTCAGGATCGAACCTGGGTCTCTGGCGCTGTAAGGCAGCAACTCTACCGCTGCGCCACCCTGCTGCCACGAGTGTGGGGCCAGCCCGTGTCAAGTCACATATAATTTTAGCACAAACATCCCAAATGAGCAAACTATTGCTGCTAAAGATAGACTCAAAGTGCTGGAGTAACTCAGTGCATCAGCCAGCACCTCTGGAGAAAACTGACAAGTGACATTTTGGGTCAGAACCCTTCTTCAGACTCAGTCCCATCAAACGTATTTGTCTCAGAAATCGATCCAAGTCTTTAGCCTCGTTAATACAGCCCGTTGAAATGGCCTTCACTGGTAACTAGTTTATTTTTAGGCACACACTCTACCTGTCTCCTCCCAGTACTAAAGGCCCCTCTTCAGAGAATGAATCTTTTCCGATCCTAAATCGACCAGCTTGATCAAACACCTCAACAACTTCACCTCAAGTCTCTCTTCTTTTCAAAGAAAACAGGTTCGCTCTTCATGGAGCTCTGGCATTCCTTTAATAGACCGGCTGGGATTTGCTTGCACTTGCGATGCTCTAATCTTCCTCTTCTGTGTGTAATGGAAAATCAAGTGTGTTGTTGTCTGATGGTCGATAACCCAGAAACGATCGGGGTGGAATGGTGAATGAGGACAGAATCAGTGAGGTGTAGATAGGACAGACAGGGAACCCTAGATTACTGTTGAGTGGACATGTCCCAAATCTGGAGGAGTACTTTTAGTTTTTAATTTATGGACACGATATGGATACTGAGTCTGCGCCGACCAGCGATCCCCGCACACTTACACTATCCTACACACACTAGGGACAATTTACAATGATACCAAGTCAACAAACCTACAAACCTGTATGTCTTTGGAGCGTGGGAGGTAACCGGAGCACCCGTAGAAAACCCACGCGGGTCGCCAGGAGAATATACAAACTCCGTATAGATAACACCCCGTAGTCAGAATCGAACCCGGGGTCCCTGGCGCTGTAAGGCAGCAACTCTACCGCTGCACCACTGTGAACAGGTACTGCTGGACTAAAGGCCTGGGCGTCATTTGCGAATCACGCAGGTGGCGCGCGAAGATTTTGTGAATCCCAAAATCCAGGTTTGTAGTTTATTTGGCTTGGTATAAAATGTAAAATTGTTCCTCGTGTGTGTAGGATAGTGTTAATGTGCGGGGAAAGGCCTGTTTCTGCGCTGTCTGTCTAAACTAAACAAATATGAACGTACAAATGTGTTTCTCCCACATTCCTGCTCTTGAGGCACGTTGGAGTTAACAGTCTGGGCGTCTGTCGGACCTGCAGTGTGGAATCGGTGAATCCCAAAACCTTACAACCCTGTCGTCATGTATTGTCTTGAGACAGCCACAGAATCGGCACTGCAGCAGCAGGCTAAAGCCAGCGTACGTTACATCTGCACAAACACTGTAGAAAACAAAGGCGTCCGGGTGGAAATGTAATGAGCGCTGACTTTAAGGGACAGAAAATAAAATATAATATGATTCACACGGACACTTATAATGAGGAAGGCTGTCTAAAGATGCAGCCGGATATACTGTAGACCGGTTGGACATTTGAGCAGAGAAATGGCAGGTGAGGTTAATCCAGACAAGTGTGAGCAGCTACACTTTGGGAGGACAAATGTAAGGGGCAAATACATGTAACCCTCACAC
This sequence comes from Malacoraja senta, assembly GCA_038087875.1. NCBI lineage: Eukaryota > Metazoa > Chordata > Chondrichthyes > Rajiformes > Rajidae > Malacoraja > Malacoraja senta. Next base: position 36,250 of record JAXLNO010005007.1, read on the forward strand.
AACAGACTTGGGAGTGCTGGTGCAGGATTCCCAAATGGTTCATTTGCAAGTTAAATCGGTAGTAAGGAAGGCAAAGGCAATGTTCGCATTTATTTCAAGCGGAATTATATAAAATAGATAAAATGAAGAGGATTTTAAAACAGGGATGGAATGCTGAGGCTTTATAAGGCACTGGTCAGACTGCATTTGGAGTATTGCCAGCAGTTTTGGGCCCCATATCTGAGTAGGGATGTGCTGGCATTGGAGAGGGTCCAGAGGAGGTTGACACGAACGATCCCAGGGTTGATTGGGCTAACATACGATGAGCCTTTGACGGCAATGGGCCTGCACGCGCTGGAGTTTAGAAGGATGAGGAGGAACTCACCGATTTGAGACAGGCCCGGATAGAGTGGATGTGGAAAGGATGTTTCCATTAGTGGGCGAGTCTAGGACCGGAGGGAACAGCCTCAGAATAAAACAGCATTCCTTTAAAAAGGAGACGAGGAGGAATTTCTTCAGCCAGAGGGTGATGAATCTGTGGAATTCATTGCCACAAGACAGCTGTGGATGCCAAGTCAATGGGTATTTTTAAAGTGGAGATTGACAGGTTCTTGATTTAGTAAGAGTGTCAAACGTTACAGGGAGAAGGCAGGAGAATGGGGTTGAGATTAAAAGATAGATCAGCCATGATTGAATAGCGGAGTCAAACTCAATGGGCCGAATGGCCCAATTCTGTCCTTTGACTTTTGAACTTAGGAACTGATGACGGCTAGTGGCGCCACCTGGTGGTTAGGCCACTTACTGATCGAACCCTCGGCACTAAGACTGGCAGGGTCTCGTGACTGTGTTTGGCGGGATGAAGTCGTCACGTGGTTGAGGGGTGTGCCCTGGTCTATAGTCAAACTCTGGGAAAACCCTCGCCAGTCGTGTGTGTGTGCTGCTCCCTGTATTACTTCATAAAGATTACTTTTGATTCACAACGCGTGGCTCGCTATAGGCTGTTTGTCTCACAGAAAATTTCCCTCACAGAATTTGCAAGTCACTACCCAAAACATTTGAGATATTGGGATAAAATTTGCACAAACAGAATTTATGTGGAGATCTAAATAATGCGCCTGCAATATATTGTTATTGCGTTGCGATTCATGACACGTGCAGACATGTTTTTGCGCTGCAGAACATCGCAACGTGGACTGTTTTCTACCATGCAACCCCTCTGTAATATGGGGCCGTCTGCGCACAGCAAATGGCACTGGTTAAAGGTCCTGTTCCACTGTACGAGGTAATTCTCCCGAGTTCTCCCCTGATTCGAGCTCATGTAATGTCCGTAGCGGGTACGTAGGGGCTCGTGGATGTCACGTAGAGGCTCGTACGAGTAACGGTAGGTACTCGGGAAATCCGGTAAACTCGTGACGTTTTTTCAACACCGTGAAAAATGTACACGAGTAAAAAAAATACTCGTGATGAAAAAAATTGTTACTTTTTACTCGTACGAGCCCGCTACGTACATGACACGAGCTCGAATCAGGGGAGAACTCGGTAGAACTCTTGAATTACCTCGTACAGTGGGACAGGCCCTTTAGGGATACAGGGCAGAAACAGGTCCTTCGGCCCACCGAGTCCACGCCAACCAGCGATCACCCCGTACAACAACACTATCCTACACGCCAGCGAGAATTTACAATGTTTACTCAAGCCAATTAACCTACAAACCTGTACGTCGTTTTAAAGCAGGAAACCCGAGCACCCAGAGGAAACCCACGCGGTCACAGGGACAACATACAGACAGCACCCATAGTCGGGATCGAACCCAGGACTCTGGTGTTGTAAGGCAGCAACTCTACCATTGCGCCACTGTGCTGCCCCTCGATGCATTGATGTACAGACAGAACTCGGGGTGCAAGTCCATTACTCCCTGAAACACAAGTGGTGAAGAAGACACACACAGTTCTGTCTGTGATGCACTGTGCACACAGCAGTCTGAAGAAGGAATCACCCATTCCTTCTCTCCAGAGATGCCGCCTGTCCCGCTGAGTTACTCCAGCATTTTATGTCTACACATCCTTGAATATGTTTCCATTTGAATTTCTTCCGAATTTTCACGAATAAGCAAGAGCATAACTGACTGGAACGTTCTCAGATGTGGATAATAGCAATGCAGCGGGAATTGAGGCACCCTTAGATCTGAGGGATAGGTGTGTAGTTGAACGTATTATTAACGGTCTGTCAGTCTGGCATGAAGATATGGCAAACAGATGTGACCGCATCACTGCAAGATGTGGTAGGTAGAACTGTAACTACTGATATTAATCAATAAGTGCAGAGATTGCAGTGTAACTAATAGCCCAGTCCCACTGTATGAGTTCATTCAAGAGTTCTCCCGAGTTTGCCCTGATTCGAACTCGGAGATTTACGGTAATGGCCGCTCGTAGGTACTCGGGGCTCTCGTGGACATTATTCAACATGTTGAAAAATCTTCACGAGCCTTCCCGAGCTTACCGCGTTTCCCGAGTACCTGCCGTTAGCGTTACGAGCCGCTAAGAGACGTCCCCGAGCTCCGACGTACCCGCTACGTACATTCTACGTGCTTACCACGAGCTTGATTTTTTTTTAAACTCGGGAGAGCTCTTCTATGAACTCGTACAGTGGGACAGGGCTTTAAGTCCTGGATCAGTGTGGGACTTGAACTGAATGTATCATTACCAGATGTGAGGGCTCGTTGTGAAACAAAAAGGCCTGCCCCACGGGCAGGCGGTTACTGGCAGTTACTGGCGGTGTAGCAGGAAGTTGGGACCGCGTGTGGACCTCCAGAGACCCGCGGGGTCGGTCCCACGCAGACCGCCGGGACCGTATGTAGTTGGTCCCGACAACGTGCGGTGCTCAGAAAAGCTGTTCAAAAATCTCGGCCTACCGCCCAGCCGCCGCCTCTTCGCCACGAGCATCGGCAGTGCGCCGCCTGTGATCCGCGAGCACCACCTGTACGCCGCGAGCCGTCTCGACGTCATCGCGTAGCGCGTTGCGTTGCGCGATGACGTCATCACCCGACGCCGCGCGACGTCCATTCCAGTCGGCCTGTGGGACAGGCCGTGCGGTGACCACCCGGCATACGCGCGGCAACAGCTTCCGGTAAGGTTTAACTTACCGCATGCTCGTGGGACGCATCTGAGCGGCGCTCCCGCGGCATACGCGCGACGCTCCAGCGGTAGCCGCGCAGTCCCCGCTTCCGGGGACGCCGCGCTTCACCGCCAGTAACCGCCTGCCCGTGGGACAGGGCTATTAAAGTATCACTCCCAATTGTAATGGTTAACCAAATGTACTGCTTGCACGGGTGACGCCTGTTTGGTCGTGAGTAGTCGCCCAAAGAGTCGTACCTTTTTCTGGTCGCCACTGGATTTTCAACATGTTGAAAATTTTCGGCGACCTGCTGCGATATTGATGGGTGCCGGCAAGTCGCCGAAAAAAATCGCGTAAGTGGGACAGGCCCTTTTAAACACATCACTTGAAGATGTGGGGGAGTATAGTGTAACAAAAAAATGTGAACCAGATTGTGAACTGTCAGTGTAACCTAATGTATCAATCCCAGGCCTGGTAGTTTAATAACCACATATGCAGTGGTCTCAGATGTGGGAAGCAGCAGTAAAACTGAATGGATTATTCTGAAATTTAGTTTTAGTTTAGAGATGCAGCGCGGAAGCAGGACCTGTGGCTCACCGAGTCCGCGCCGACCAGCGATCCCCGCACGTCAACAATAACCGACACACCCGCACGTCAACAATAACCGACACACCCGCACGTCAACAATAACCGACACACCCGCACGTCAACAATAACCGACACACACCAGGGACAATTTTACAATCCTTACCAAGCCAATTGGTCTACATCCCTGTACGTCTTTGGAGTGTGGGAGGAAACCGGGGCACCTGTAGAAAACCCACGAGGTCACAGTGAGAACGGACAGACTCCGTACAGACAAGCCCCCGTAGTCAGGATCGCACCCGGGTCTCTCGCGCTGTGAGGCAGCAACTCTACCGCTGCGCCATCGTGCCGGCACGATGTAATTATACGGGAGGGTCGCATACGTGGCGCAGTGTTAGAGTAAGCAATGCTCCAGCTGTGACAAGCGGTAGTTTAACTGAAAGCATCGCACCCAGATGTGGTAGGAGGTAATTGTAAGCAAATCTATCATTCCTAAACTCCAGTCTAACTAAATATATCTCATGCAGGTTCATGATGTAGCTATGTGATGGGCCTTTCTGGTATACACTGCCCTCCCTGATATATATACTGCAGCTAGACACAAAATGCTGGAGTAACTCAGCGGGACAGGCAGCATCTCTGTGGAGACGGAATGGGTGACGTTTTGGGTCGAGACCCTTCTTCAGATTCCTATTAAATATTTTCCCCTTCACCTTAAACCTATTTGTACAAAATCATGAGAGGAATAGATCGGGTAGATGCACAGAGTCTCTTGCCCAGAGTAGGGGAATCGAGCACCAGAGGACATCGGTTCAAGGTGAAGGGGAAAAGATTTAATAGGAATCCGAGGGATAACTTTTTCACACAAAGGGTGGTGGGTGTATGGAACAAGCTGCCAGAGGAGGTAGTTGAGGCTGGGACTATCCCATCGTTTAAGAAACAGTTAGACGGACATGGATAGGAGGGATATGGACCAGATGCAGGCAGCTGGGACTAGTGTAGCTGGGACATTGTTGGCCGGTGTGGGCAAGTTGGGCCCAAGGGCCTGTTTCCACACTGTATCTCTCCCTGACGCCATGTCCTCTGGTCCTCGATTCACCTACTCTGGACAAGAGACTCTGTGCATCTACCCGATCTATTCCACTCATGATTTTAGGAATGAATGAATGAATATATTTATTGGCCAAGTATTCCCATACAAGGAATTTGCCTCGGTGCTCTGCCCACAAGTGACAACATGACATACAGTGACAGTTAGGAATGACACATAAAACGTTAAACATTGTACAATAAGATCCACTCAATAAGATGATAGCCGGTGCTTTACCTCAGCATCACTTTACTGCTTTAACCCCATATCCTCGGTTCAGTTGCTGCCGAAAAATCAATTGATGTCTATCTTGAGCCTCCCTCCGTGAAAACTGGCAGATTCAAGTCTCTATTTTGTTATTCTGAGTTATTGATCAGGCATCACTGAAGTGATCGATTTGCACTGAGATGTGACGCTCATTAAACAGACATTCTTGTCTCACACCTCGCCAATTTTGGTAGCAAAAACAGGAAGGCAGATTACTATCTAAATGGTGTCAAGTTGGGAAAAGGGAAAGTACAACGGGATCTGGGGGTCCATGTACATCAGTCTATGAAAGTAAGCATGCAGTGAAGAAAGCAAATGGCATATTGGTCTTTATAACAAGAGGAATCGAGTATAGGAGCAAAGAGGTCCTTCTGCAGTTGTACAGAGCCCTAGTGAGACCACACCTGGAGTATTGTGTGCAGTTTTGGTCCCCTAATTTAAGGAAGGACATTCTTGCTATTGATGGAGTGCAGCGTAGGTTTACAAGGTTAATTCCCGGGACGGCGGGACTGTTGTTTGCTGAGAGAATGGAGCGGCTGGGCTTGTACACTCTGGAGTTTAGAAGGATGAGGGGGATCTCATTGAAACATATAAGATTTTTAAGGGCTTGGATACGCTAGAGGCAGGAAACAATGTCCCGATGTTGGGGGAGTCCAGAACCAGGGGCCACAGTTTAAGAATAAGGAGTAAACCATTTAGAACAGAGACGAGGAAACACTTTTTCTCACAGAGAATGGTGAGTGTGGAATTCTCTGCCTCAGAGGGCAGTGGAGGCCGGTTCTCTGGATGCTTTCAAGAGAGAGCTAGATAGGGCTCTTAAAAATAGCGGAGTCAGGGGATATGGGGAGAAGGCAGGAACGGGGTACTGATTGGGGATGATCAGCCATGATCACATTGAATGGCGGTGCTGGTTCGAAGGGCCGAATGGCCTACTCCTGCACCTATTGTCTATTGTCTATTGTCTATTGAAACATCGGCAATTCCTTCTCTCTGTAGATGCTGCCTCGCCCGCTGAGTTACTCCAGCATTTTGTGTCTACCTCCTGTGACCCTCTTGGCTTTCCCCCCTCGGGTGCTCCGGTTTCCCCCCAAAGAGTCTGAAAAAAAGGTTTCCGACCCAATACATCGTCTGTCCATTCGCTCCACAGATGCTGCCTTATCCACTGCTTCATCCAGCACTTTGTGTTTTGTTCAGGACTCCAGCGCCTGCAGTTTCTCGTGCCTCCCTATTGTGAAGCTAATGGAGGTCTGACACCAACTGCTGCTCTTTGCTCAACGTCCGAAATCTTTCTCAAGCCTCGAAGAGCTTGATGCTTGGATTCCCCCTTGAACTGCTGCAGGTTGTACCTCCTGTATGGAAACGTGACAGATTCTCCAGGAGCCTCCATCAGGTTAGATGGTAAATTGTGGTCTGAATAGGAAGGAATATCAGACTTGTGGGAAAAGGTCCAACATCATATGTCCTGTATGTTTATGGTGGGATGTATGTGGTTAGATCTATCCCAGAGGTCATGTATTCTAGCAAACCATAATGTGCCATCTGACACCACCACCATCGCTTGCCGGGCGGAATGGACCATGTCACCCATTGAAGGGCCTCCATCTTCACCAAGAACCATCACAAAGACGTCTATTAACTTTGTCTGTTCACTTATTGAATGATACATAGAAGGCAAGTCTTTTGCAGGTTTACCTAGCAAGAAAGTTAGGTCTTTATTCTTTGGAGCGCAGAAGGTTAAGGGGAGACTCGATAGAGGTCTTTAAAATGATGAGAGCGATAGACAGAGTTGACGTGGATAAGCTTTTTCCATTGAGAGTAGGGAAGATTCAAACAAGAGGACATGATTTGAGATTTAAGGAGCAGAAGTTTAGGGGTGACATGAGGGGGGAACTTCTTTACTCAGAGAGTGGTAGCTGTGTGGAATGAGCTTCCAGTGGGGGGAGGGGGGTGTGGGGGGGGGGGGGGGTGGAGCGGGAGAGTCTGAGTGCAGGACCTTGGTTCCCAGCCTCCATAACTGGAGTCCTGAGGAACAAACTAATTCTACTCTCCATTTTCACACAAGCTTTTCACACAAAGGGCGGTGGGTGTATGGAACGAGCTGCCAGAGGGGCTGTTCAGTGCAAGATAAAGCCAGTAAAGTCCGATCAAAGATAGTCCGAGGCAGACAAAAATGCTGGAGAAAGTCAGCGGGTGAGGCAGCATCTATGGAGCGAAGGAAATAGGCAACGTTTCAGGTCGAGACCCGAAACGTCACCTATTCCTTCGCTCCATAGATGCTGCCTCACCCGCTGAGTTTCTCCAGCATTTTTGTCTACCTTCGATTTCTCCAGCACCTGCAGTTCTTTCTTAAACAAAGATAGTCCGAGCATCTCCAATGAGGTGGTTAAGAAAGAACTGCAGATGCTGGAAAAATCGAAGGTAGACAAAAATGCTGGAGAAACTCAGCGGGTGAGGCAGCATCCAAGGAGCGAAGGAATAGGCGACGTTTCGGGTCTCGACCTGAAACGTTGCCTATTCCTTCGCTCCATAGATGCTGCCTCAACCCGCTGAGTTTCTCCAGTATCTTTGTCTACCTCCAATGAGGTGGTGGTAGTTTTGGACTGCTCTCGAGTTGTGGTGGGATGATTGTGCTGAGATTATATCGGGCGGTAAGCTGTGTCTATGAAGATAAGTCCGGTCCAAACATCCAACTGAGCTGGACAGCCAGTTATCACTTTGCAGAATGACTGTCATGGGTTTTAAGAGGCTGGAAATAACAGCTGATGGAAGTACTGGTGTTACTCGAGATGTGTTACACATTTTCTCATCTGCTGACAGGTTTTAGTTGCCGCTCGTGTCTTTTTGTCAGCCGTGATCCCGTTAGCCTTGCACTCATTCAGCCTCCCTGCCTCCCAGCAAGAAAATGTGAAGGCACGGAGGTTGCGAGGAATCGGCTCAGTCAAGAACAGATTTTTTTTTTTAAACTGATGTGTAAAGGGCCTGTCCCACTTTCACGAGGTTATTCACGAATTCTCCCGAGTTTTCCCTTTGATTCAAACTCGCAGAATGTTGTAAGGAGTCCGTAGGAGTTGGTACATATATCGTAGCGGCTCGTTATGCCAGCCGTAGGTGCTCATGGCATCAGGTAAGTCGGGACGTTTATTCCAGCCCGATAGAAAATGTCCACAAGTAAAAAAAATGGTCGGGATGAAAGAAATTGCAACTTTTTACTCGTAAGGAGGGCATCGAAATAGTCGTGGGAATTCGTAGACATATTCGTAGGAGTTCATGAACATAGTCGTGGAAGGTCGCAGGAGTTCGTAGATTACCACGATCTTGATTTTTTATTTTAGGTCTCTTTAAACTCGGCAGAGGTTTTGAATTAAGTCGTGAAAGTGGGACAGCCCTGAAGAAAAAACTATCATTGTGGTCATTGTTGAATTTCTTTCGCCACTGGTGCAATGGGGACAGATTGACGTGGTGTTGATTTCCCACGTGTTGCCCCGTGGTGACGTGGGCTGCTGTATTCTCCCATGTTCTCACCCTGTTTTTTTGTGTGCGTTCTGATTTGCAGAATGGGCTCAGTGCCCTCCACCTGGCATCCAAGGAAGGTCACGTCAAGGTGGTGTCCGAACTGCTGCACAATGGCATCGATCTGGAAGCCGTGACCAAGGTGAGGGAGAACACCCTGGCAGCAAACTTCACCCGGCACTGAGTGCAAGCAGAACGTAGAACGTAGAACAGCACAGGGTTTGGGCAGCTTACAAACCACTCAAATGCAGTTGAGGGGGACAAGGCAGTGTCGTGGTCGATTTTTATATCGTTCAAGAGATTATTCCCTCTTTTTTTAATTTTTTTTTAATTTTTTTATTGGCATGTTACATTTAATGTACAACTTCTTATATATATTTTTTAATAATAAAAGAGAGAAAGAGAGAATAGATAATAAAAAAATAGAAAAAACGTGTGATGTATGGTGTGTGAAAAGGAAAAGGGGGGAAAGAGAGAAAGTAGAGGGGAAAAAAGGAGAGAGAAAGAGAAAGTAGAAGATTATAGGAGATCGTTATTTATATTCTTGACCATCCTTCACCCAGTCCTGAAACAGTTGGTTTCTACGATTTTGTTGCCCCGTATGCTTCCAAGAAGTCGATAAATGGAGACCAACTCGTTAAGAATTGGTCTGATTTATCTATTAGGAGGAATCGCATTTCTTCAAGATGTGCGGTGTCCAACATGTTTGAAATCCACATTTTAAGTGTTGGTATGGGTGTATTTTTCCAAAAATTTAAGTATGTTTTTTTGCCGTTAAGAGATTACTCCCTCTAGCCGCTAAGTGGACTACATGTTTAAGGGGAATGTCGTTATAGGCATGAGAGCTCACCATCAGAGACCTTAAGAGCTTCTTCACAGATAAGTCTTCCAAAACACACTTTTGATTAATAAATTTTTATTGTTGATGAAAAACAATAAGGTACATCCAAACTTCTTCCGAATCGTTGCTATAATCTTCATCGAACTCCAGCTTATCGATTTAAACGTTAGAAAACTCCTTGTGTCTCCGTTACACTTTGCATGGTCGAAGGGTAAACCTTGTCCATGCTGGTTCCAAACTAAACTAACAACTATGCTTCTGCGCAAGAAACTTAGCTCCAAACACGCTCAAAAATACGTCATAAACCCCACCCATAATATAACGGGCAGTCTGAAATTTAAAGACACATGCCATCATTAATGACACACAAAACAAGCCAAATGGCCCACTACAGGCAGAGCGCCCCCTTGTCACCAGGGTCCGGAGGGCAAGGCGCACCGCCACTCCACCTTGGGTCCGTAGGGGAGGATGACTCTGCTGTCAGCGACCGGAGGACTGGTGACGGGATCTAGGGAGTGGGCAGGGCCAAAGATGTCCTGGTTGGGTTGCTCCGAGGCCTGGCCAAGCTGGCCATCCGCGAGTCACGGGGCCAGGCGGTAGAGGGCCGTGCCCGAGCCGGATGCTTGCCCCTTTCCTGGGGTTACGTCCGCGCCCGGGTGGCGTGAGAGAGAGGGACATAGTTGTATCGTAGTTATTTAGTATATTTGTAAGGGATTGTAACATAGTGGTTGGGAAAATTATTGTGTGAATAATGTGGTGATTTTGTGCTATGGTGGTGGGTGTGTTACTGCGGTTTTCTTTTGTATCGTGATAGTAATTAAATAAATCATTTTTGATTTAAAAAAAAAAGTAGTATGCAGTTGAGCACCTTACAACCCAGCGGCAGAAACATAGAAAGTCGTGGGAGGAGTAGGCCATTCGGCCCTTCGAGCCAGCACCGCCATTCAATATGATCATGGCTGATCATCCAAAATTAGTACCCCGTTCCTGCAACTGACTGGCCCTTGATTATGCTCCTGGCCTTGCCGAGGCAGCGTACGGTATGAATGGTGTCAGTAGATGGGAGGTTGGTTTGTGACTGGTGTGGAACGTTTGTGTTGCAGAAGGGGAACACGGCCCTGCACATCGCGGCCCTTGCCGGGCAGGAGCAGGTGGTGAAGGAACTCGTTGACTATGGCGCCAACATCAACGCTCAGTCCCAGGTAAGGAGGCAGGCAACCGGCTGACAAGATGGTTGCAAGGACGTGCGCTCTCCCTCACCTCCAGATCTCTGCCCATGCATGGCACTGGGGCAGGGGCAAGCCCGCAGTCAACATTCCCCCCAAAAACTGTGCAGCACGGTGGCGCAGCGGTAGAGTTGCTGCCTTACAGCGCTTGCAGCCCCGGAGACCCGGGTTCGATCCCGACTACGGGTGCTGTACGTACGGAGTTTGTACCTTCTCCCCGTGACCTGCGTGGGTTTTCTCCGACACCTTCGGTTTCCTCCCACACTCCAAAGACGTGCAGGTATGTCGGTTAATTGGCTTGGTGTATGTGTAAATTGTCCCTAGTGTGTGTGTGTGTAGGATAGTGTTAGCGTGCGGGGATCGCTGGTCGGCGCGGACCCGATGGGCCGAAGGGCCTGTTTCCGCACTGTATCTCTAAACTAAACATGAACTAAAAATCTCCGTGGCAGAACATCTGAGGTGTGAAACTAAGCGAGTCAAACCATGTCCCAGTCCACCCATCGCCACCATCCCTTCATCCCACCAATGTAGCTTGGTGGTAATAAAGCATAAAGCCCCTGTCCCACGATGCGAGTTCACCCAAGAGCTCTCCCGAGTTTAAAAAAAAATCAAACTGGTGGTACTTCATCACGAGTATTTTTTTACTCTTGGAAGTTTTTCACAGTGTTGAAAAAACTTCACGAGTTTCCGCGTTTCCCGAGTACCTGCCGTTAGCGTTACGAGCTGCCACGAGACATCTACGAGCTTCGACGTACCTGCTACGTACATTCTACGTACTTACCACAAGTTTGATTTTTTTTTAAACTCGGGAGAGCTCTTGGGTGAACTTGGGACAGGGGCTTAACACCAATAACAGGTTGCAGTACCAGGGGGATCAAATGCTGAACGCTGATGACTTTCTTATGTTCGTGTTCGTTAGTCATATGAGCAGAATTAGTCCATTCATCCCATTGAGTCTGCTCTGCCATTCAATCATGGCTTAATCTATCGTTCCCCCTCAGCACCATTCTCTTGCCTTCTCCCCGTAATCTTTTAACCTTCCCGTGTCTACGCTTTTCATAAGAGGAATAGTGAGGGTAAAGAGGGTAAAAGCACAGAGTCTTTTACCCAGAGTGGGGGGTTTGAGAGCCAGCTGACTTAGGTTTAAGGTGAGAGGGGAAGAATTTAATGGAAACCTGAGGACAACCTTTTTATACAAAGGTGGTCGGTATCTGGAACGAGCTGCCGGAGGAGGTAGTTCCTTAGTCAGGATCGAACCTTGGTCTCTGGCAACAGCTCTTCCATCATTACCATCATGTAGCTGGAGAGCGTTTGGTCTGTGAGGAGCAGAATTAAGGGCCTGTCCCACTTGGCCGTCATTTGCACGCCATTTACGCGACCTGGTTGCGTGTGGGTAGCGCGGGACGGGCGCATGGAGTGGCGTGGAGGAGTGTGGAGTTGCGCGTGGTATCGCACAGCGCTCCAGGATTTCGTTCTGCACAAAATCTTCGTGTGCCACCGGCCTGCCTCGTAAATGACGGCCAAGTGGGACACCCTGTCGCGGCGCAACGTCTCGCCTCCAACAGCAGCAGAAGCAGGCAAACGATCGCCGAGCTCGGCCTGGGGCTCACGGCCGTTGTGGATCCGAATCGGCCCCCACTCCTACTCCCAGAGCGGGGCCAGGTGAGGAGCTGTTCTACTGGCGGGGAGGATTTGATGAACTTTTCGGAAGGTTTTGTTTGGCGGGGAGAAACAAAAGCAGTCAGACTTTGCAGTTCAGAGCTTTGTCGATCTGCAGAGACTTTCTTTGTTCAAGGATTCCTCTAATTAGGGAGGATTTGTCCGTGTATCTGTAAAGTCGTAGGAGCGGCAGTGGCTGGCGGAAGGCCAAGTTACACTTGAACGAGTGGGAGCTGAGTCTAGAGTGGTGTTTGTGGTCAGTAACATCGGAAAGCTCCCTCCTACACCGACTTGCCCGGTCCAGGTGGGCTGGGTAAGAACGGCAACAGTGCCTTGGATTTCGTTGAAGCCGGGGAGGAGTCGGAGGCCTGAGGAAGAAGCATAAGGAAGCTCCATTTTTTTACGACGGGGAGGATTGGCACGGACATTTCCTATCTTATCAGGAGGAGACTGCTTCTGTTGCTTGCCAAGAAAGCCTTCACAGGACTATTTAACTGCTGCAAAAGAGTGGAGGTGCAGCAACAGCAGAAAGACTGCTTTGGATATAAACTACTGATACTTTGTGTGTTGTGCCACGCCCTAAAGATGGCGGCCCCTCAGAGTTATGCAGCTGTCGCGCGGTCGGCAGTCTCAGAGACTGAGGGCCATGAGTTGATGGGGCGCACATATGGTGTAAAAATGTACATGAAGAGCAACCTGCCCTTAAAGGCCTTTCTAGATGCGTTGGGTGAGACTGTTGGCAAGAAAGCCATAGTCTCGGGCGCGGTGGTCAGTGGGAAGGTTGTGGTTATACTAAAGACTGAACAGGCGGTGGCTCTGGCTCTGGAAAGGGGGGTAACAGCAGGGGGGATTTTCGCGGCGGTGGACCCATGGGGGGGTCCCGTTTTGCCGGTCATTCTGTCCAATGTTCCCACTTTTGTTCCGGATGCGCTCCTGCTCCCACATGTAAGGAAGCTGGGGGAGGTGCGGTCAGGGCTCACCAAACTGTTGTACAGGTTTGACGATCCTGAGATGCAGCATGTATATACGTTCAAGCGTCGCGTGTATATACAGTTGGCAAAGGGGATGGACACGGAGGGGAGTTTTGAGGTGGAGGTGGATGATTTCTCCTATCGCGTGTTCTGGAATGCGGGCCAAGTGCGTTGTCACGGTTGCAAACAGGTGGGGCATTTTCGCAAGAATTGTCCCAGGACCCGGGCTGCCAGTTCCACCACGATGGCACGGGAAAGCACTACTGGCCCATCTGGGGCTGCTGGTTTTACCACGGTGGCCCGTGAAGGCTTTACTCCCCTACCCCCAACCCCTATCCCCCCACCACCCCCATGTCCCATACCTGTGGCGGTGGATGCCGGAGAAGTGCGTAGGGTGGATGGGAAGGTTTGGGAGCATCAGCAGGGGAGGAAAGTCAATAAAAAGAAGAAACATCTCCAGGCTGATCCCCTAGAAGATGATCACCTCCAAGCAGGACCCCAGGAAGCAGATAATTTCATGCTCGCCTCTGAGATAGAAGGTAATGTGGAGGTAGAGGCTTCTGCAATGGAGCTCACCGTACCACCGTACGCCAGTGGTTCGAAGAGGAGGAGGCATGGGTCGTCCGATACAGAGAAGGGCCCTGAAGTTCAGGGGCAACCTGAAGGGGAGCCTTCCCCTCCTGTTGAGGTGGGGTACCCAGGGCAAGTTTCCTCTGAGGGGGAGGATGCCTCTGTAGGTCTGGGGCCACCTGAGAGTGGCGATATATTGCTCTTGGGGCTGTTCCCCCAGAAAACATGTCTGCTAGCTTAGTGGATGACCAGGGGCAGCCTGAAGGGGGGGAATTGGGTGAGGGGGTGGGTCCCCAACATGAGCTCCCCGTTGAGGCTACAAGCCCAGTTGAGGGGTGTAATGCCCCACTGGTTGAGGGAGCAGGGGAGACTCCAGTAACATCGGCCCCTGAGGGACACAGTGGGGTGATTCACCTGGTGGTGGGGGACGGGGACTCTCTGGGTGACGGTGCAGGGGCGGATACCCTGGGTGCGGAGGAGGGCAAGATCGTTTTGGATCGTGTCCTTAGGTCGGACTCCAGACAGACCCGCTTACAGCAAGGCCCGGAGACTTGCTCTGAGTTCACTGTTCCCAATCTGGTTACAGAGGGCGATGGGAGCGTGCAGGAGACTGGCCCAACTGTCAGAAAGCTTGCCGCGGTCAGAGGCACCGGTACCTGCCCCTGTCACTGATCCTGGGGGTGGGATGGTGACAGAGGAGGGACTGTGTGATGTGGCTGGAATGCCCACCTCACAGGGAGGGGTGAGCGAGGCGGCTGAGAGTAGTAACCATCTGGACTCGGGCTCGGACATTGAGTGCGAGGAGGAGGAGGGGTACCCGGAGTCCATCGACAATGAGTTGACGGACTGCTCCACCCGCGGCCCCGTGTCTCAACTTGTCGAAGTCTGGGAACTTCGGAAGTTCTTAAAGGACACTAGAGGGAGTAGGAACAAGGTGGAGTTGGCTGTCGACCGCTGGTCGGACCTGATGGCGCCCATGCAGTCCATTCATGCCATCCTTCAGAAGAAGGGGAATGAGGCGGGGCTAGTAAGAAATGAGAGGCGCCAGTTCCAAGAGCTTTTTAAGGCCCTAAAGAGAGGGAAGAAGGGTAGGGGCGGCTCCAATCCATCACCGGGGACGGGTAAAAGATCTAGTGTACTTTCAAAATGAAGCTCACTATAGCCAGCCTTAATATCAATGGGGGCAGGGGTCTCTCCGTAGGTTTCACCATCTCTCAGTGCTCAGAGACGGGAGATATGCGGTGAGCTTCCTGCAGGAAACACACACTGTGGCTAGTGATGAACCCACATGGCTCCTGGAGTGGGAAGGGGGGGTCTATATGAGTCATCTCAGCTCCAAATCGAGTGGAGTAGCCTTCCTGTTGGCCCCGTCTTTCCAGCCGGAGATCCTCAAAGTGCAGGAGGTTGTACCAGGCCGTTTGCTGTATCTGGCCGTGCGCTTGGATGGTGTGCCATTACACTTCGTTAATGTGTACGCCCCCAAGATCGGCGCAATGCAGACGCGCTTAACAGGGGAAGTGACCACGTTGTTGAATACTATCGACCGTGGGGAGTGTGTTTTCCTTGGGGGAGATTTTAATTGTGCCCTTGAGACAAGAGATCGCTCTGGCGTTCAGCGTGACCCGGGAGCAGTGAAGACTTTGAGGGAGATGGTGGACTCTTTTGAGCTGGTAGATGCTTGGCGGAATTTCCATCCTGACTCTAACGCCTTCTCGTACAGGTTTGAGGGTGGTGGGTCCCGTATTGATCATTTATACGTGTCCAAGGCCTATGTCTCTTGTGTTTCAGCAGCCTCCATGCAGCCGGCGCCATGCTCGGACCATTGCCTGGTGCGAGTGGACTTTATCCCAGCGCGCACACGGGCAGGGTCCGCGTACTGGCATTTAAATAGCCAGCTGTTGGAGGATTGCCGATTCCGGGATTCATTCAGGCAGTTCTGGGTGAGGTGGAGAGAGAGGCAGGGGCGTTTCCTTTCCCTAAGGCAGTGGTGGGACGTGGGGAAAGTCTATGTCCGTCAGTTTTGCCAGGACTATGCGAGGGGGTCGACCAAGGGGCGGGAATCCGAGATCGGACGGCTTGAGAGAGAGTTGCTCGACTCGGAGGCTCATCTGGATCAGACTGGTGGGGCTTCGTGTGAGTGGGAGGAATACCAGGAGAAGAAGGGAGCACTGAGGGACTTGCAGCTTAGGAGGTCCCGGGGTGCGTATGTGAGGTCGCGGGTCCAGATGTTGCACGACCTGGACCGCGCCTCCCCCTTTTTCTTTTCTCTGGAGAAGGGGCGAGGAGCCCGCAGGCAGCTTGTAGAGTTGCTTGCGGATGATGGCTCCTCTGTCACAGATCCAGAGAGCATTGGTGCCTCGGTTCGGTCTTTCTACAGGACTCTGTTCTCAGCTGGCACATCGAGTGGGGAGGCGCAAGAAGTCCTGTGGGAGGGCTTACCCGTAGTGTGCAATGATGTGGCTGAACACCTGGATGATCCCCTAACTCTGGAGGAGTTGACTGGTGCCCTGCACCAGCTTAGGAGGGGCAAGTCTCCAGGGCTGGATGGGCTGACTGTGGAGTACCTTAGAGCCTTCTGGGATGTCCTGGGGGGCGACTATATGAAGGTCCTGGGGGAGAGCCTGGCGACCGGGGAGATGCCTTTCTCTTGGCGCAGGGCAGTTGTTGTCCTGCTGCCCAAGAAGGGCGATCTTCGCCTTTTGAAGAACTGGCGCCCGGTCTCTCTCCTCAGCACGGACTATAAAGTCTTTGCAAGGGCATTGGCGAATCGCCTGGGTCCCGTGCTGTCCCAGGTGATCCACCCTGACCAGTCGTACACAGTCCCGGGCCGGTCCATCCAGGACAATATCCATCTGCTCCGGGACCTGATCCATCTGTCCCAGGGGGCTGGTCAGTCGGTCGCCTTTCTCTCCCTCGACCAGGAGAAGGCGTTTGACAGGGGTGGAGCACGACTACCTTCTTGGGACTCTGCAGGCGTTCGGATTTGGACCGCATTTTGTGGCCTGGGTCCGACTGTTATATACTGCTGCAGAATGCCTTGTTAAGGTCAACGGCTCTTTGTTGGCCCCCATTCCCTTTGGGAGGGGGGTTCGTCAGGGATGTCCCATGTCCAGCCAGCTGTATTCCATCTGTGTCGAGCCTTTCCTGTGCCTTCTCCGGAGGCGGTTGACAGGCCTGGCTTTACCGGGGGCCGGGGATGGAGGTGGTTCTCTCGGCCTACGCCGATGATGTCCTTCTGATGTTCACCGACCCTGTTGACCTGCGGAGGATGCGTGAGTGCCAGCAGGTTTTCTCGGCTGCATCCTCCGCCAGGATCAACTGGGGGGAAGTGTTCTGGTCTCTTGATGGGTGGGTGGCAGGTGGACTCCCTGCCGGAGGAGATGGCAGGTTTTGCGTGGAGTACCACGCACCTCCTTTATCTGGGGGTCTACCTGAGTCCCGCTGAGGAGGGGTGGCCGGCGAACTGGCAGGAGCTGGAGGCGAAAGTGGTCGCCCGGCTGGGACGTTGGTCAGGCCTACTTGGTGTGCTCTCTTACCGGGGCAGGGCTATAGTTATAAACCAGCTGGTGGCCTCTCTACTGTGGTACCGGATGGCCACTATGGTCCCATCCTCTTATTTTTATAACCATGTTACAGAGGAGATTGGTCAACTTCTTCTGGGGGGAGAGGAACCACTGGGTCTCTGCTGGGGTGCTGAGTCTCCCGTTGGAGGAGGGTGGTCAGGCGCTGGTCTGTATTCGTACCCAGGTGGCGGCTCTCCGACTCAGGACCCTGCGGAGGTACGTCTACTCGGACTACCCTCCTAAATGGCACGTGCTGGCGACGTACTTTTTCCGTCAGGGGCGGTGCCTTCAGGAGGGCTCCCGGCTCCCGGTAGCGGGCATGAGTCGACGCGCTAGGCGGGAGTTGCCTGGCTTTTACCGTGAAGTCCTGAAGGCCAGGAATTTGGTCACCTTCAGCCAGGGCCCTGCTCCTCAGGGGGAGGGGGGTGTCGTGGCTGTGACGGTGGGTATCGAGGAGAGGCGTGTGCATGGAGCGATTCCGGAAGAGCTTACCCCCGCTCAGTCGGAATTGTTCATAGGGCCCATGGCCCGGGACCCTCCCCGAGAGCCGGCCCCATGCAACATGAGCCGCCTTTCTGAGATGCCCAGTGTGCCATTCTGTGGCGCGGAGAGGCGAGTACTGTACAGGCTGCTCTTGCACACTCTCCACTTCCTCGCCCTCGTCTTCCGTCCAGACACACCCTGGCGGTCCGTGTTACCACCTGACGAGGGGAGCGGTCCCCAGTGGAGGTCTCTCTACAAGGGAGTCCTCCCCCTTTACATCGGGGACCTGGGGTGGAGAGTTTTGCACAAAGCCGTGGCCTGTAATAGGTACTTGAGCCGGTTCACGGACTCTTCCCCTGCTTGTCATTTCTGCGGTGAGGAAGAGACCGTGTTCCACGTGTATATAGAGTGCGAGAGGTTGCAGCCCCTGTTCGAGTATCTGAAAGGGCTGCTCCTCAAGTTTTGGTTACATTTTAGTCCAACGCTATTAATTTATGGGCACCCGGTAAAGAGGGGGGAGGGTCGGGAGGGAGGAGGGGGTCTCCCTGTCGGTCTGCTCCGGGGCCTGGCCAAGATGGCCATTCGCGGGTCCAGGCAGCGGGCGGTCGATGGCCGCACAGCGGTCGGCTGCCTGCCCCTTTTCCGGGGTTACGTCCGTGCCCGCGTGTCCCTAGAGAGGGAACACGCGGTGTCCACGGGGACTGTGGAGGCCTTCTGTGAACGCTGGTCACCGCAGGAGGTTGAATATATTATAGATAAAATGTTAATTATTTGGTAAATAAATTGTGCCATGTGTAAATGGTTTTTAAAATTGTGTGAGCTTTCTACCCTTCCTTGTAAATTGTACATTTGTTTAAAAATCTAATAAAAAAACATTTACGGAAAAAAAAAAAAAAAAGAAAAAAAAAAAAAAAAAAAAAAAGAGCGGGGCCAGGTGAGGAGCTGTTCTACTGGCGGGGAGGATTTGATGAACTTTTCGGAAGGTTTTGTTTGGCGGGGAGAAACAAAAGCAGTCAGACTTTGCAGTTCAGAGCTTTGTCGATCTGCAGAGACTTTCTTTGTTCAAGGATTCCTCTAATTAGGGAGGATTTGTCCGTGTATCTGTAAAGTCGTAGGAGCGGCAGTGGCTGGCGGAAGGCCAAGTTACACTTGAACGAGTGGGAGCTGAGTCTAGAGTGGTGTTTGTGGTCAGTAACATCGGAAAGCTCCCTCCTACACCGACTTGCCTGGTCCAGGTGGGCTGGGTAAGAACGGCAACAGTGCCTTGGATTTCGTTGAAGCCGGGGGAGGAGTCGGAGGCCTGAGGAAGAAGCATAAGGAAGCTCCATTTTTTTACGACGGGGAGGATTGGCACGGACATTTCCTATCTTATCAGGAGGAGACTGCTTCTGTTGCTTGCCAAGAAAGCCTTCACAGGACTATTTAACTGCTGCAAAAGAGTGGAGGTGCAGCAACAGCAGAAAGACTGCTTTGGATATAAACTACTGATACTTTGTGTGTTGTGCCACGCCCTAAAGATGGCGGCCCCTCAGAGTTATGCAGCTGTCGCTCGCGGTCGGCAGTCTCAGAGACTGAGGGCCATGAGTTGATGGGGCGCACATATGGTGTAAAAATGTACATGAAGAGCAACCTGCCCTTAAAGGCCTTTCTAGATGCGTTGGGTGAGACTGTTGGCAAGAAAAGCCATAGTCTCGGGCACGGTGGTCAGTGGAAGGTTGTGGTTATACTAAAGACTGAACAGGCGGTGGCTCTGGCTCTGGAAAGGGGGGGTAACAGCAGGGGGGATTTTCGTGGCGGTGGACCCATGGGGGGGTCCCGTTTTTGCCGGTCATTCTGTCCAATGTTCCCACTTTTGTTCCGGATGCGCTCCTGCTCCCACATGTAAGGAAGCTGGGGGAGGTGCAGTCAGGGCTCACCAAACTGTTGTACAGGTTTGACGATCCTGAGATGCAGCATGTATATACGTTCAAGCGTCGCGTGTATATACAGTTGGCAAAGGGGATGGACACGGAGGGGAGTTTTGAGGTGGAGGTGGATGATTTCTCCTATCGCGTGTTCTGGAATGCGGGCCAAGTGCGTTGTCACGGTTGCAAACAGGTGGGGCATTTTCGCAAGAATTGTCCCAGGACCCGGGCTGCCAGCTTCCACCACGATGGCACGGGAAAGCACTACTGGCCCATCCTGGGGCTGCTGGTTTTACCACGGTGGCCCGTGAAGGCTTTACTCCCCTACCCCCCAACCCCTATCCCCCCACCACCCCCATGTCCTGTACCTGTGGCGGTGGATGCCGGAGAAGTGCGTAGGGTGGATGGGAAGGTTTGGGAGCATCAGCAGGGGAGGAAAGTCAATAAAAAGAAGAAACATCTCCAGGCTGATCCCCTAGAAGATGATCACCTCCAAGCGGGACCCCAGGAAGCAGATAATTTCATGCTCGCCTCTGAGATAGAAGGTAATGTGGAGGTAGAGGCTTCTGCAATGGAGCTCACCGTACCACCGTACGCCAGTGGTTCGAAGAGGAGGAGGCATGGGTCGTCCGATACAGAGAAGGGCCCTGAAGTTCAGGGGCAACCTGAAGGGGAGCCTTCCCCTCCTGTTGAGGTGGGGTACCCAGGGCAAGTTTCCTCTGAGGGGGAGGATGCCTCTGTAGGTCTGGGGCCACCTGAGAGTGGCGATATATTGCTCTTGGGGGCTGTTCCCCCAGAAAACATGTCTGCTAGCTTAGTGGATACCAGGGGGCAGCCTGAAGGGGGGGGAATTGGGGTGAGGGGGTGGGTCCCCAACATGAGCTCCCGTTGAGGCCTACAAGCCCAGTTGAGGGGTGTAATGCCCCACTGGTTGAGGGAGCAGGGGAGACTCCAGTAACATCGGCCCCTGAGGGACACAGTGGGGTGATTCACCTGGTGGTGGGGGACGGGGACTCTCTGGGTGACGGGTGCAGGGGCGGATACCCTGGGTGCGGAGGAGGGCAAGATCGTTTTGGATCGTGTCCTTAGGTCGGACTCCAGACAGACCCGCTTACAGCAAGGCCCGGAGACTTGCTCTGAGTTCACTGTTCCCAATCTGGTTACAGAGGGCGATGGGAGCGTGCAGGAGACTGGCCAACTGTCAGAAAGCTTGCCGCGGTCAGAGGCACCGGTACCTGCCCCTGTCACTGATCCTGGGGGTGGGATGGTGACAGAGGAGGGACTGTGTGATGTGGCTGGAATGCCCACCTCACAGGGAGGGGTGAGCGAGGCGGCTGAGAGTAGTAACCATCTGGACTCGGGCTCGGACATTGAGTGCGAGGAGGAGGAGGGGGTACCCGGAGTCCATCGACAATGAGTTGACGGACTGCTCCACCCGCGCGCCCCGTGTCTCAACTTGTCGAAGTCTGGGAGACTTCGGAAGTTCTTAAGGACACTAGAGGGAGTAGGAACAAGGTGGAGTTGGCTGTCGACCGCTGGTCGGACCTGATGGCGCCCATGCAGTCCATTCATGCCATCCTTCAGAAGAAGGGGATTGAGGCGGGGCTAGTAAGAAATGAGAGGCGCCAGTTCCAAGAGCTTTTTAAGGCCCTAAAGAGAGGGAAGAAGGGTAGGGGCGGCTCCAATCCATCACCGGGGACGGGTAAAAGATCAAGTGTACTTTCAAAATGAAGCTCACTATAGCCAGCCTTAATATCAATGGGGGCAGGGGGTCTCTCCGTAGGTTTCACCATCTCTCAGTGCTCAGAGACGGGAGATATGCGGTGAGCTTCCTGCAGGAAAACACACACTGTGGCTAGTGATGAACCACATGGCTCCTGGAGTGGGAAGGGGGGGTCTATATGAGTCATCTCAGCTCCAAATCGAGTGGAGTAGCCTTCTGTTGGCCCCGTCTTTCCAGCCGGAGATCCTCAAAGTGCAGGAGGTTGTACCAGGCCGTTTGCTGTATCTGGCCGTGCGCTTGGATGGTGTGCCATTACACTTCGTTAATGTGTACGCCCCCAAGATCGGCGCAATGCAGACGCGCTTAACAGGGGAAGTGACCACGTTGTTGAATACTATCGACCGTGGGGAGTGTGTTTTCCTTGGGGGAGATTTTAATTGTGCCCTTGAGACAAGAGATCGCTCTGGCGTTCAGCGTGACCCGGGAGCAGTGAAGACTTTGAGGGAGATGGTGGACTCTTTTGAGCTGGTAGATGCTTGGCGGAATTTCCATCCCTGACTCTAACGCCTTCTCGTACAGGTTTGAGGGTGGTGGGTCCCGTATTGATCATTTATACGTGTCCAAGGCCTATGTCTCTTGTGTTTCGGCAGCCTCCATGCAGCCGGCGCCATGCTCGGACCATTGCCTGGTGCGAGTGGACTTTATCCCAGCGCGCACACGGGCAGGGGTCCGCGTACTGGCATTTAAATAGCCAGCTGTTGGAGGATTGCCGATTCCGGGATTCATTCAGGCAGTTCTGGGTGAGGTGGAGAGAGAGGCAGGGGGCGTTTCCTTTCCCTAAGGCAGTGGTGGGACGTGGGGAAAGTCTATGTCCGTCAGTTTTGCCAGGACTATGCGAGGGGGTCGACCAAGGGGCGGGAATCCGAGATCGGACGGCTTGAGAGAGAGTTGCTCGACTCGGAGGCTCATCTGGATCAGACTGGTGGGGCTTCGTGTGAGTGGGAGGAATACCAGGAGAAGAAGGGAGCACTGAGGGACTTGCAGCTTAGGAGGTCCCGGGGTGCGTATGTGAGGTCGCGGGTCCAGAGATGTTGCACGACCTGGACCGCGCCTCCCCCTTTTTCTTTTCTCTGGAGAAGGGGCGAGGAGCCCGCAGGCAGCTTGTAGAGTTGCTTGCGGATGATGGCTCCTCTGTCACAGATCCAGAGAGCATTGGTGCCTCGTGTTCGGTCTTTCTACAGGACTCTGTTCTCAGCTGGCACATCGAGTGGGGAGGCGCAAGAAGTCCTGTGGGAGGGCTTACCCGTAGTGTGCAATGATGTGGCTGAACACCTGGATGATCCCCTAACTCTGGAGGAGTTGACTGGTGCCTGCACCAGCTTAGGAGGGGCAAGTCTCCAGGGGCTGGATGGGCTGACTGTGGAGTACCTTAGAGCCTTCTGGGATGTCCTGGGGGGCGACTATATGAAGGTCCTGGGGGAGAGCCTGGCGACCGGGGAGATGCCTTTCTCTTGGCGCAGGGCAGTTGTTGTCCTGCTGCCCAAGAAGGGCGATCTTCGCCTTTTGAAGAACTGGCGCCCGGTCTCTCTCCTCAGCACGGACTATAAAGTCTTTGCAAGGGCATTGGCGAATCGCCTGGGTCCCATGCTGTCCCAGGTGATCCACCCTGACCAGTCGTACACAGTCCCGGGCCGGTCCATCCAGGACAATATCCATCTGCTCCGGGACCTGATCCATCTGTCCCAGGGGGGCTGGTCAGTCGGTCGCCTTTCTCTCCCTCGACCAGGAGAAGGCGTTTGACAGGGTGGAGCACGACTACCTTCTTGGGACTCTGCAGGCGTTCGGATTTGGACCGCATTTTGTGGCCTGGGTCCGACTGTTATATACTGCTGCAGAATGCCTTGTTAAGGTCAACGGCTCTTTGTTGGCCCCCATTCCCTTTGGGAGGGGGGTTCGTCAGGGATGTCCCATGTCCGGCCAGCTGTATTCCATCTGTGTCGAGCCTTTCCTGTGCCTTCTCCGGAGGCGGTTGACAGGCCTGGCTTTACCGGGGCCGGGGATGGAGGTGGTTCTCTCGGCCTACGCCGATGATGTCCTTCTGATGTTCACCGACCCTGTTGACCTGCGGAGGATGCGTGAGTGCCAGCAGGTTTTCTCGGCTGCATCCTCCGCCAGGATCAACTGGGGGAAGTGTTCTGGTCTCTTGATGGGGTGGGTGGCAGGTGGACTCCCTGCCGGAGGAGATGGCAGGTTTTGCGTGGAGTACCACGCACCTCCTTTATCTGGGGGTCTACCTGAGTCCCGCTGAGGAGGGGTGGCCGGCGAACTGGCAGGAGCTGGAGGCGAAAGTGGTCGCCCGGCTGGGACGTTGGTCAGGCCCTACTTGGTGTGCTCTCTTACCGGGGCAGGGCTATAGTTATAAACCAGCTGGTGGCCTCTCTACTGTGGTACCGGATGGCCACTATGGTCCCATCCTCTTATTTTATAACCATGTTACAGAGGAGATTGGTCAACTTCTTCTGGGGGGAGAGGAACCACTGGTCTCTGCTGGGGTTCTGAGTCTCCCGTTGGAGGAGGGTGGTCAGGCGCTGGTCTGTATTCGTACCCCAGGTGGCGGCTCTCCGACTCAGGACCCTGCGGAGGTACGTCTACTCGGACTACCCTCCTAAATGGCACGTGCTGGCGACGTACTTTTTCCGTCAGGGGCGGTGTGCCTTCAGGAGGGGCTCCCGGCTCCCGGTAGCGGGCATGAGTCGACGCGCTAGGCGGGAGTTGCCTGGCTTTTACCGTGAAGTCCTGAAGGCCAGGAATTTGGTCAACTTCAGCCAGGGCCCTGCTCCTCAGGGGGAGGGGGGTGTCGTGGCTGTGACGGTGGGTATCGAGGAGAGGCGTGTGCATGGAGCGATTCCGGAAGAGCTTACCCCCGCTCAGTCGGAATTGTTCATAGGGCCCATGGCCCGGGACCCTCCCCGAGAGCCGGCCCCATGCAACATGAGCCGCCTTTCTGAGATGCCCAGTGTGCCATTCTGTGGCGCGGAGAGGCGAGTACTGTACAGGCTGCTCTTGCACACTCTCCACTTCCTCGCCCTCGTCTTCCGTCCAGACACACCCTGGCGGTCCGTGTTACCACCTGACGAAGGGAGCGGTCCCCAGTGGAGGTCTCTCTACAAGGGAGTTCCTCCCCCTTTACATCGGGGACCTGGGGTGGAGAGTTTTGCACAAAGCCGTGGCCTGTAATAGGTACTTGAGCCGGTTCACGGACTCTTCCCCTGCTTGTCATTTCTGCGGTGAGGAAGAGACCGTGTTCCACGTGTATATAGAGTGCGAGAGGTTGCAGCCCCTGTTCGAGTATCTGAAAGGGCTGCTCCTCAAGTTTTGGCTACATTTTAGTCCAACGCTATTAATTTATGGGCACCCGGTAAAGAGGGGGGAGGGTCGGGAGAGGGAGGAGGGGGTCTCCCTGTCGGACTGCTCCTGGGCCTGGCCAAGATGGCCATTCGCGGGTCCAGGCAGCGGCGCGGTCGATGGCCGCACAGCGGTCGGCTGCCTGCCCCTTTTCCGGGGTTACGTCCGTGCCCGCGTGTCCCTAGAGAGGGAACACGCGGTGTCCACGGGGACTGTGGAGGCCTTCTGTGAACGCTGGTCACCGCAGGAGGTTGAATATATTATAGATTAAAATGATAATATTTTAATTTGATAATTATGTGTAAATGGTTTTTAAAATTGTGTGAGCTTTCTACCCTTCCTTGTAAATTGTACATTGTTTAAAAATCTAATAAAAAAACATTTACGGAAAAAAAAAAAAAAAAAAAAAAAAAAAAAAGAGCGGGGCCAAGACGATTGGAGATAGACACAAAATGCAGGAGTAACTCAGTCGGACCGGCAGCATCTCTGGAGAGAAGCAATGGGTGACGTTTCGGGTCGAGACGCTTCTTCAGACTGAAAAAGAGTCTCGACCCGAAACATCATCCATTCCTTCTCTCCAAAGATGGTGCCGGGGTCCCGCTGAGTTTACTCCTGCATTTTGTGTCTATCTTCAAATGACGTCACGGGCTCCAGACGGCTGTGCGGGCGCATGATGAGGCGCAGCGACCGTGGCGCGTCAGTCATTTCCGGCCTGTCGCGTAAATGACGGCCAAGTGGGACGGTCCCTTTACTTCTGTCTGTTTTTTAAAATGTATCCTCACTTTATTTCCCTCAAATGCCATCTTGTAATTTTACCCAATTCCTGGGTTATTGTATTATCATTCATATATAGTATGGGGATCATTTTATGTTTATGGTAAAGGAGTTTTCTTTTCAATTATAACGGAATTGTCTATGTTCCTTTGGGCTTTTTCTAAGAGAAATGTATTGATTAAGTCTTGACTATTTAAGCTGTGAAAGGAACATCATTTATCTTCCAGAATCACGTAATGCAAACTGCAGTCAGCTCGCGTGCTTTCCTGATCAATAAACAACCTATTAATTGTAGTATAGAGATAGGCAGCGAGAGAAGATTTGATGTTATTATTGGAAAGCTGCACTTCAATGCTAAAGTTGTAGGGATTTGGGAGTTTCTTACAGGGCCTGTCTCACTTGGGCGACCCAATCCGCGAGTTCTGGCAAGTTGGCCCTCGACTCATACTCGCAGCATGGTCGACACGAGGTCGTAGGAGGTCTTCATAACTCTCCTTCATGCTCGAGAGTGGTCTCCGCGTACTCGAGGCCTCAGCTAGGTCGCGACGTTTTTTTCAATATGTTAAAAAATGCCCGCGAGTAAAAAAAGGTCGCCATGGAAATAATCGATACTTTTTTTTACTCGTAGGTTTAGTCGTAGTAGGTCGTAGTAGGTCGGCATGTTAGTCGTAGGTAATCGAGGGTAGTCTAAGGTAGTCGTAGATAGTCTTCATCATAGTCGAAGGGAGAGCGAAGGAGGTCGTCTTCACTCTCCACTATTTGGTGTCCAATTTTCCCGAAGTTAGTCGTAGCTAGTCGTAGCTAGTCTTCAACACAGTCGAAGGAGGTCTTCAACATGTCATTTTTTCAAACTCTTCTAAACTCGCCAATTAGGTCGCCCAAGTGGGACAGCCCCTTAAAGTTGTTGAGATCTAGAGTTTCGTAAAGATGACGTGCCTTAAGAATCAGAATCAGAGTTAAATGTTATTAGCCAAGTGCGTGTACATACAAGGAATTTGTCTTTGGTGCTTTGCTCGCAAGGATAAAAACACGATATACAGCGGATAATTAAAAATAAAACATTATAATTTAAAACATGTGAAACTAATATACCAGAGCTAGAAGAGGCTACGGACTTTTGGGTGTTGAGTAGAGCTACTGCTCATGGAAGAAGCTGTTGTTATGTCTGGCTGTGGCGGCTTTGATAGTCGGAGTCGCCTTCCAGAGGGAAGTGATTCAAAGCGTTCGTGGTCAGGGTGAGAGAGGTCAGAGATGATCTTACCCGTTCGCTTCCTGGCCCTTGCAGTGTACAGTTCGTCAATGGGGGGGGGGGGAGGTTGCAGGAGGTGGTGGCGGGTGGTGTGATATGAGGAGGTGGTGATTGGTTTTGTTGTGCTTGTGTGCGTGACGTTTTCGGCACGGTTTGTGTCCCCACAGAAAGGCTTCACTCCGCTCTACATGGCCGCACAGGAGAACCATCTGGACGTTGTCAAGTTTCTGCTTGAGAATGCGGCAACCAAAACGTTGCCACAGAGGCAAGTCTCAGCTCGGCTCCATCCCCAGTGCCCCCCCCCCCCCCCATCCTAGCCCCGATGTAAAGGGTCTGCACTGGTTTTTTGTATCAAAAGTAATTAATTTGATTACTATCACGAGACAAAACCAAACCGCAGTAACACACCCACCACCACCATAGTTCAAAATCACCAATTATCCAGACACTACGTATTCAAACCACTATGTTACAATCCTCACAAATATACTAAATAACTACGATACAACTATGTCCCTCTCTCACACCACCCGGGCGCGCGGACGTGACCCCGTAAAAGGGGCAGGCAGCCGGCTCGGGCAAAGCCCTCTTCCGCCTGGTGGATGGCCAGCTTGGCCAGGCCTAGGAGCAACCCAACCAGGACATCTTCAGCCCTGCCCACACCCTCAAGCCGTCACCGGTCCTCAGGTCGCTGACAGCAGAGCTGTTCCTCCCCCTACGGACCCTCGGAGGAGCGGCGGTACACCTGGGTCTTCACTGTGATCGAGCGGCCACTCCTTCACTCCACGTGGCCAGTGCTCACTCCAACATCTTCTCAAGTGTCATCTTCATTGGAAGTGGCGTCACATTCACTTGAAAGTGGTGTCACTGGTAGATAGGCCCCTGTTACACAGCACCCCCCCCCCCTACTTCCATTAGTTATCTGCAAATCTCCGCCTTTCAAAACTATCCATTGACGACCTCCACAACCATCTGCGGCAATGAATTCCACAGATTCACCATCCTCCGACTGAAGGAATTCCTACTCATCTCCTTTCTAAAGGTACGTCCTTTTATTCTGAGCTGTGCCCTCTCGTCCAGACGCTCCAACTAGTGGAAACATCCTCTCCACATTCATTCTATCCAGGCCTTTCCCTATTTGGTACGGTTCAGCTTCAGTTTAGTTTATTGTCACATGTACCCGAGGTACAGTGATTGCGTGCTAACCAGTCAGCAGGAAGACAGTACATGATTACAATCGATCCTAATCGTTACAATAGTTTCAATGAGATACCCGCTCATCCTTCTAAACTCCAGCGAGTAGGAGGCCCAGAACCGTCAAATGCTCATCGTTTATTAACCCACTCAACGCTGGATCATCCTCGAAAACCTCCTCAGGAACCAGCACATCCTTCTTCAGGTATGGGGTAGAAAACTGCTCACAACACTCCAAGTGCAGTCTGACCCAGTGCCTTGTAGAGCCTCGCATTACGTCCCGCGTTGTTGTATTCTGCGTCCTCCCGAAGCCCAGGCCTTTGGCTGTTCGCGGGCTGACGGCTTGTTGTTTGTCCCAGGATGGATTCACGCCCCTGGCGGTCGCCTTGCAGCAGGGCCACGAGAACGTGGTGGCCATTCTCATCAACTACGGGACCAAGGGAAGGTGTGCCTGCCGGCCCTGCACATCGCCGCCCGCAACGACGACACGCGCACGGTCGCCGTCCTCCTGCAGAATGACCCCAACCCTGACGTGCTGTCCAAGGGTAAGCGTCCACCAGAGGTCAGGAATTCTCTGTCGGACAGGGCTTCAGATGTGGACATAGATACATAGATACATAGAAAATAGGTGCAGGAGTAGGCCATTCGGCCCTTCGAGCCTGCACCGCCATTCATATGATCATGGCTGATCATCCAACTCAGTATCCCGTACCTGCCTTCTCTCCATAC
The DNA here is from genome assembly GCA_038087875.1 of Malacoraja senta. Lineage (NCBI taxonomy): Eukaryota > Metazoa > Chordata > Chondrichthyes > Rajiformes > Rajidae > Malacoraja > Malacoraja senta. The sequence continues at coordinate 65,086 of JAXLNO010005007.1, forward strand.
CCCCTGATCCCTTTAGCCACAAGGGCCACATCTAACTCCCTCTTAAATATAGCCAATGAACTGGCCTCAACTACCCTCTGTGGCAGAGAGTTCCAGAGATTCACCACTCTCTGTGTGAAAAAGTTTTTTCCTCATCTCGGTCTTAAAGGATTTCCCCCTTATCCTTAAGCTGTGACCCCTTGTCCTGGACTTCCCCAACATCGGGAACAATCTTCCTGCATCTAGCCTGTCCAACCCCATAAGAATTTTGTACGTTTCTATAAGATCCCCTCTCAATCTCCTAAATTCTAGCGAGTATAAGCCAAGTCTATCCAGTCTTTCTTCATATGAAAGTCCTGACATCCCAGGAATCAGTCTGGTGAACCTTCTCTGCACTCCCTCTATGGCTATAATGTCCTTCCTCAGATTTGGAGACCAAAACTGTACGCAATACTCCAGTGTGGTCTCACCAAGACCCTGTACAACTGCAGTAGAACCTCCCTGCTCCTATACTCAAATCCTCTTGCTATGAAGGCCAACATACCATTCGCTTTCTTCACTGCCTGCTGCACCTGCATGCCTACTTTCAATGACTGGTGTACCATGACACCCAAGTCTCGCTGCACCTCCCCATTTCCTAATCGGCCACCATTTAGATAATAGTCTGCCTTCCGTTTTTTGCCACCAAAGTGGATAACCTCACATTTATCCACATTATACTGCATCTGCCAAACATTTGCCCACTCACCCAGCCTATCCAAGTCCAAGTATTAACACACCCATCGCCATAGTACAAGATAGGGTTGACAACTGTCCCCGTATTAGCCGGCACATCCCGTACATTGGGCTAAATTGGTTTGCCCCATACGGGACCGCCCTTGTCCCGTATTTGACTGCTACTACTCGGGTCGAGGGGACTGTTGGGTTGGAGCGCCGTGTCCGGCCCCGCCTCACCCGTCCCGACGTAGTGCAGCCCATGGAGTGCAGCAGGCAGCACCTCGCCCCGTGGCCCCGTCGGTCGGCAGCCCGGCCAGCTGTCCGCCCTTCAGACCTTCGCTTACCGCCGACACCACCACCACCCCCTCCTTCTCGTGGCCGATCATCGGATCATGAGTTGGATGGGGCGCTGGACTTTGCCGCGACGTCGTGCGGCCCGGGCCAAAACTCCTCAGCTGGCCCGCCGGCTGGGCTTTGTGTGCAGTCCAGCACCCGGGGCCAACTCATCGTTCACCCAGCCACGGCCCAGTCGGTCAACCGAATTGCCGTCGGGAATTTGTCCCGTATTTTGACCTTTTGTCCCTTATTTGGGAGTGAGAAAGTTGGCAACTCCAGTACAAAATCACCAAATTATCGAAGACCACGGCGCGCAACGGTTCCGGTAATCACCCAGGCCTAGTCTCTTTCTAGTACTCATTTTTTTTTAACCAAAAAACAATTTAAATCAATTATTTACATAAATGATGTGTACAATACAAACAAACCCACCACCATAATACAAAGTAAAACAGATATTCTTAAATACTAAATATTAAATAAGTATTTCACAATCCTTGTTAAGAATACATTCCACCTATAGAGTTTAACGTACAGTTGTACGATTCACAGCTTGTTGTAGATTATTGACTAGGCAGAGGACATTTTGTCAGCCGCCCTGTCCTTGTTTAAGGCCGCGGTTAACAGCGACACCAAGGCGCCCACGCCTACGCACACGCCATCTAGCCACGTGAAAGGACTGATGGTGTTGACATCCTTCCAGCATGGAAATCTTTTCTGACTCCAGAATTCCTTGTGGTCTGTCTCGATCATTAGCCTCCCACAGGATACGCTGGAATCCATATAACTGCTTCCTTGATGCCAGTTCTACACTCCATTAAGAATAAAAGTGCATTCTGGAAAGGATGGGTGAGGTTAATGGGCCATTATGTCTAATTGAGCAGAGGGATGTGCTGTGATGCTTGTTGGTGCTGGCAGACATCAATAATGACGGGAGTGTTCTGTGCTCTCGATGCTCTTACAGAAACTAGCTCACTCTCCCGTCTCTTTTCAGACCGGCTTCACGCCTCTCCACATCGCTGCCCATTACCAGAACCTGAACGTGGCTCACATGTTTGCTGACTCGAGGGGCGAACGTCAATTTCACGCCCAAGGTAGGTGCAAGTCTGCCTCTGCGCTCTGTGCCGCGAAATCCCTCCGTCTCCCCGACCCTTCCTCACCCTGGTTGCTCAGCTTCTAAACCCAGGTGGTAGATCTGGGCGACCACTCCCCGAGTCTTCTTTGGTATCCATAGTTAGGAGAGACGGGTCTGATGGTGAAAACCTCCTCCACCTCCATAAAGAGAGAGAGGCCGGTCCAAGTCGTGGGCTCTCCCTTCAATTGATAGCAGCATGTAAAGAGTTAACCGTGGGGCTGGTTGAGACCTGAAGTAGCCAGGAAACATCAGCCTGCTGTGCCGTGCGTGTCTGTGTGGGTCCCTGGTGGAGTCGTTGCTGGAGAAAGCACTGCAGGCGTTGCCCCAGGCTAGATGGAAGAGACTAAGAAGCAGGGCTCACTCCGATCAGATGATATTGAGAAGGAGCAGGCAACTGAGCGGGGAAATCATCAGTGGGGTTGGGGGTGGGGGCTGTTTGGGGAGAGGGGGGGTTTAATTGAAAGAAAGAGGGAAAAGATCAGAGACAATTCGAGAGGCCATCTAACTTTAGTTTAGTTTGGAGATTCAGCGTGGAAGCAGGCCCCTTCGGCCCATCGAGTCCGTTGCCGACCCATGCAGTAGCACTATCCTACACACAAGTTACAGAGAGTGATTAAGCTACAAACCCACACGTCTTTTAGAGGAGACCTCAGGTCCTGGAGGAGAAGGTGTCCGACCTCAAACGTCACCCGTCCTTTTTATCCAGAGCTACTGCCCAGCCCGCTGAGTTGCTCCAGCACTTAGTACCTATCACCTGGAGGAAACCCACGCGGTCATCGGGGGAAGGTGCAAACTCCACACAGACAGCACCCGAGGTCAGGATCGAACCCGGGACTGCGAGGCACCAACTCCACTGCTGCGCCACTGTGCTGCCCTCATGTAGAAAGAAAGAGAGCAGGCAACAGGCGGTGGAAATGCTCTAGTTGTCGACAAGATGGATGTTTACTGTATGAGAAAATCTCCTGGAATCTGATGTTAATGCTGTTAGGAAGTGGACTGGTTGAATTCTTGCGCAGGGAGGACACTGCGGATGCTGGTTTAAACCGAAGATAGACACAAAATGCTGGAGTAACTCAGCGGGACAAGCAGCGTCTCTGGAGAAAAGGAATAGGTGACGTTTTGGGTCGGAACTCGTCTTCAGACTGAAAGATAGAGGAGGCTAGAACAAAACAGGGTCGGCAACAGATGGTTGAATTCTTTGGCTGGTTTATGCAAATCGTGGCCACTCCTTTGATAAAGTCGCAGAATTATTCCCAGATCCAATTCTGCATGCGTTTTTCAATAGACTTGCTCTACGATAGGTTTGTTGGTCCACTGGTCCATTTTAAAGAGGACCCCTCATCCCCATGTGTGACCCGCCTGGGCACTGTAACTGTGGATAGGGAGCATCAGGGAATGATAACCTTCCTGGTTGAATATATCAATGTGAATTGTGGGCATCTGTTAGAGCTGCTGCCTCACAGCGCACGACATCTGGGTTCGATCCTGACAATAGACAATAGACAATAGACAATAGGTGCAGGAGTAGGCCATTCGGCCCTTCGAGCCAGCACCGCCATTCAATGTGATCATGGCTGATCATCCCCAATCAGTACCCCGTTCCTGCCTTCTCCCATATCCTCTGACTCCGCTATTTTTAAGAGCCCTATCTAGCTCTCTCTTGAAAGCATCCAGAGAACCTGCCTCCACTGCCCTCTGAGGCAGAGAATTCCACAGACTCACCACTCTCTGTGAGAAAAAGTGTTTTCCTCGTCTCCGTTCTAAATGGCTTACTCCTTATTCTTAAACTGTGTGGCCCCTGTTTCTGGACCTTGGCTGGCCCCTGACGTCGGCTGCTGTCTGTCTGGAGTTTGCACCTTCTCCCTGTGACTGCGTGGGTTTTCTCCGGGTGCTCCGGTTTCCTCCCACAGTCCAAAGACGTGCGGGATTGTAGGTTAATTAGCTCCTATAAATTTCCCTGGTGTGTAGGATGCGAAACCGGAATAACGTGGAACTTGTGTGCGGGTGATCATAGGTCAGCACGGACTTGATGGGCCAAAGGGCCTGTTTCCACACTGCATCTGTCAACTAAATTGAACTAAAGGTGACCACTCGAATCACCAAGGCATGAGAGGCTATGGACCATGAACTACTAGATGGGAATGTTTAAGAAAGAACTGCAGATGCTGGAAAAACTGGTAGACAAAAATGCTGGAGAAACTCAGCGGGTGAGGCAGCATCTATGGAGCGAAGGAATAGGGGGTCGAGACCCAAAACGTCACCTATTCCTTCTCTCCATAGATGCTGCCTCACCCGCTGAGTTTCTCCAGCATTTTGGTCTACTAAATGGATTTAGTATGGATGAAACATAGAAACATAGAAAATAGGTGCAGGAGGAGGCCATTCGGCCCGTCGAGCCAGCTCCGCCATTCATCGTGATCATGGCTGATCGTCCCCAATCAATAACCCGTGCTTGCCTTCTCCCCATATCCCTTGATTCCACTAGCCCCTAGAGCTCTATCTAACTCTCTCTTAAATCCATCCAGTGACTTGGCCTCCACTGCCCTCTGTGGCAGGGAATTTCACAAATTCACAACTCTCTGGGTGGAAAAGTTTTTTCTCACCTCAGTCTTAAATGGCCTCCCCTTTATTCTAAGACTGTGGCCCCTGGTTCTGGACTCGCCCAACGTTGGGAACATTTTTCCTGCATCTAGCTTGTCCAGCCTTTTTATATTTTATATGGTTCTATAAGATCTCCCCCTCATCCTTCTAAACTCCAGTGAATACAAGCCTAGTCTTTTCAATCTTCCCTCACATGACAGTCCCGCCATCCCAGGGATCAATCTCGATGGGTACTAAATGGTTTGGCATGCGTCATCTGGTGGGGCTGAAGTGTCTGTTTCTGTGCTGCGTGACTCTATGCCTCTGCCTATTGTTCTCACACTTATTCTTCTCTTCAGAATGGAATCACAGCACTGCACATTGCTTCCCGGAGAGGGAACACCAATATGGTGAGGTTTCTGCTGGATCGGGAAGCCCAGATTGATGCCCGGACCAAGGTGAGTGCAGTTCAGGACTGTCCCGTTAATGTAGTGATGAGCAAAGCCAGAGCTCAATGGCAGGAAATATCCCACCAGAAACACATGGAAGGGGAAGAGTATCTAAATTAAACATTGGACAATGAAGGATTGATCATGGAAAATAAGGAAATGTAGATTTTGAACAAATCCTTTTGTGCCGGGAGATAGTAAGATCGTTTCTATGATGGTAGTAAATCTAGTGGCAAAAAGATGGAACTGAAGACAATAGACAATAGGTGCAGGAGTAGGCCATTCGGCCCTTTGAGCCAGCACCGCCATTCAATGTGATCATGGCTGATCATCCCCAATCAGTACCCCCGTTCCTGCCTTCTCCCCATATCGCTTGACCGCTATCTTTAAGAGCCCTATCTAACTCTCTCTTGAAAGCATCCAGAGAACCGGCCTCAGAGACAATCCTCCATGGTTTAATGGTTCTTTATTATTATATTATGCAGATGTACAATAAATTTCTTTTTTGTGTGGATATAGTTCAGGAAAGTATTGCAACTCTAAGCATAATCCCCTATTAGTACATTGTGTATAGTGTCCACTGAGACCGCATGCAAGAGTTGCCATGTTTTGACACCATTTTCAAAGTCCAGTCTGGTCCGCGCACTCGGTCACCTGGAGCGGGGCCTGATCCAGGCGAGGCCCAGGCTGCTGCAGGGCCTCTAGGACGTCGCCTCCATCTGGATCGTCCAGCAAACTGTTGTCCCTTGAAGAGCCCTGGCACACTACGTCATGGCTGGACCACTGTATTAGTACAGCTGATGCACACGCCTCCTTGGGGTGTATAAGCATTCTGTACGGGGCCGCAATGACTGATCATATACTTGTTGCTATGACAATAAATGTTGAACACATACCTGTGGTATCCAGAGATAGAAATACCTTTAATACAGAAAAACTGGACTGGTCAACGCTTACAAAGAAAGACCTCCTAGCTTATTATGCCCATACAGGTAAATCTTTAAGCAATATTCATACCTTTCCAACCGATCCCACTTCATCTCTCTCCATAACCACACCTCTGCCACAGCCACTGTCACTCACGGCGTTCCCCAAAGCTCCGTTCTTGGTCCCCTCCTCTTCATCATCTACATCCTCCCCCTTGGTCATATACTCCGTCACTTCAACCTGGACTTCCATTGCTATGCTGATGACACCCAGATCTATCTCAGCACCAAGTTCCCCCACCACCCCCCTCTCTCCCATATCAACTCCTGCCTGTCAGCCATCAAATCTTGGATGCAACTCAACTTCCTTAAATTAAACAATAACAAAACAGAATTTCTCCTCATTGGCTCCAAATCAACACTTACCAAAATTAACAACCCCACTCTCACTATTGACGGCACCACTGTCTCCCCATCTCCTCAGGCCCGCAACCTTGGCGTGATCTTTGACTCAACCCTCTCCCTTGAGCGTCACATACGCCATGTTGTCAAAACATCATTTTTTTCACCTCCGCAACATTGCCAAAATCAGACCCTCTCTCACACCCCCCACTGCTGAAAGACTCATCCATGCCTTCATCTCCTGCCTTCGACTGGACTACTGTAACTCTCTTCTCTTTGGCATTAATTCCAGCAACATCAACCGACTCCAACTGGTCCAGAATGCAGCCGCCCGACTCATCACCCACACCAAATCCTGGCACCACATCACCCCAGTTCTCAAAGAACTTCACTGGCTTCCCATTTCCCACCGGATCATCTACAAAATCCTGGTCCTCACCTACAAAGCCTTCAACCACTTGCCCCCCCCTTATCTCACTGACCTCCTCTCCCCCTACCAACCCTCACAGTCCCTCAGATCCACATCAGCCGGTCTCCTCTCCATTCCGAAATCCAACCTCTGCACTTTTGGAAACAGAGCCTTCTCCGGGGCAGCTCCCAGGCTCTGGAACTCCCTCCCACAATTGATTCGAAATTCTGAGTCCCTCACCATCCTCCAGTCCCGCCTCAAGACCCATCTCTTCACCTCTGCATACCCTTAGTCCCATGTCCCCCTCCCCTTTGCATCTCTGTCTTACTGCTCTATTTTGTTTTGTTCTTGACTCTCCATGTTAAGCGACTGAGTCCTTGAAAAGCGCTATACAAATAAAATGTATTATTATTATTATTATTATTTACCTAAAGATGCAATAATGTGTAGTAATGTTAATTGTAAGGATATGAAGCATAGGAGAGATATCTGCTCCATGTATAATGATATAGTAAGTGCTCTATATGTAGGTAGTAAGCCCTACTACAAGCATATAAATAAGACACATAACATCAGGCCTGGCTGGAATAAGTATGTAGCTGAGTATCATACTGAAGCCCGTGAAGCCACCAAATCATGGGCTATGGCAGGTAGACCCAGACAGGGGCCTGTGTTTGAGTACAAGAAGCTCACTAATGCAAGGTATAAGTATGCTGTTCGCTTCATCTGTAACTCCCGGTACCATGAAGAAGTATTGCGCCTGCCTGCGGTGACTTTTGCGGAGCACCAGAACAGAAAAGGTTCACCTACAACTTCTATCAACTTACCTGCATCAGGGAAACGCAGTAATCGGTGCCGTTTCAGACAAGCTGCTTGGGCAGCTGAAAGCGCTGGCAATTTCGCGATCTCCCGCAGCTGCAGGAGCCCCGGACTTTAAATTTTCCCACGCTGGCTGTGGAACTCCCGACCCGACTGAGGATCCTAGGTACCGTACCAGGAAACCCCGGGATGACCTCCAGAGCCGACGGGCCGGATCTCCCAGGAACAATGAAGCTGGAGCTGCCGACTTCGAATGTACCCCGTTCATTACGGAGCTGGAGCTGCCGTCTGTGAAGGAATCCCCGTTCCAGCGCAGGTCCGCAGAAACAGCAGGTACAGGAAACTCAGCACCTGGAAACAAAGGGGAAGCCTCCATTGTGTCCGGAAACATGGCCGACGGGCAGGACTTCAGGTCAGGCTGAAGCGCAGGGGACTTCGGCCCCTCTCCCTACTATCTTACTGGCCAACGTACAGTCACTTGAAAATAAAGTGGAGGACTTAAGGGCAAGGCTGCTTTATCAAAGGGAGCTGAGGGAATGCTCTGTGTTCTGTTTCACAGAGACATGGCTCACCCCAGCTCCCCAGATTCAGCGGTCCAGCCTGAAGGGTTCTCCATCCACCGTATGGACCGTACACTGGCATCTGGGAAAGGGAGAGGAGGGGGCGTCTGCCTCATGGTCAACTCTGCGTGGTGCTCAAGACGTGGCAGTCCTGTCCAACTCCTGCTCTCCACACCTCGAACATCTGGCGGTGAGGTGCCGTCCCTTCTACCTCCCAAGGGAATTCACCTCCATCATCATGACCACGGTCTACATCCACCCCAGGCAGACGTC
>JAXLNO010005007.1:73870-98870 GCA_038087875.1 Malacoraja senta
CTGGGATGTCCTGGGGGGCGACTATATGAAGGTCCTGGGGGAGAGCCTGGCGACCGGGGAGATGCCTTTCTCTTGGCGCAGGGCAGTTGTTGTCCTGCTGCCCAAGAAGGGCGATCTTCGCCTTTTGAAGAACTGGCGCCCGGTCTCTCTCCTCAGCACGGACTATAAAGTCTTTGCAAGGGCATTGGCGAATCGCCTGGGTCCCATGCTGTCCCAGGTGATCCACCCTGACCAGTCGTACACAGTCCCGGGCCGGTCCATCCAGGACAATATCCATCTGCTCCGGGACCTGATCCATCTGTCCCAGGGGGCTGGTCAGTCGGTCGCCTTTCTCTCCCTCGACCAGGAGAAGGCGTTTGACAGGGTGGAGCACGACTACCTTCTTGGGACTCTGCAGGCGTTCGGATTTGGACCGCATTTTGTGGCCTGGGTCCGACTGTTATATACTGCTGCAGAATGCCTTGTTAAGGTCAACGGCTCTTTGTTGGCCCCCATTCCCTTTGGGAGGGGGGTTCGTCAGGGATGTCCCATGTCCGGCCAGCTGTATTCCATCTGTGTCGAGCCTTTCCTGTGCCTTCTCCGGAGGCGGTTGACAGGCCTGGCTTTACCGGGGCCGGGGATGGAGGTGGTTCTCTCGGCCTACGCCGATGATGTCCTTCTGATGTTCACCGACCCTGTTGACCTGCGGAGGATGCGTGAGTGCCAGCAGGTTTTCTCGGCTGCATCCTCCGCCAGGATCAACTGGGGGAAGTGTTCTGGTCTCTTGATGGGTGGGTGGCAGGTGGACTCCCTGCCGGAGGAGATGGCAGGTTTTGCGTGGAGTACCACGCACCTCCTTTATCTGGGGGTCTACCTGAGTCCCGCTGAGGAGGGGTGGCCGGCGAACTGGCAGGAGCTGGAGGCGAAAGTGGTCGCCCGGCTGGGACGTTGGTCAGGCCTACTTGGTGTGCTCTCTTACCGGGGCAGGGCTATAGTTATAAACCAGCTGGTGGCCTCTCTACTGTGGTACCGGATGGCCACTATGGTCCCATCCTCTTATTTTATAACCATGTTACAGAGGAGATTGGTCAACTTCTTCTGGGGGGAGAGGAACCACTGGGTCTCTGCTGGGGTTCTGAGTCTCCCGTTGGAGGAGGGTGGTCAGGCGCTGGTCTGTATTCGTACCCAGGTGGCGGCTCTCCGACTCAGGACCCTGCGGAGGTACGTCTACTCGGACTACCCTCCTAAATGGCACGTGCTGGCGACGTACTTTTTCCGTCAGGGGCGGTGCCTTCAGGAGGGCTCCCGGCTCCCGGTAGCGGGCATGAGTCGACGCGCTAGGCGGGAGTTGCCTGGCTTTTACCGTGAAGTCCTGAAGGCCAGGAATTTGGTCAACTTCAGCCAGGGCCCTGCTCCTCAGGGGGAGGGGGGTGTCGTGGCTGTGACGGTGGGTATCGAGGAGAGGCGTGTGCATGGAGCGATTCCGGAAGAGCTTACCCCCGCTCAGTCGGAATTGTTCATAGGGCCCATGGCCCGGGACCCTCCCCGAGAGCCGGCCCCATGCAACATGAGCCGCCTTTCTGAGATGCCCAGTGTGCCATTCTGTGGCGCGGAGAGGCGAGTACTGTACAGGCTGCTCTTGCACACTCTCCACTTCCTCGCCCTCGTCTTCCGTCCAGACACACCCTGGCGGTCCGTGTTACCACCTGACGAAGGGAGCGGTCCCCAGTGGAGGTCTCTCTACAAGGGAGTCCTCCCCCTTTACATCGGGGACCTGGGGTGGAGAGTTTTGCACAAAGCCGTGGCCTGTAATAGGTACTTGAGCCGGTTCACGGACTCTTCCCCTGCTTGTCATTTCTGCGGTGAGGAAGAGACCGTGTTCCACGTGTATATAGAGTGCGAGAGGTTGCAGCCCCTGTTCGAGTATCTGAAAGGGCTGCTCCTCAAGTTTTGGCTACATTTTAGTCCAACGCTATTAATTTATGGGCACCCGGTAAAGAGGGGGGAGGGTCGGGAGGGAGGAGGGGGTCTCCCTGTCGGACTGCTCCTGGGCCTGGCCAAGATGGCCATTCGCGGGTCCAGGCAGCGGGCGGTCGATGGCCGCACAGCGGTCGGCTGCCTGCCCCTTTTCCGGGGTTACGTCCGTGCCCGCGTGTCCCTAGAGAGGGAACACGCGGTGTCCACGGGGACTGTGGAGGCCTTCTGTGAACGCTGGTCACCGCAGGAGGTTGAATATATTATAGATTAAAATGATAATATTTTAATTTGATAATTATGTGTAAATGGTTTTTAAAATTGTGTGAGCTTTCTACCCTTCCTTGTAAATTGTACATTTGTTTAAAAATCTAATAAAAAAACATTTACGGAAAAAAAAAAAAAAAAAAAAAAAAAAAAAGAGCGGGGCCAAGACGATTGGAGATAGACACAAAATGCAGGAGTAACTCAGTCGGACCGGCAGCATCTCTGGAGAGAAGCAATGGGTGACGTTTCGGGTCGAGACGCTTCTTCAGACTGAAAAAGAGTCTCGACCCGAAACATCATCCATTCCTTCTCTCCAAAGATGGTGCCGGGTCCCGCTGAGTTACTCCTGCATTTTGTGTCTATCTTCAAATGACGTCACGGGCTCCAGACGGCTGTGCGGGCGCATGATGAGGCGCGCGACCGTGGCGCGTCAGTCATTTCCGGCCTGTCGCGTAAATGACGGCCAAGTGGGACGGTCCCTTTACTTCTGTCTGTTTTTTTAAAATGTATCCTCACTTTATTTCCCTCAAATGCCATCTTGTAATTTTACCCAATTCCTGGGTTATTGTATTATCATTCATATATAGTATGGGGATCATTTTATGTTTATGGTAAAGGAGTTTTCTTTTCAATTATAACGGAATTGTCTATGTTCCTTTGGGCTTTTTCTAAGAGAAATGTATTGATTAAGTCTTGACTATTTAAGCTGTGAAAGGAACATCATTTATCTTCCAGAATCCACGTAATGCAAACTGCAGTCAGCTCGCGTGCTTTCCTGATCAATAAACAACCTATTAATTGTAGTATAGAGATAGGCAGCGAGAGAAGATTTGATGTTATTATTGGAAAGCTGCACTTCAATGCTAAAGTTGTAGGGATTTGGAGTTTCTTACAGGGCCTGTCTCACTTGGGCGACCCAATCCGCGAGTTCTGGCAAGTTGGCCCTCGACTCATACTCGCAGCATGGTCGACACGAGGTCGTAGGAGGTCTTCATAACTCTCCTTCATGCTCGAGAGTGGTCTCCGCGTACTCGAGGCCTCAGCTAGGTCGCGACGTTTTTTTCAATATGTTAAAAAATGCCCGCGAGTAAAAAAAGGTCGCCATGGAAATAATCGATACTTTTTTTACTCGTAGGTTTAGTCGTAGTAGGTCGTAGTAGGTCGGCATGTTAGTCGTAGGTAATCGAGGGTAGTCTAAGGTAGTCGTAGATAGTCTTCATCATAGTCGAAGGGAGAGCGAAGGAGGTCGTCTTCACTCTCCACTATTTGGTGTCCAATTTTCCCGAAGTTAGTCGTAGCTAGTCGTAGCTAGTCTTCAACACAGTCGAAGGAGGTCTTCAACATGTCATTTTTTCAAACTCTTCTAAACTCGCCAATTAGGTCGCCCAAGTGGGACAGCCCCTTAAAGTTGTTGAGATCTAGAGTTTCGTAAAGATGACGTGCCTTAAGAATCAGAATCAGAGTTAAATGTTATTAGCCAAGTGCGTGTACATACAAGGAATTTGCTTTGGTGCTTTGCTCGCAAGGATAAAAACACGATATACAGCGGATAATTAAATACAGCGGATAATTAAAAATAAAACATATATAATTTAAAACATGTGAAACTAATATACCAGAGCTAGAAGAGGCTACGGACTTTTGGGTGTTGAGTAGAGCTACTGCTCATGGGAAGAAGCTGTGTATGTCTGGCTGGTGCGGCTTTGATAGTCCGGAGTCGCCTTCCAGAGGGAAGTGATTCAAAGCGTTCGTGGTCAGGGTGAGAGAGGTCAGAGATGATCTTACCCGTTCGCTTCCTGGCCCTTGCAGTGTACAGTTCGTCAATGGGGGGGGGGGAGGTTGCAGGAGGTGGTGGCGGTGGTGATATGAGGAGGTGGTGATTGGTTTGTTGTGCTTGTGTGCGTGACGTTTTCGGCACGGTTTGTGTCCCCACAGAAAGGCTTCACTCCGCTCTACATGGCCGCACAGGAGAACCATCTGGACGTTGTCAAGTTTCTGCTTGAGAATGGCGGCAACCAAAACGTTGCCACAGAGGCAAGTCTCAGCTCGGCTCCATCCCCAGTGCCCCCCCCCCCCCCATCCTAGCCCCGATGTAAAGGGTCTGCACTGGTTTTTTGTATCAAAAGTAATTATTTGATACTATCACGAGACAAAACCAAACCGCAGTAACACACCCACCACCACCATAGTTCAAAATCACCAAATTATCCAGACACTACGTATTCAAACCACTATGTTACAATCCTCACAAATATACTAAATAACTACGATACAACTATGTCCCTCTCTCACACCACCCGGGCGCGGACGTGACCCCGTAAAAGGGGCAGGCAGCCGGCTCGGGCAAAGCCCTCTTCCGCCTGGTGGATGGCCAGCTTGGCCAGGCCTAGGAGCAACCCAACCAGGACATCTTCAGCCCTGCCCACACCCTCAAGCCCGTCACCGGTCCTCAGGTCGCTGACAGCAGAGCTGTTCCTCCCCCTACGGACCCTCGGAGGAGCGGCGGTACACCTGGGTCTTCACTGTGATCGAGCGGCACTCCTTCACTCCACGTGGCCCATGCTCACTCCAACATCTTCTCAAGTGTCATCTTCATTGGAAGTGGCGTCACATTCACTTGAAAGTGGTGTCACTGGTAGATAGGCCCTGTTACACAGCACCCCCCCCCCACTTCCATTAGTTATCTGCAAATCTCCGCCTTTCAAAACTATCCATTGACGACCTCCACAACCATCTGCGGCAATGAATTCCACAGATTCACCATCCTCCGACTGAAGGAATTCTACTCATCTCCTTTCTAAAGGTACGTCTTTTATTCTGAGGCTGTGCCCTCTCGTCCCAGACGCTCCAACCTAGTGGAAACATCCTCTCCACATTCATTCTATCCAGGCCTTTCCCTTATTGGTACGGTTCAGCTCTCAGTTTAGTTTATTGTCACATGTACCGAGGTACAGTGATTGCGTGCTAACCAGTCAGCAGGAAGACAGTACATGATTACAATCGATCCAATCGTTACAATAGTTTCAATGAGATACCCGCTCATCCTTCTAAACTCCAGCGAGTAGGAGGCCCAGAACCGTCAAATGCTCATCGTTTATTAACCCACTCAACGCTGGGATCATCTCGAAAACCTCCTCAGGAACCAGCACATCCTTCTTCAGGTATGGGGTAGAAAACTGCTCACACACTCCAAGTGCAGTCTGACCCAGTGCCTTGTAGAGCCTCGGCATTACGTCCCGCGTTGTTGTATTCTGCGTCCTCCCGAAGCCCAGGCCTTTGGCTGTTCGCGGGCTGACGGCTTGTTGTTTGTCCCAGGATGGATTCACGCCCCTGGCGGTCGCCTTGCAGCAGGGCCACGAGAACGTGGTGGCCATTCTCATCAACTACGACAAGGGGAAGGTGTGCCTGCCGGCCCTGCACATCGCCAGCCCGCAAACGACGACACGCGCACGGTCGCCGTCCTCCTGCAGAATGACCCCAACCCTGTCGTGCTGTCCAAGGTAAGCGTCCACCAGAGGTCAGGATTCTCTGTCGGACAGGGCTTCAGATGTGGACATAGATACATAGATACATAGAAAATAGGTGCAGGAGTAGGCCATTCGGCCCTTCGAGCCTGCACCGCCATTCAATATGATCATGGCTGATCATCCAACTCAGTATCCCGTACCTGCCTTCTCTCCATACCCCTGATCCCTTTAGCCACAAGGGCCACATCTAACTCCCTCTTAAATATAGCCAATGAACTGGCCTCAACTACCCTCTGTGGCAGAGAGTTCCAGAGATTCACCACTCTCTGTGTGAAAAAGTTTTTCCTCATCTCGGTCTTAAAGGATTTCCCCCTTATCCTTAAGCTGTGACCCCTTGTCCTGGACTTCCCCAACATCGGGAACAATCTTCCTGCATCTAGCCTGTCCAACCCCATAAGACTTTGTACGTTTCTATAAGATCCCCTCTCAATCTCCTAAATTCTAGCGAGTATAAGCCAAGTCTATCCAGTCTTTCTTCATATGAAAGTCCTGACATCCCAGGAATCAGTCTGGTGAACCTTCTCTGCACTCCCTCTATGGCTATAATGTCCTTCCTCAGATTTGGAGACCAAAACTGTACGCAATACTCCAGGTGTGGTCTCACCAAGACCCTGTACAACTGCAGTAGAACCTCCCTGCTCCTATACTCAAATCCTCTTGCTATGAAGGCCAACATACCATTCGCTTTCTTCACTGCCTGCTGCACCTGCATGCCTACTTTCAATGACTGGTGTACCATGACACCCAAGTCTCGCTGCACCTCCCCATTTCCTAATCGGCCACCATTTAGATAATAGTCTGCCTTCCCGTTTTTTGCCACCAAAGTGGATAAACCTCACATTTATCCACATTATTACTGCATCTGCCAAACATTTGCCCACTCACCCAGCCTATCCAAGTCCAAGTATTAACACACCCATCGCCATAGTACAAGATAGGGTTGACAACTGTCCCGTATTAGCCGGCACATCCCTACATTGGGCTAAATTGGTTTGCCCCATACGGGACCGCCCTTGTCCCGTATTTGACTGCTACTACTCGGGTCGAGGGGACTGTTGGGTTGGAGCGCCGTGTCCGGCCCCGCCTCACCCGTCCCGACGTAGTGCAGCCCATGGAGTGCAGCAGGCAGCACCTCGCCCGTGGCCCCGTCGGTCGGCAGCCCGGCCAGCTGTCCGCCCTTCAGACCTTCGCGCCGACACCACCACCACCCCCTCCTTCTCGTGGCCGATCATCGGATCATGAGTTGGATGGGGCGCTGGACTTTGCCGCGACGTCGTGCGGCCCGGGCCAAAACTCCTCAGCTGGCCCGCCGGCTGGGCTTTGTGTGCAGTCCAGCACCCGGGGCCAACTCATCGTTCACCCAGCCACGGCCCAGTCGGTCAACCGAATTGCCGTCGGGAATTTGTCCCGTATTTTGACCTTTTGTCCCCTTATTTGGGAGTGAGAAAGTTGGCAACTCCAGTACAAAATCACCAAATTATCGAAGACCACGGCGCGCAACGGTTCCGGTAATCACCCAGGGCCTAGTCTCTTTCTAGTACTCATTTTTTTTTAACCAAAAACAATTTAAATCAATTATTTACATAAATGATGTGTACAATACAAACAAACCCACCACCATAATACAAAGTAAAACAGATATTCTTAAATACTAAATATTAAATAAGTATTTCACAATCCTTGTTAAGAATACATTCCACCTATAGAGTTTAACGTACAGTTGTACGATTCACAGCTTGTTGTAGATTATTGACTAGGCAGAGACATTTTGTCAGCCGCCCTGTCCTTGTTTAAGGCCGCGGTTAACAGCGACACCAAGGCGCCCACGCCTACGCACCGCCATCTAGCCACGTGAAAGGACTGATGGTGTTGACATCCTTCCAGCATGGAAATCTTTTCTGACTCCAGAATTCCTTGTGGTCTGTCTCGATCATTAGCCTCCCACAGGATACGCTGGAATCCATATAACTGCTTCCTTGATGCCAGTTCTACACTCATTAAGAATAAAAAAGTGCATTCTGGAAAGGATGGGGTGAGGTTAATGGGCCATTATGTCTAATTGAGCAGAGGGATGTGCTGTGATGCTTGTTGGTGCTGGCAGACATCAATAATGACGGGAGTGTTCTGTGCTCTCGATGCTCTTACAGAAACTAGCTCACTCTCCCGTCTCTTTTCAGACCGGCTTCACGCCTCTCCACATCGCTGCCCATTACCAGAACCTGAACGTGGCTCACATGTTGCTGACTCGAGGGGCGAACGTCAATTCACGCCCAGGTAGGTGCAAGTCTGCCTCTGCGCTCTGTGCCGCGAAATCCCTCCGTCTCCCCGACCCTTCCTCACCCTGGTTGCTCAGCTTCTAAACCCAGGTGGTAGATCTGGGCGACCACTCCCCGAGTCTTCTTTGGTATCCATAGTTAGGAGAGACGGGTCTGATGGTGAAACCTCCTCCACCTCCATAAAGAGAGAGAGGCCGGTCCAAGTCGTGGGCTCTCCCTTCAATTGATAGCAGCATGAAAAGAGTTAACCGTGGGGCTGGTGAGACCTGAAGTAGCCAGGAAACATCAGCCTGCTGTGCCGTGCGTGTCTGTGTGGGTCCCTGGTGGAGTCGTTGCTGGAGAAAGCACTGCAGGCGTTGCCCCAGGCTAGATGGAAGAGACTAAGAAGCAGGGCTCACTCCGATCAGATGATATTGAGAAGGAGCAGGCACTGAGCGGGGAAATCATCAGTGGGGTTGGGGGTGGGGGGCTGTTTGGGGAGAGGGGGTTAATTGAAAGAAAGAGGGAAAAGATCAGAGACAATTCGAGAGGCCATCTAACTTTAGTTTAGTTTGGAGATTCAGCGTGGAAGCAGGCCCCTTCGGCCCATCGAGTCCGTGCCGACCCATGCAGTAGCACTATCCTACACACAAGTTACAGAGAGTGATTAAGCTACAAACCCACACGTCTTTTAGAGGAGACCCTCAGGTCCTGGAGGAGAAGGTGTCCCGACCTCAAACGTCACCCGTCCTTTTTATCCAGAGCTACTGCCCAGCCCGCTGAGTTGCTCCAGCACTTAGTACCTATCACCTGGAGGAAACCCAGCGGTCATCGGGGGGAAGGTGCAAACTCACACAGACAGCACCCGAGGTCAGGATCGAACCCGGGACTGCGAGGCACCAACTCCACTGCTGCGCCACTGTGCTGCCCCTCATGTAGAAAGAAAGAGAGCAGGCAACAGGCGGTGGAAATGCTCTAGTTGTCGACAAGATGGATGTTTACTGTATGAGAAAATCTCCTGGAATCTGATGTTAAATGCTGTTAGGAAGTGGACTGGTTGAATTCTTGCGCAGGGAGGACACTGCGGATGCTGGTTTAAACCGAAGATAGACACAAAATGCTGGAGTAACTCAGCGGGACAAGCAGCGTCTCTGGAGAAAAAGGAATAGGTGACGTTTTGGGTCGGAACTCGTCTTCAGACTGAAAGATAGAGGAGGCTAGAACAAACAGGGTCGGCAACAGATGGTTGAATTCTTTGGCTGGTTTATGCAAATCGTGGCCACTCTTTGATAAAGTCGCAGAATTATTCCCAGATCCAATTCTGCATGCGTTTTTCAATAGACTTGCTCTACGATAGGTTTGTTGGTCACTGGTCCATTTTAAAGAGGACCCCTCATCCCCATGTGTGACCCGCCTGGGCACTGTAACTGTGGCTAGGGAGCATCAGGGAATGATAACCTTCCTGGTTGAATTTATCAATGTGAATTGTGGGCATCTGTTAGAGCTGCTGCCTCACAGCGCACGACATCTGGGTTCCGATCCTGACAATAGACAATAGACAATAGACAATAGGTGCAGGAGTAGGCCATTCGGCCTTCGAGCCAGCACCGCCATTCAATGTGATCATGGCTGATCATCCCCAATCAGTACCCCGTTCCTGCCTTCTCCCCATATCCTCTGACTCCCGCTATTTTTAAGAGCCCTATCTAGCTCTCTCTTGAAAGCATCCAGAGAACCAGCCTCCACTGCCCTCTGAGGCAGAGAATTCCACAGACTCACCACTCTCTGTGAGAAAAAGTGTTTCCTCGTCTCCGTTCTAAATGGCTTACTCCCTTATTCTTAACTGTGTGGCCCCTGTTTCTGGACCTTGGCTGGCCCCTGACGTCGGCTGCTGTCTGTCTGGAGTTTGCACCTTCTCCCTGTGACTGCTGGGTTTTCTCCGGGTGCTCCGGTTTCCTCCCACAGTCCAAAGACGTGCGGGATTGTAGGTTAATTAGCTCCTATAAATTTCCCTGGGTGTAGGATGCGAAACCGGAATAACGTGGAACTTGTGTGCGGGTGATCATAGGTCAGCACGGACTTGATGGGCCAAAGGGCCTGTTTCCACACTGCATCTGTCAACTAAATTGAACTAAAGGTGACCACTCGAATCACCAACGCATGAGAGGCTATGGACCATGAACTACTAGATGGGGAATGTTTAAGAAAGAACTGCAGATGCTGGAAAAACTGGTAGACAAAATGCTGGAGAAACTCAGCGGGTGAGGCAGCATCTATGGAGCGAAGGAATAGGGGGTCGAGACCCAAACCGTCACCTATTCCTTCTCAACATAGATGCTGCCTCACCCGCTGAGTTTCTCCAGCATTTTGGTCTACTAAATGGATTTAGTATGGATGAAACATAGAAACATAGAAAATAGGTGCAGGAGGAGGCCATTCGGCCCGTCGAGCCAGCTCCGCCATTCATCGTGATCATGGCTGATCGTCCCCAATCAATAACCCGTGCTTGCCTTCTCCCCATATCCCTTGATTCCACTAGCCCCTAGAGCTCTATCTAACTCTCTCTTAAATCCATCCAGTGACTTGGCCTCCACTGCCCTCTGTGGCAGGGAATTTCACAAATTCACAACTCTCTGGGTGGAAAAGTTTTTTCTCACCTCAGTCTTAAATGGCCTCCCCTTTATTCTAAGACTGTGGCCCCTGGTTCTGGACTCGCCCAACGTTGGGAACATTTTTCCTGCATCTAGCTTGTCCAGCCTTTTTATATTTTATATGGTTCTATAAGATCTCCCCCTCATCCTTCTAAACTCCAGTGAATACAAGCCTAGTCTTTTCAATCTTCCCTCACATGACAGTCCCGCCATCCCAGGGATCAATCTCGATGGGTACTAAATGGTTTGGCATGCGTCATCTGGTGGGCTGAAGTGTCTGTTTCTGTGCTGCGTGACTCTATGCCTCTGCCTATTGTTCTCACACTTATTCTTCTCTTCAGAATGGAATCACAGCACTGCACATTGCTTCCCGGAGAGGGAACACCAATATGGTGAGGTTTCTGCTGGATCGGGAAGCCCAGATTGATGCCCGGACCAAGGTGAGTGCAGTTCAGGACTGTCCCGTTAATGTAGTGATGAGCAAAGCCAGAGCTCAATGGCAGGAAATATCCCACCAGAAACACATGGAAGGGGAAGAGTATCTAAATTAAACATTGGACAATGAAGGATTGATCATGGAAAATAAGGAAATGTAGATTTTGAACAAATCCTTTTGTGCCGGGAGATAGTAAGATCGTTTCTATGATGGTAGTAAATCTAGTGGCAAAAAGATGGAACTGAAGACAATAGACAATAGGTGCAGGAGTAGGCCATTCGGCCCTTTGAGCCAGCACCGCCATTCAATGTGATCATGGCTGATCATCCCCAATCAGTACCCCGTTCCTGCCTTCTCCCCATATCGCTTGACCGCTATCTTTAAGAGCCCTATCTAACTCTCTCTTGAAAGCATCCAGAGAACCGGCCTCAGAGACAATCCTCCATGGTTTAATGGTTCTTTATTATTATATTATGCAGATGTACAATAAATTTCTTTTTGTGTGGATATAGTTCAGGAAAGTATTGCCAACTCTAAGCATAATCCCCTATTAGTACATTGTGTATAGTGTCCACTGAGACCGCATGCAAGAGTTGCCATGTTTTGACACCATTTTCAAAGTCCAGTCTGGTCCGCGCACTCGGTCACCTGGAGCGGGGCCTGATCCAGGCGAGGCCCAGGCTGCTGCAGGGCCTCTAGACGTCGCCTCCATCTGGATCGTCCAGCAAACTGTTGTCCCTCTCCTCTCCTCTCCTCGCCCGCCAGGCCACCTTCAGGCCTTGTATACGTGGGGGTGCCTCCCGCAGCCAACCATGATGGTGGGGAAGGAAGGTAAGACCCCGGTGGGGTTGTTAACTGTCCCGTATTAGCCGGGACATCCCGTATATTGGGCTAAATTGGTTTGTCCCGTATGGGAACGCCCTTGTCCCGTATTTGACTGCTGCTACTCGGGTCGAGGGGACTGTCGGGTCGGAGCGCCGCGTCCGGCCCCGCCTCACCCGTCCCGACGTAGTGCAGCCCATGGAGTGCAGCAGCAGCAGCAGCAGCGACTCGCCTGTGGCCCCGTCGGTCAGCAGCCCGGCCAGCTGTCCGACCTTCGGACCTTCACTTACTGCTGACTCCACCACCACCCCTCCTTATCATGGCCGATCATGAGTTGGATGGGGCGCCGGACTTTGCGCGCGACGTCGCGCGGCCCGGGCCAAAACTCCTCAGCTGGCCCGCCGGCTGGGCTTTGTGTGCAGTCCAGCACCCGGGTCAACTCATCATTCACCCAGCTATGGCCGAGTCGGTCAACGAATTGCCGTCGGGAATTTGTCCCATATTTTTTATCTTTTGTCCCTTATTTGGGAGTGAGGAAGTTGGCAACCCTAGGCCCCGGTTCACTCTCTTACCGGCCCTTTGCTCTTGCGTCCGCCATCACCGGCTCCCATCGTCCTCCTTTCCACCTATCCGGCACGGCAACCTCCTTTAATCCCGACAAAATTACAAGAGCCCCCTTTAAATTGCCACTTGGAAGTCCCACCGAAAACCTGGCGCTTGAGAGCATTTGTGGAGGTTACGGGTATGTGGTGAGGTGGCCCATCTCAACTTCATTGCGGCCGATCGGCGGGTCGAATCTCCCCCCTGTGGCTGGGGCTCTGGAACGCCGGCCTGACCCAAGCCGGCAGATCCGTTCCCATGGACGACATCCGAGGCTGACTTTGCAGGCCGGCATCTCAGCTCCCCGACAGCCTAGACAGATCGGACTGGGACCGTTCGACCCCTTTTGGAGGCCGTGTTGGTCCAGCAAGGCTCTGGAACCAAGAATATCAGTGGTGGACCTGTACTAGAATCTATTGCCCTTAAGAAGGGACTCAGGATAGTGAGGATTCTTCTGTCTGATTCAGTTCAGGGATCCAAAGCTACAGAGAATTGAGGAGAGTTTGATTTCATTTAGGCTCCATTAGTTATATAAAAATAGAACTCTTTTCCAACAAAATGAATAATTAAGTTGCACTGAAATCATCAGTTCCTTTTATTTTCTTTATTCCATTTGTGGAGAGGTTGTTTCCACTGGTGGGAGAGGTCTAGGACTAGAGGTCACAGCCTGAGAATTAAAGGACGTACCTTTAGGAAGGAGATGAGGAGGAATTTATTTAGTCAGAGGGTGGTGAATCTGTGGAATTCTTTACCACCGAAGGCTGTGGAGGCCAAATCAATGGATATTTTTAAGGGAAGAGATAGATAGATTCTTGATTAGCATGTGTGTCTGGGGTTCTGGGGAGAAGGCAGGAGAATGGGGTTAGGATGGAGAGATAGATCAGCCATTATTGAATGGGGGAGTAGGTTTGATGGGCCGAATGGCCTAATTCTGCTCCTCGAACTTATGAAGAGTGATAGATGGCAGACCACACTGAGTTAGTAAACATAGAAACATAGAAACATAGAAGATAGATGCAGGAGGTGGCCATTCGGCCCTTCGAGCCAGCACCGCCATTCATTGTGATCATGGCTGATCGTCCCCTATCAATAACCCGTGCCTGCCTTCTCCCCATATCCCTTGACTCCACTAGCCCCTAGAGCTCTATCTAACTCTCTCTTAAATCCATCCAGTGACTTGGCCTCCACCGCCCTCTGTGGCAGGGAATTCCATAAATTCACAACTCTCTGGGTGGAAAACGTTTTTTCTCACCTCAGTCTTAAATGGCCTCCCCTTTATTCTAAGACTGTGGCCCCTGGTTCTGGACTCGCCCAACATTGGGAACATTTTTCCTGCATCTAGCTTGTCCAGTCCTTTTATAATTTTATATGTTTGTATAAGATATCCCCTCATCCTTCTAAACTCCAGTGAATAGTATGAATGTGTTTGATCGGCCTGTTGTCTCCACTCCTGCCTGGTGTGGTTTGAGAGAGTTCCTGTGTGGGGGATTTACATTGACGCCGTGCGTTGCGTGCCCTTTGTTCAGGACGAGCTGACTCCTCTTCACTGCGCTGCCAGGAATGGCCACGTGCAGATCGCCGAAATTCTGCTGGACCGCAACGCTCCGATTATGGCCAAAACCAAGGTAGGTTCCACGCACGTGTGAGTGAGGCACTCCTTGCAGACTCCACACCAAATCCATCCCCCCCCCCCGGTCCTCATTTACCTCCGAAATCCAAGGTAAATCAAGGCACGTGTGAGTGAGATGGAGAGTGTGGCACAGGGTTTACAAACTCCACGCCAATCCAATACTTGGTCCTTATTTTCCTCCTCAAGCCAAGTAACTCTTCTCTCCGAAGACAGTTTAGTATCAGCGGAATCTCCTCAAGGTATGCCTACTTTGAAGAAGTTCTCCCCCTCTCTCCGAAGACAGTTTAGCAAACTCCTCGCGAAATCTATTCAAACCAAGGTGGGTCGAGGCATGTGTGGGTGAGATGGAGGGGGTAGCACTGGCTTTGTCTGCTCCGTGTAAACCCTGTGCATGGTCCTTGTTTACCTCGTAAAACCAAGGTGGGTACAGGACATGTGTGATAGACAAAATGCTGGAGTAACTCAGCGGGACAGGCAGCATCTCTGCAGAGAAGGAATGGGTGACGTTTTGGGTCGAGACGTCTGAAGAAGGGTCTCGAACCGAAACGTCATCTATTCCTTCTCGCCAGAGATGCTGCCTGTCCCGCTGAATTTGCTCCAGCATTTTGTGTCTATCTTCGGTTTAAACCAGCATCTGCCGTTCCTTCCTACACATGGCATGTGTATGACTTGAGATAGAGAGGGTGGAATAAGATGGTCATACTCCATGGAAACCCCGTTCTTGGTCCACATTTGGCTTTGAACCCCCGCGCCACGTTGCATCCGGGCAGTTTGCTCAGGATGGTTGTTCCGATCGTTCTTCCAGTCCCATGTTCCTTCACCGTGTCATTCCCACTCTCAGCCTTCACATACTCCCTGCCAACTCAACTCTTGGTCCTCATTTGCCTCCTAAAACCAAGGTGGGCCCAGTAACGTTGCTAGAGAGGGTCGGACAAGATTTGCATACTCCATGTAAAATTCAAATTAGTCTTGGGGTTGAAAGGTAAAATGACTCCATATGACACTATGACCCGAAACTATGACCCTATGACCCTATGACCCTATGACCCTATGACCCTATGACACTATGACACTATGACCCTATGTCCATATGACCCTATGATACAATGACACCATGACCCTATGACCATATGACCCTATGGCCCTATTTCACTATGACACTATGACCCAATGACACTATGACCCTATGACATTATGACTGTGACACAATGACTCCATGACCCTATGACACCATGACCCTATGACACTATGACCCTATGACACTATGACACTATGACCCTATGACATTATGACACTATGACACAATGACTCCATGACCCTATGACACCATGACCCTATGACCATATGACCCAATGACACCATGACCCTATGACACTATGACCCTATGACCCTATGACACTGACATTATGACCCTATGACACTATGACCCTATGACCCTATGGCCCTATTTCACTATGACCCTACGACCCTATGACCCAATGACACCATGACCCTATGACCCTATGACCCTATGACTCTATGACCCTATGACATTATGACAATATGACACAATGACTCCATGACTCCTTGACTCTGTGTGTTGTGTTTGCTGATGCCTTTTCCAAGTGAATGATCCAGAGTAGACCATGGTGTGTGGGACCAGGTTGTGGACACCAGGTTTTTGCCTTCAGGTATGTGGCTGGATTGTGCGAGCTGATCGTCCATCCTCAGCCTCGATGGGCAGCACGATGCCAACACTCTGCTCCTTGCTCTCTCCCCCCTCCCAGAACGGCCTGTCACCCATCCACATGGCGGCACAGGGCGACCACCTGGACTGCGTCCGGCTCCTGCTCCAGTACAAGGCGGAGATCGATGACGTGACGCTGGACAACCTGACCCCGCTCCACGTGGCGGCTCACTGTGGGCACCACAAGGTGGCAAAGGTGCTACTGGACAAGGGGGCAAAGCCCAGTGCCAGGGCCCTGGTGAGTCTGCATGGGGAGGTGGCCTCAAAGTAAGTGAGAGATTGAGGTTGCCTTTAGTGAAAAGCTTTCTTTGTTGCATCCTTTCCCGTTTATGTATAATTATACATGGCTGTACATGATTATAATCAAGCCGTCCACACTGTACAGATACAGGATACAGTGAATAACGTTTAGTGCAAGATAAAGTCTAGTAAAAGTCCAATTAGAGATAGTCCGAAGGTCATCAATGAGGTGGGAGGGAGGTTAGAACTGCTCCAGCTGGTGAGAGGACAGTTCAGTTGTCTGGAAACAGCTGGGAAGAATCTGGAGGTATGTTTTTTCAAACTTGACCTCTTGCCTGAATGGGAGAGGGGAGAAGAGGGAGTGACCGGGGTGAGACTGGTCCTTGATTATGCTGGTGGCCTTGCCGAGGCAGCGTGAAGTGCAGATGGTGTCAGCGGAAGGGAGGTTGGTTTGTGTGATGGTGTGGGCTGCGACCACAACTCCGTGCAATTTCTCTCTCCTTCGTGTCTGTGGATTGCCAGGGATGTGCTTCGTTGTCCAGCAGGTTTGCTTTCACTAACGTGCCCTGTCCTTCCTCATATTCTAGAATGGCTTCACTCCATTGCATATCGCCTGCAAAAAGAATCACATCAGGGTGATGGACCTGCTACTGAAACAAGGAGCATCTCTGGAGGCAGTAACCGAGGTACGGGAACATGATGTTAAGGTACGGAACGGGTGCAGAAAAGATTTACCAGGATGTTGCCAGGACTCGAGGGTCTGAGCTACAGGGAGAGGCTGAGCAGGCTGGGACTCTATTCCCTGGAGCGCAGGAGGATGAGGGGTGATCTTACAGAGGTGCACAAAATCTTGCCCAGAGTTGGGGAATCGAGAGCCAAAGGGCATAGGTATGAGGTGCAAGGGGATGGTGGGTGCATGGAACGAGCTGCCGGAGGAGGTAGTTGAGGCAGGGACTATCGCAAGGTCTCCTAATCTGAGGAAAGACATTCTTGCCATAGAGGGAGTACAGAGAAGGTTCACCAGACTGATTCCTGGGATGGCAGGACTTTCATATGAAGAAAGACTGGATAGACTCGGCTTGTACTCGCTAGAATTTAGAAGATTGATGGGGGATCTCATAGAAACTTACAAAATTCTTAAGGGGTTGGACAGGCTAGATGCAGGAAGATTGTTCCCGATGTTGGGGAAGTCCAGAACAAGGGGTCACAGTTTAAGGATAAGGGGGAAATCTTTTAGGACCGAGATGAGAAAAACATTTTTCACACAGAGAGTGGTGAATCTGTGGAATTCTCTGCCACAGAAGGTAGTTGAGCCCAGTTCATTGACTATATTTAAGAGGGAGTTAGATGTGGCCCTTGTGGCTAAAGCGATCAGGGGGTATGGAGAGAAGGCAGGTACAGGATACTGAGTTGGATGATCAGCCATGATCATATTGAATGGCGGTGCAGGCTCGAAGGGCCGAATGGCCTGCTCCTGCACCTATTTTCTATGTTTCTATGTTTAAAAAGCATTTAGACAGGTACATGGAAAGGACAGGTTGGAGGGATATGGGCCAAACGCAGGCAAGTGGGACTGGTGCAGATAGAACATGTTGGTCGGTGTAGGCAAGTTGGGTCGAAGGACCTGTTTCCACGCTGTATGACTCTATGACTCTATATGGATTCACTCTGTGAAAATATCCAGAACCAGGGGGTCACAGTTTAAGAATAAGGGGTAGGCCATTTTGGACTAACATGAGGAAAAAACTTTTCAGCCACAGAAGGCAGTGGAGGCCAATTCACTGGGTGTTTTCAAGAGAGAGTTGGATTTCGCTCTTCGGGCTAACGGAATCAAGGGATATGGGGAGAAAGCAGGAACGGGGTACTGATTCTGGATGATCAGCCATGATCATATTGAATGGCGGTGCTGGCTTGAGGGGCCGAATGGACTACTCCTGCACCTATTTTCTATGTTTCTATGATTCTATG
This sequence comes from Malacoraja senta, assembly GCA_038087875.1. Classification (NCBI taxonomy): domain Eukaryota; kingdom Metazoa; phylum Chordata; class Chondrichthyes; order Rajiformes; family Rajidae; genus Malacoraja; species Malacoraja senta. The sequence goes on from JAXLNO010005007.1 coordinate 91,946, forward strand.
ATAAATTTCTCGGTCTGTCCAAGAGATTTGGGTGGCTTTTGATTTGCAATCTCTCTCTCTCTCTCTCTCTCCTTGTTTCCCAGTCGGGGTTGACACCCCTCCATGTTGCTGCCTTCATGGGGAACCTGAACATTGTCACCAAGCTACTACAGCACGGAGCCTCCCCAAATGTCTCGAACGTGGTGAGTGCTTGTGCTCAGAGTGGGTGGGAGTTTTAAGGGGCTGTCCCACTTGGGCGACCTAATTGGCGAGTTTAGAAGAGTTTGAAAATATGACATGTTGAAGACCTCCTTCGACTGTGTTGAAGACCAGCTACGACTAACTTCAGGAAAATTGGACACCGAATAGTGGAGAGTGAAGACGACCTCCTTCAACCCTTCGACTTCCCTTCGACCTCCCTTCAACCTCCCTTCAACTATGATGAAGACTACCTACGACTACCTTCTACTACCCTCAGTTACCTACGACTAACATTCCGACCTACTACGACTAAACCGACGAGTAAAAAAAGTATCGATTTTTTCCATGGCGACCTTTTTTTACTCGCGGGCATTTTTTGACATATCGAAAAAAACGGCGCGACCTAGCCGAGGCCTCGAGTACGCGGAGACCACTCTCGAGCATGAAGGAGAGTTACGAAGACATTCCTACGACCTCGTGTCGACCATGCTGCGAGTATGAGTCGAGGGCAAACTCGCCAGAACTCGCGGATTAGGTCGCCCAAGTGGGACAGGCCCTTTCGGAGAACGAGAGGCGATCTTATTCTAACTTGGGAGATGTGGACGGGGTGGATGCCAAGAGGATTTTTCACCCAGCCGGTGGTATCTAAAACAAGGGGAAAGAGGCAGCACATTCCAATTTATTTAAAGTGCAGTTAAACTCAATCAAGGGTTTTCTTCTCCCACTGCCTCCCCTGATCCTTTCTAGCTTTTTGCTTCTGGCTTCTTTGCTTTACTCCTGCCCCAGTTGTGCCATTGTACAGAGAGGGCTGGAAGGAACGAGCTGAGCGCACAGTCCAAGTCCCCAGAGCCCGGGAGACTCAACCTGGGTTGTTAGTGCCACTTGGGTGCAGGCCATGAACCTGCTCTGGCCTCCACATCCCATGCTGTGACGTCTAGTGTGTGGTCCAAGAATCTGCCCATTCCCCAGGTCACCAGGCATTGATGGTGGGTGAGGCCTGGGACTGCTCTGCTGGCTCTGCTCGCCATTGGAAGGTTGGACGCATGCCCGCCCTACACCCAACCCACACAAGGCGGCAACGTGCCAACCAGGAAGACTCGCTCAGACCTCTGCTGGTGCGAAGGTTTCTCCGAGGGCCGTTTCTTTGGGGTAAAGCTTATGTTTCCTGTTTTTTTTGTTTGTAATTTGCTGCAGAAAGTAGAGACTCCATTGCACATGGCAGCCCGGGCCGGGCAGACTGAGGTGGCACGATTTTTACTCCAAAACAAGGCCCAAGTCGATGCCAAGGCCAAAGTGAGTCCGACAGGTGTGATCTGTGAGCAGGTGTAGGATGGCTTGCTGCCACGTGTGACGTGTGTGTGTGTAAGTGTGTCTGTGTGTGAGTGTGTCTGTGTGAGTGTGTCTGTGTGTGTGTGTCTGTGTGTGAGTGTGTCTGTGTCTGTGTGTGTAAGTGTGTCTGTGTGTGAGTGTGTCTGTGTGTGAGTGTGTCTGTGTGTGTGTAAGTGTGTCTGTGTGTGTGTGTCTGTGTGTGTGTGACTGTCTGTGTGTGAGTGTGTCTGTGTGTGTGTGTGTCTGTGTGAGTGTGTCTGTGTGTGTGTAAGTGTGTCTGTGTGTGTGTGTCTGTGTGTGTGTGACTGTCTGTGTGTGAGTGTGTCTGTGTGTGTGTGTGTCTGTGTGTGAGTGTGTCTGTGTGTGTGTGTGTCTGTGTGAGTGTGTCTGTGTGTGTGACTGTCTGTGTGTGAGTGTGTCTGTGTGTGAGTGTGTCTGTGTGTGTGTGACTGTCTGTGTGTGAGTGTGTGTCTGTGTGAGTGTGTCTGTGTGTGTGTGACTGTCTGTGTGTGTAAGTGTGTCTGTGTGTGAGTGTGTCTGTGTGAGTGTGTCTGTGTGTGAGTGTGAGTGTGTCTGTGTGTGTGTGAGTGTGTCTGTGTGTGAGTGTGTCTGTGTGTGTGTGAGTGTGTCTGTGTGTGTCTGTGTGAGTGTGTCTGTGTGTGTCTGTGTGTGAGTGTGTGTCTGTGTGTGAGTGTGTGTGTGTGAGTGTGTGTGTGTCTGTGCGTGTCTGTGTGTGAGTGTGTCTGTGTGTGTGTGTGTGAGTGTGTCTGTGTGTGAGTGTGACTGTGTGTGAGTGTGACTGTCTGTGTGAGTGTGTCTGTGTGTGAGTGTGTCTGTGTGTGTCTGTGTGTGAGTATGTTTGTGTGAGTGTGTGTGTGTGAGTGTGTCTGTGTGAGTGTGTCTGTGTGTGTGAGTGTGTGTGAGTGTGACTGTCTGTGTGAGTGTGTCTGTGTGTGAGTGTGTCTGTGTGCGAGTGTGTCTGTGTGTGAGTGTGTCTGTGTGTGTGAGTGTGTGAGTGTGTCTGTGTGAGTGTGTATGTGTGTCTGTGTGTGAGTGTGTGTCTGTGTGTGTGTGTGTGAGTGTGTCTGTGTGTGTGTGACTGTGTGTGTGTGACTGTGTGTGAGTGTCTGTGTGTATGTGTGAGTGTCTGTGTGTGTTTGTGTGTGTGAGCGTGTCTGTGTGTGAGTGTGACTGTGTGTGAGTGTGAGTGTGTCTGTGCACATCACTATGTGTGTCTGTATGTGAGTGTGCGTTTGTTGCTGCGTGAGTGTGTGTCTGCGCCATTAGACCATACGTGGGAGCAGAATTAGTCCATTCAGCCCATCTAGTCCGCTCCGCCATTCAATCATGGCTGATCTATTTTTCCCCTCTCAACCCCGTTCTCCTGCCTTCTCCCCATAACCCCTGACGCCCGTACTAATAAAGAACTTGTCAATCTCTGCCTTAAAAATAACCAATGCCTTGACCTCGACAGCCATCTGTGGCAATGAATTCAACAGATTCACCACCCTCTGGCTAAAGTAATCCTTGCTCATGTGTGTCTCCATATGCCTGCGAAAGTGTCTGGGAACGTGATCATATCTTCATTATTTAATCAACAGAGCTAACATACGTGTGATAAGGTATGTGCGTGTATGTGTGGGTGTGGGTGCACCTGTGTGTGTGTGTGTGTGTGTGTACGTGTGTGTGTGCACCTGTGTGTGTGTGTGTGTGTGTGTACGTGTGTGTGTGCACCTGTGTGTGTGTGTGTGTGTACGTGTGTGTGTGTGTGCGCGTGTGTGTGTGCGTGTGTGTGTGTGTACGTGTATGTGTACGTGTGTGCGTGTGTGTGTGTGTGTACGTTTGTGTGTGCACCTGTGTGTGTGTGTGTGTGTACGTGTGTGTGTGTACGTGTGTGTGTGTACGTGTGTGCGTGTGTACGTTTGTGTGTGCACCTGTGTGTGTGTGTGTGTGTGTGTGTGTGTGTGTGTGTGTGTGTACGTGTGTGTGTGTGTACGTGTGTGTGTGTGTATGTGTGTGTGTACGTGTGTGTGTGTGTGCACCTGTGTGTGTGTGTACGTGTGTGTGTGTGTGTGTGAACGTCTGCTTGTTGACAGTATGCTTTGTAAATTAGATAGCTAAGTGTCGATGTGCGAGGGCTTGTTTATGGATGTACAAAGAATATTTTGGGCTGTAACCTGCATGGCCCTGCATTTCAGATCTCTGTGTCTCCTGTGCATGTTTTCTCTGCCACAATCTGTGTTTTGTTTTACTAGTGCTCGACGTACTTGGTCGAGTTTTGCTTCAAGCCTTTTGCGATTTTATTGCGATCACATGCAGTGGCATTTTGTTATTTCAGTTCATACGGGATGATAAATCAAAGCTGAATTACCTCTGCTCCTCTCTTCCCCTGGTCCTATCCCCGTGACACAGAATTGTGGAAGACCAGGGAATGATGTGAATCTCTCCTCAATCATTTGTTTTTTAACCAAAAATAAATGTAATCAATTATTCACAAGATTAATATGTACAAGGTAGACAAAAATGCTGGAGAAACTCAGCGGGTGCAGCAGCATCTATGGAGCGAAGGAAATAGGCAACGTTTCGGGCCGAAACCCTTCTTCAGACTGATAGGGGGTGGGGAGAAGAAAGGAAAAAAGGCGGAGGTGGAGCCCAAGGGCTGGGGGATGGGAGGAGACAACCAGAGGGCTGATGAAGGGGAGGGGACAGCAAGGGCTAGGGCTAATATGTACAATATGTACAAAACAATAGCAATAAACCCACCACCATGGTACAAAGTAAAACAGATATCAAATATATTGTGTATTAAACACTTATGTTATAATCCTTGTCAAGGATGCATTTCACCTCCCGCGGTGCCCAGCGGTCCCGGAAATCCCCCAGGGCGCCCGTGTACAGCGTATAGTCCCTCTCTAACTCCACCCGGGCGCGGACGTAACCCCGGGAAAGGGGCAGGCAGCCGGCTCGGGCAGAGCCCTCTTCCACCTGGCACCGTGACTGGTGTGGATGGCCAGCTTGGCCAGGCCCAGGAGCAACCCAACCAGGACATCTTCAGCCCCAAACCCTCTCCCCTACGCACAGGGTGTCCAAAGATGAGGGTGGTGGGTGTGAAGTGCAGCTAGAAGGCGAGGAGCAGCCCCTTTTAGATATTGGAACAGGGGCTGCAACCTCACACGCTCCATGTACAAGTGGAACACAGACTCTTCCAGCCCGCAATAGCGGCAGGCGGCAATCATTGGGTCTCATGAACAACATGCAGCTTAAACACAAGGGTCTTGTAAAGCCTTGCCTATATTTAACCCGTTATAGAACCAATATTTATAACCAAGAGTTATATTTAACTCTCAGAATATTGTCTGATTTTTGCTGTTTGCTTTCACAGTGGATATTTTTAAGGCAGAGATAGATAGATTTTTGATTAGCACGGTTGTCAAGGGTAATGGGGAGAAGGCAGGAGAATGGGGTTGGGAGGGAGAGAGATCAGCCATGATTGAATGGCGGAATAGATTAGCTGAAAACAGGCACACCAAAGGGTAAAACAACATCATCAATGGGAATAGTTTGTTTGAGTCTATTGTCACGTGTATCGAGGTACAGTGAAAAGCTTTTGTTGCCTGCTAACCAGTTATCGGTAAAGACAATACATGATTACAATCGAGCCATTTACAGTGTATAGATGCATTATAAAGGGAATAACGTTTAGTGCACGATTAAGCCAGTAAAGTCCAATCAAAGATAGTCTGAGGTTCTGCAATAAGGTAGATAGTAGTTCAGGATTGCTCTCTAGTTGTGGTAGGATGGTTCATGAACAGGAAAAGCAATTTAGTATAGCTTAGATTATGTTCGTGTGTACCGACGTGCAGTGAAAAACTTTTGTGTGCGTGCGATCCAGTCAAAGAATGGACTAGATCTGAATACAATCAGAATTAATTCTCAGTCCCACGTAAAGCCTGAGCTTCGCCGGGTCACAATATCTACGGATAGATCTGACCCAGTCAACTCTTGACTCGAAGATAGACACAAAAAGCTGGAGTAACTCAGCGGGACAGGCAGCATCTCTGGAGAGAAGGAATGGGTGACGTTTGGGGTCGAGACCATTCTTCAGACTGGCCATCTAATCATGGCTGATCAATTCTTCTCATCCCCCATTCCCCTGCCATCTCCCCATAACCGTTGACACCCGTACTAATCAACCATTTAATCATGACCAAAGAAGGGTCTTGACCCGAAAATGTCACCCATTCCTTCTCCCCAGAGATGCTGCCTGTCCCGCTGAGTTATAGCCCCGTCCCACGGTACGAGTTCATTCCAAGAGCTCTCCCGAGTTGAAAAAATATCAAACTCATGGTAAGCACGGAGAATGAACGTAGCGGGTACGTCGGAGCTGGGGGACGTCTCTTAGCGGCTCGTAACGCTAACGGCAGGTACTCGGGAAGACTCGCTAACGGCAGGTAAGCACGGGAAGTCTCGTGAAGATTTTACAACACGTTGAAAAATGTCCACGAGAGCCCCGAGTACCGACGAGCGGCCATTACCGTAAATCTCCAAGTTCGAATCAGGGGAAACTCGGGAGAGCTCTTGGAATGAACTCGTACCGTGGGACAGGGGTTTAACTCCAGCGTTTTGAGTCCACCTTCGTTGTGAACCAACTCCTGCAGTTCCCTCCTACACATTGTTGTTATTTTTGTTGTAACGACCAGTGCACACACTTCCATATTCATCCCATCTCCCAGCAATTGGCCCGTGGCCTGGTATTCTCAGACAATTCAGGTATTCCTCGAGACGCATCTTAAACGCTGTCATGTCTCACACAGCTCTTGTACCCCATGCAGGACGATCAGACTCCCCTGCACTGCGCCGCTCGCCTTGGCCACCTGGAGGTCATCAAGCTGTTGCTGGAGAACGGGGCCTGCCCCAAGTCGGCCACCACCGCGGGCCACACTCCCTTGCACATCGCCTCGCGGGAGGGCCATGTCCAGGTGGCAGAGATCCTATTAGACCACGGAGCTTCGCAGACCAGAATGACCAAGGTATGACCAAGCCCAGCGCGGTTAAGCAGCAGTCACTGGCGAATTAATCTCTGCCTTCAAAATTATTATCTGGAGACGTTCACAATGGATAGGAGCAGAACTGGGCCATTCGGCCCATCAAGTCTACTCTGCTATAACTCAAGATGTTCTGTGGGCTCTGATACTCTGTCTGTCTGTCTGTCCGCAGAAAGGGTTTACTGCGGTCCACATCGCTGCCAAGTACGGTAAAATCCAGGTGATGGAACTTCTGCTTCAGCGAGGCGGTGAGCCCAACTCTGCAGGAAAGGTAACTGCACCCTCCAAGGTTCACCTTGAATGCTCACCATTGACATGAGGTACAAGCTTCTCTGGAGAGCGTAAGGAACTGTTATAGAGTGATGCAGTGT
>JAXLNO010005007.1:103870-144525 GCA_038087875.1 Malacoraja senta
ATCAAGTTTTTGAAACCACCCCTAATCCTACATCAGTAATCTGTTTCAGTTCAGTTTCTAGACCATCTCTTGCACAAGTGATGGACTTCTTTTTAATTGTGCATTGCGTTAATGTCCTGGCTTATTTTGCCCTATCTTTTTCTCTATTCTTTTACTGTCTTCCCTTCTCTTAATTTTTTTGGGGGGATTTTTCACACAGATATATACAAAACTGTGCAACATCATCACCATAAATAAAATAAAATAAAATAAGCAAAGCAACAATCAAAATAAATAAATAATTAAATAATTAAATGGGGGGGGGGGGGAAGTAAATAAATTTTAAAAATGGAATAAGACCGTGTGGTTCACTTACCAAATTAAAAAACAAAGTTGCATTGATTAGTTATCTGGAGATATTTCAATATTCACACAAACATTCCATCTAGTTCTATATAACACAATCTTCCCATATCTAGCTCGGCATTTATGTTGCAGACTATTCAGGGCGACAGATGGCGCAATGGGCTAAGTGTTCGGCTGGCAACCGGAAGGTAGCTGGTTCGAATCCCGCTTGGAGTGCATACTGTCGTTGTGTCCTTGGGCAAGACACTTCACCCACCTTTGCCTGCGTGTGAATGTTGATATGTTGATATCAACATATGGATATGGATAATTCTCTGTAAAGCACTTTGGTTTCAAGTGATTTGATTGAAAAGTGCTATATAAATACAAATATTATTATTATTATTATTATTTATCTATTGGTGTCTTTCTTTTACTGTGTTAAAGAATTCACGTGTGATTTAAAGAAAAGCCCAGCCCTGAAGTGAATGGTCACATGCCTCACTCCACGTTCAATCCTTGACTGTATCCACCAATGTTGGGCGATGCCCTGTGGGACGTACAGTCGTGTTTGTTGCAAGTTAACGCTTTCCCTTGTCTCCCACAGAACGGCCTGACACCGCTACATCTCGTGGCCCAGGACGACCGTGTTCCGGTGGCTGAAGTACTCATCAACCATGGAGCCTCGCCTGAACCAACGACCAGGGTAAGGGCAAAGCCTAGCGTACTGATTCACCCCCCAAGACCCAGATCCAGAACTTCCATGGACACGAGGACCTGTAGATGCTGGTTTACAGAAAAAAGGCACATAGTGCTGGAGTAACTCAAGGGGCTCTGGAGAGCTTGGATAAGATGTAAGGCAGATTCTGGTTAAAATCGAAGGTAGAAACAAAATGCTGGAGTAACTCAGCAGGACAGGAAGCGTCTCTGGAGAGAAGGAATGGGTGACGTTTCGGGTCGAGACCCTTCTTCAGACATATGGAGAGGATCTATGCTGAGATGCTGTCCGACGCATTGAGTTACTCCAGCACTCTTGTGCCCAGTATTTTGACATCTCGCTACAGTTTATGCTGGAGGAGTGTTAACCTTGAGAACACATACTCTGATCTCTACCTGCAACCTGAATTGGGATGCAGGGCTTTCACCGAAATGCATCCCTTTCTCTCTGCCTCCACAGATGCTGCCTGACATCCTGAGTTTCTGTTTCTTTATTGCTTCAGATTCCAACACCTGCAGTCTCGAGTGTCACCTGTTTAACATCCACATTAGAATGGAATATACAGATACATCTGACCCTAGTCCCAATGTGGATTGGGTTCTGCCTTCAATGGATATTTTTATGGTGGAGATAGATAGATTCATGATTAGTATGGGAGTCAGGGGATATGGGGAGAAGGCAGGAGAATGGGGTTAGGAGGGCGAGATAGATCAGCCATGATTGACTGGTGGAGTGGACTTGATGGGCCGAATGGTCTAATTCTGCTTCTGAACGTACAAAATCACACGGTTATTGAAATTAGTTCAATATTCTTTGGAGTTTGGAAGAATGAGAGGGACTTTTATTGCAACTTATCACATGCTGAGTGAGGGGGTATAAGGGGTGGATGTTGAGAGTCTTGAACGAGGAAACAAGATAAAGGGGAGGTCATTTAAAATGGAGCTGTGCAGGGACGACCTGTTGCAGACGTTAGTGAATCTCAGGAACGCCCTAATCCAGAACTTTGTGGGAGCTGGATCATTGTGTGAATCTACAATGGAGGCGCGTACATTGAAATATCAGGGAATTGTCAGCAATGGGGAACAGGCACAGAAGACAAGATGAGGCCTTGGACTGATGACGTTGAATAGTAGGGCGGGCTTGAGGGGCTGAATGCCCTACTCCTGCCTCTACTTTCCCATGTTCTAATATGTGCATATGTAAACCTAATTCAGTGTGGCGCAGCGGTAGAGTTGCTGCCTTACAGCGCTGGAGACCCGGGTTCAATCCTGACTACGGGTGCTGTCTGTAGGGAGTTTGGACGTTCTCCCCGTGACCTGCGTGGGTTTTCCCCCGGGTGCTCCGGTTTCATCCCACACTTCAGAGACGTACAGGTTTGTAGACTAATTGGCTTGGTAAAAAGTGTAGCGTGTGTAGGACATTGTAAGTGCACGGGGATCGCTGGCCGGCACGGACTCGATGGGCCGAAGGGCCTGTTTCCGTGCTGTATCTCTAAACTAAACTAATTCACTTCCAAGCAAAACATACAAACCAGGCAGGATGCTGCCTCACCCGCTGAGTTACTCCAGCATTTTGTGTCTACCTTCGATTTTATCTAGCATCTGCAGTTCTTTCTTACACAGGGTAAAGGTTTGCCCCTGTCAGTGCAGGATATTGAACCAGTGTCTCTTTATACAATATTAACTTTTTTTGTTACTTACATGGTGTACCAGCTCCTCTAATATGACTCTCTTGTTTATTAATCATGTTTAGCTCTTGGCTAATGTAAGTGAAAAGAATTAGAACATTTATTTATTTAGACTTAGAATTCAGTTACTATAGTATAAGTTGTAGTATAAGTATCCTTTTCAGAATGGCAGGCAGTGGCGAGTGGAGTGCCGCAAGGCTCGGTGTTGGGGCCGCAACTGTTTACCATATATATTAATGATTTGGAAGAGGGAATTAGGAGCAACACTAGCAAGTTTGCGGATGACACAAAGCTGGGTGGCAGTGTGAACTGTGAAGAGGATGTTGGGAGGTTGCAGGGTGACCTGGACAGGTTGAGTGAGTGGGCAGATGTGTGGCAGATGCAGTATAATATAGATTATCCACTTTGGTGGCAAAAACAAGGGGGCAGATTATTATCTCAATGGGGTTAGGTTAGGTAAGGTGGAGGTACAGCGAGACCTGGGTGTCCTTGTACACCGGTCACTGAAAGTTGGCGTGCGGGTACAGCAGGCAGTGAAGAAAGCTAATGGAATGTTGGCCTTCATAACAAGAGGATTTCAGTATAAGAGTAGAGAGGTTCTTCTGCAGTTGTATAGGGCTCTGGTAAGACCACATCTGGAGTATTGTGTACAGTTTTGGTCTCCTAATTTGAGGAAGGACATCCTTGTGATTGAGGCAGTGCAGCATAGGTTCACGAGATTGATCCCTGGGATGGCGGGGACTGTCATATGAGGAAAGATTGAAAAGACTAGGCTTGTATTCACTGGAGTTTAGAAGGATGAGGGGGAATCTTATAGAAACATATACAATTATAAAAGAACTGGACAGGCTAGATGCAGGAAAAATGTTCCCAATGTTGGGCGAGTCCAGAACCAGGGGCCACAGTCTTAGAATAAGGGGGGGGGGAGGGGCATTTAGGATTGAGGTGAGAAAAAACTTTTTCACCCAGAGAGCTGTGAAATTGTGGAATTCCCTGCCACAGAGGGCAGTGGAGGTCAAATCACTGGATGGATCTAAGAGAGAGTTAGATAGAGCTCTAGGGGCCAGTGGAATCAAGGGATATGGGGAGAAGGCAGGCACGGGTTATTGATTGGGGACGATCAGCCATGATCACAATGAATGGCGGTGCTGGCTCGAGGGGCAGAATGGCCTCCTCCTGCACCTATTTTCTATGTTTCTATGCTTGTCCCCCAATGCGTGGGACACTGAGAGAGCAAATATTTTTGATAAATGTATGGTAAGTTTTAATTGATGTGCTTACCGGCACCTATTTGTCCGTAAAAAAAAAACACTGACTAAGGAAAGGCACAAAGTGGTGGGAGTAAACTCAGCAGGCCAGGCAGGCAGCATCTTGTAAGTAGGCATGCAGGTGCAGCAGGCAGTGAAGAAAACGAATGGTATGTTAGCTTTCATAGCAAAAGGATTTGAGTATAGGAGCAGGGAGGTTCTACTGCAGTTGTACAGGGTCTTGGTGAGACCACACCTGGAGTATTGCGTACAGTTTTGGTCTCCTAATCTGAGGAAGGACATTCTTGCCAAAGCAGGAGTACGGAGAAGGTTCATCAGACTGATTCCTGGGATGTCAGGACTCTCATATGAAGAAAGACTGGATAGACTCGGCTTGTACTCGCTAGAATTTAGAAGATTGAGGGGGGATCTTATAGAAACGTACAAAATTCTTAAGGGGTTGGACAGGCTAGATGCAGGAAGATTGTTCCCGATGTTGGGGAAGTCCAGAACAAGGGGTCACAGTTTAAGGATAAAGGGGAAATCTTTTAGGACTGAGATGAGAAAAACATTTTTTACACAGAGAGTGGTGAATCTGTGGAATTCTCTGCCACAGAAGGTAGTTGAGGCCAGTTCATTGGCTATATTTAAGAGGGAGTTAGATGTGGCCCTTGTGGCTAAAGGGATCAGGGGATATGGAGAGAAAGCAGGTACAGGATACTGAGTTGGATGATCAGCCATGATCATATTGAATGGCGGTGCAGGCTCGAAGGGCCGAATGGCCTACTCCTGCACCTATTTTCTATGTTTCTATGTTTCTATGTTTCTATCCCTGGAGAACATGGACAGGTGACGTTTGGGGTCGGGACCCTTGTTCAGTCTGCTGCACTGACTAAACCAGCTCAAGGGCTTGTGTGGTTATATATAGAAGCATTAGCTGTGATGACGTTGGGAATAGTTCACCTCAGGTTCTCAGAGAGGGCGAACAAGGGCGGTGTGAGTGACACTGTGGATTTGGAGCTCGAAACGAGCGGCACGGTGGCGCAGCGGTAGAGTTGCTGCCTCACAGCGCCAGGGACCCGGGTTCGATCCCGCCTACGGGTGCTGTCTGCACGGAGCTTGTACATTCTCCCTCTGACCTCGTTAGTTTTCTCTGGGTGCTCCAGTTCCCTCCCACACTTCAAAGATGTACGGGTGCCTTTTGCTCTGGTATTTTATTTAATTCACATGTTTAATCAATTATGTTTTATTATTAATGTTTAATGTTTTATGTGTCATTCCTAACCGTCACTGAATGTCGTTGTCACTTGCGGGCGGAGCACCAAGGCAAATTCCTTGTATGTGAATACTTGGCCAATATACTTAGTCATTCATTCATTCGTTTGTGGGTTAATTGACTGCTGTAAATTGTAAATTGTCCCTCGTGTTTAAGATAATGCTAGTGTACGGGGTGATCGTTGGTCGGTGCGGACTTGGTGGGCCAAAGGGCCAGATTTCATGCTGTCTCTCTAACGTCTAAAAGCTGTTTGGAGAATGTACACATTGAAAGGTTCATAATGGATGGGTTGTGAAGAGGGGATTTGGGATTTGGAGGAGGGAGTGCAGTGGAGTTCCGTGGATTCAGCATCAGAACAAATGCTGGGCTGGAGACTTGCAGAAGACACAGAGGTGTGGTAAGCAGCGAGGAACACGGTGGTAGATTGTACCGTCATTTCTGGGTTGACAAACTAAGCAGTCGTATATAGGCGGAAAGAGAATGGGGGCGGCACGGTGGAGCAGCGGTAGAGTTGCTGCCTCACAGAGACCCGGGTCCTCTGAAGAAGGGTTTCGGCCCGAAACGTTACCTATTTCCTTCGCTCCATAGATGCTGCTGCACCCGCTGAGTTTCTCCAGCATTTTTGTGTACCCCCGGGTTCAATCCTGACTACGGGTGCTATCTGCACGGCGTTTGTACGTTCTCCAGTGGACTGTTTTTCCCGGGTGCTCCAGTTTCCTCCCACACTCCAAAGACGTACAGGCCCTAGTGTGTGTGTAGGATAGTGCTAGTGTGTGGGGATCGCTGGTCGGTGGGCCGAAGGGCCTGTTTCCCGCGCTGTATCTCCAAACTAAACTAAGGAAGCAGGCACAAAAGAAAACTGACGGACCCAAAATTAAACCGAGCCGTTGGTATTGCCGTTGGTTTGCTGCTTTGATTGAGTGTGCGTGCCCGGTGTCATTTGGCTGCTGTGTTGAAGTTACGCCTGTGTAAAAGGAATGACTTTTGTTTTTGTATTTCAGTCTGGATACACTCCGCTGCATATGGCCTGTCACCATGGAAACATAAACATGGTGAAGTTTCTGCTCCAGAACCAGGCGAACGTCAATTACAAAACCAAGGTAGAGACACTTTCTAATTAGTTCCTTGGCATTTGATAAGAAACCCTGTGGCCTTTTTTTATTCTTTTAACCTCAGGTTTGACGGAGGGAGTCTGGAGATGTGACTGATGCAGAGTTCAGCTTCAGGTTTATTATTCTCACGTGCACCGAGGTACATTGAAGAGATTTGTTTTGTATACTATCCGATTAGATTGGGCAGCACAGTGGAGCAGCGGTAGAGTTGCTGCCTTGCAGCGCCAGTGACCCGGGTTCGATCCTGACTACGGGTGCTGTCTGTACGGAGTTTGCACGTTCTCCCTGTGACCACATGGGTTTTCTCCGGGTGTTCCGGTTTCCTCCCACTCTCCAAAGACGTATAGGTCTGCATTTTAATTGTCTTCTGTAAATTGTAAATCATCCCTGGTGTGTGTAGGACAGTGCTGGTGTATCACTTGTCTTTGTGGACTCGGTGGGCCGAAGGGCCTGTCTCCACAGTGTATCGCTAGTCTAAAATCAGATAAATCCAGACATAAACACAATCAAGTCAAACTCTGGTACAGTCGGTGGAGCAAAGGGGAAGGTATAGAATGCAGAATATAGTTCTCAGCATTGTAGTGCGCCATCTGACCAATTACCTTCCAAATCACTGAGCAACCCTCCAAACAACTCATCAGTTGAAGAAAGGTCTCGACCCGAAACGTCACCCATTCCTTCACTCCAGAGATGCTGCCTGTCCCGCTGAGTTACTCCAGCATTTTGTGTCTAACTTCCATCTAAACATAGACCGCCCTCCCCCCTCGATTAATACGATTATTAAAGGTTTGGACAAGCTAGAGGCAAGCAACTTGGTTGAGACATCAAATCAGTCTTTTCAGTTTAGTTTAGTTTAGAGATACAGCACAGAAACAGGCCCTTCGGCCCTCCGAGTCCACACCGACCAGCGATCCCCGCACACTAACACTATCCCACACACACTAGGGACAATATTCACTGGAATTTAGAAGGATGAGAGGATATCTTATAGAAACATATACAATTATTAAGGGATTGGACACGCTAGATGCAGGAAACATGTTCCCGATGTTGGGGGAGTCCAAGGCGGTCACAGTTTAAGAATAAGGGGTAAGCCATTTAGAACTGAGATTAGGGAAAACTTTTTCACACAGAGAGTTGTGAATCTGTGGAATTCTCTGCCTCAGAGGGCAGTGGAGGCTAATTCTCTAGATGCTTTCAAGAGGGAGTTAGATAGAGCTCTTAAAGATAGCGGAGTCAAGGGATGTGGGGAGAAGGCAGGAAAGGGGTACTGATTGTGGATGATCAGCCATGATCACAGTGAATGGTGGTGCTGACTCGAAGGCCCGAATGGCCTACTACCACACCTATTGTCTATCGTCTATTGCCCCCCTCCTAAACATCAGGGGGAAGGCAACATTTGTGGGGGTTTCAGCAACTGGGGAGCGGGGCCCTGGTAAATGTCACACCTGACCTGTTCCGTTCTCTGGTGTTTGCTACCTGGAGCTGAACCATCAGCGATCCAAAGGGGAAAAGTAAAATCAACAGCAGGAGCCCTCAGGCAGGTGGGACCCTCTGTCATGGAGCCGTACTGCACACACACAGACCCTTCGGCCCACCATGTTCATGCTAACCTATTTGCCAGCTGCATTACTTCCATTTGCCTGCATTGGGAGAGTATCTGAGCGACAATACTAGAGGTGTAGGAACGAACTGCAGATGCTGGTTTAAACCGAAGATAGACACAAAAAGCTGGAGTAACTCAGCAGGACAGGCAGCATCTCAGAAGAGCAGGAAAGGGTCTGAAGAATGGTCTCGGCCCGAAACGTTGCCTATTTCCTTCGCTCCATAGATGCTGCCTCACCCGCTGAGTTTCCCCAGCAATTTGGTCTATATTGTCTTTCTGCTGACTGGATAGCCCGCAACAAAAGTTTTTCTCTGTACCTCGGTACACGTGACAATAAACTAAACTGAACTGAACTGAACCTGGACGTTTTCAGGCTCCTGTATCTTCATCCCGATGGCAGGATTGAAATGAGAGCGTGGTCAGGGTGGTGTGGGTCTCTGACGATGATGGCTGCCATTTTGAGGCTGCGACTCTTCTAGATCCCTTCAATGGTGGGGAGGTGGGCACTACGATGAGAAATAACAGCAGGAGCAAGCAGGGAGCAGAGTCAGATGGGATTTTCTGGTGAGATTGTCAATCGGTGCACTTGATAACTCTTTCTTTCTCTCTCTCTCTCCCTCTCCCTCTCCCCTCTCTCCCACTCCCACTCCCCCACCTATAGATTGGACACACACCCTTGCACCAGGCAGCACAGCAGGGCCACACGGATGTCGTTAACCTCCTCCTAAAGCACGGAGCCTCTCCCAATGAAATCACCACGGTACGTAGTGAGCTGCCGTCTGTATCGTGGTATGGCTTGGTATAATTGTAAATTCTCCCTAGTGTGCGTAGGATAGTGTTAGTGTGCGGGGAGATTGCAACCTTCACGTGTTCACCCTGTTTCGACGAATTGAATTGAATTGAATTGAATTGAATTGAATTGATTGAATTGAATTGAATGCTATTTATTGTCATTCAAGCCTAGGCTTGAACGAAATATCATCACTACAGTTTTTTTTAACATTACAAAAAAATAACAAGACCCACACTTAACACAGTTTACATAAACATCCATCACAGTGAGTCTCCAACACCTCCTCACTGTGATGGAAGGCAAAGTCTTATCTCTTCCCTTTATTCTTCACCCGCGGTCCAGCAGTCCAACTGCAGCGTCTAGGCGAACTGGGGCTCCGGTGTTAAAGCCCCCGGCGGA
Source organism: Malacoraja senta (assembly GCA_038087875.1). Classification (NCBI taxonomy): domain Eukaryota; kingdom Metazoa; phylum Chordata; class Chondrichthyes; order Rajiformes; family Rajidae; genus Malacoraja; species Malacoraja senta. Next base: position 113,033 of record JAXLNO010005007.1, read on the forward strand.
CGATGGCAAGTCCCGTGGCCATTCAGCCACGCCGGGCAATGTTAGACCCCGGCTCCGTGCCCTTCAAACCCCGCGGTTCAAGCAGTCCAACCCGCAGTCCAACTGCAGTGTCTAGGCGAACTGGGGCTCCGGTGTTAGCGCCCCCGGCGGGCGATGGTAAGTCCCGTCCGTGTCCTTTGAACCTCGCGATTCCAGCGGGAGAAGTTGCCTTTGCGGGAGCTCCGAAAAGCCCTCTCCCACCAGGGACCCGGAGCTCCCGATGTTCCTGTCCACCGGGCCCGCAGCCGGAGCCTCCGAAACTCCAAAATCAACCCGGCGTGCACCAACAGAGGATCAAACAGTACAAGTTGTCTTAGAACTTTAGGCTGTGCACGCCACACGCAAGAAGAAGAAGATGTGTGCGGGGATCGCTGGTCGGCACGGGCTCGGTGGGCCGAAGGGCCTGTTACCGCGCTGTATCTCCAAACTAAACTAAAGCAAGCGATGTTCTGATCCACTTTCTTTTTTTTAAAATATTTTTATTTTATTAGAGGTGAGTACAGTAATATGACACCAAGGTGCCTAATATATATTGACATCTTACATTGTATGTACAGCTTCTTATTTTTATTTATTTTAAATAATGAAAGTGAGAAAGAGAGAATAGATAATAAAAGATAGAAAAATGTGTGATGTATGGTGTGTGAAAAGGAAAAAGGGGGAGAAAGAGGGAAGGTGAAGAAAAGAAAAGGAGAGAGACATAGAAAGAGTCGAGAGTAGGAAATTAAGGAGATCGTTATTTATATTCTTGACCATCCTTCACCCAGTCCTGAAACAGTTGGTTTCTACGATTTTGTTGCCCTATATGCTTCCAAGAAGTCGATAAATGGAGACCAACTCGTTAAGAATTGGTCTGGTTTATCTATAGGAGGAATCGCATTTCTTCAAGATGTGCGGTGTCCAACATGTTTGAAATCCACATTTTAGGCGTTGGTATGGGTGTATTTTTCCAAAATTTAAGTATAAGTTTTTTTGCCGTTATTAACCCATAATTAAAGAATGAATTTTGAAATGTGTTCAATTTGTCTGTGTTCAGAATGGAAGCACAGCGTTGGCGATCGCAAAGCGGCTCGGTTACATCTCTGTAACGGACGTGTTGAGGATTGTCACGGACGAAACCATGAGCACAGTGAGTGTGGGCCGGCGGTGACTAACCCTGACGGTGGACGCAGTCACCATTCACAGTGGGAGGCTGCAACCCGGTTCTTGCACACACGCATGCCCGCAACCTCCGTCATGCGTTGCACCATGCGCCAGGAAGCATGCGCTGGAGGAAACAGAGGATGTTTTGTTTCGGAAGGAACGGCAGATGCTGGTTTACACCCAAGACAGCCACAAAAAGTTGCAGCAACTTAGTGGGACAGGCAGCACCTCTGGACAAAAGGAATCGAGACAAGGCAACTTCTTCAGACTTCTTCAGAGTCTGACCTGAAACGTTACCTATTCCTTTTCTCCAGCGATGCCGCGTGACCTGCTGAGTTACTCCAGCTTTTTGTGTCTATCTTTCATGTTTAGTTTAGTTTAGTTTAGAGATACAGCACAGATACAGGCCCTTTGGCCCACCGAGTCCACGCCGACCTGTGTTCACCCCGCACACTTACACTATCCTACACACACCAGGGACAATTTACAATATTACCGAAGCCAATTAGCCTACAAACCTGTACGTCTTTGGAGTGTGGGTGGAAATCAGAGATCCAGGAGGAAACCCACACAGGTCATGGGGAGAATGTACAAACTCCGTACAGACTGCGCCCGCGATCAGCATTGAACCTGGGTCTCTGGCCCTGTAAGGCTGCAACTGTGATGTCCCTAATCTGGTCGGAAGTCCAAGTTTCCACCTAACTCCTCAGGGTTCACTTTAACCCTATCCCCGGAAAACTGAATGGATGCTTAATTGAGAACAAGGCAATTATCCAGCCGCCCACAACATAATCCCTCGACAATCGAGAGTCGCTTTTAACTCTGCAGGAAGTACAGGGTCTGGACTGCTGCCAATTGATGCTGTTGGCAGGATCCCGGCTGGAATCAATGACCTCAGCGGCCGATCATCTGTCCTTGGCTGGAAATTACGTGGTTGATTCTGAAAAAACACACTGCAGTTAATAGCTCAAAGCCACCAACCAATGATGATGTGTTGGACACAGTTTCCATTCACCAGGTGAGGCCCAATTGCTTCAGGAACACCTGCAACTCAGATAGAAAGAAAGGCAGGACGGCACGGTGGCTCAGGCGTAGAGTTGCTGCCTCCCAGCTCCACGGACCCGGGTTCGATCCTGACTACAGGTGCTGTCTGTACGGAGTTTGTACGTTCTCCCTGTTGGACCGCGTGGGATGACTTTCAGGTTTGTAGGTTTCTTCCCAATTGTTATCAGGCAACTGAACCATTCTCTCAGTTGGTATCAAAAACAGGAAGGCAGATTACTATCTAAATGGTGTCACATTGGTAAAAGGGGAAGTACAACGGGATCTGGGGGTCCATGTTCATCAGTCCATGAAAGTAAGCATGCAGGTACAGCAGGCAGTGAAGAAAGCGAATGGCATGTTGGTCTTTATAACAAGAGGAGTATAGGAGCAATCAGGTGCTTCTGCAGTTGTACAGGGCCCTAGTGAGACCACACCTGGAGTATTGTGTGCAGTTTTGGTCCCCTAATTTGAGGAAGGACATTCTTGCTATTGAGGGAGTGCAGCGTAGGTTTACAAGGTTAATTCCCGGGATGGCGGGACTGTCATATGCTGAGAGAATGGAGCAGCTGGGCTTGTACACTCTGTTGTTTAGATGGATGAGAGGGAATCTTATTGAAACATATAAGATTGTTAAGGGTTTGGACACGCTAGTGGCAGGAAACATGTTCCCGATGTTGGGGAGTCCAGAACCAGGGGCCACAGTTTAAGAATAAGGGGTAAGCCATTTAGAACGGAGACGAGGAAACACTTTTTCTCACAGAGAGTTGTGAGTCTGTGGAATTCTCTGCCTCAGAGGGCGGTGGAGGCCGGTTCTCTGGATACTTTCAAGAGAGAGCTAGATAGGGCTCTTAGAGATAGCGGAGTCAGGGGATATGGGGAGAAGGCAGGAACGGGGTACTGATTGGGGACGATCAGCCATGATCACATTGAATGGCGGTGCTGGCTCGAAGGGCTGAATGGCCTACTCCTGCACCTATTGTCCATTGTCTATTGTCTATTGTCTCTCACGGCTAGAGTGTGGTCCTGACCTCCCATCCACCTCATTAGAGACCTTCAAACTATCTTGAATCGGACTTCACTGGACTGCATGCTTTGCCCTTTATGCTGTATCTCTAGACTGTGGACAGCTTGATCGTAAGCATGTATAGCTACTTCACTGACTGGATACCACACAACATGTGTACCAGGGGTGGACAAGACATGCTGGAGAAACTCAGCAGGTGAGGCAGCATCGATGGGGAGGAGGAATTGGCGACTTTTCGGGTCAAGACTGATGTCGGGGGGGCGGGAAAAAGAATGGAAGTAGGCGGAGACAGTAGGACTTGTGGGAGAACTTGGGAGGGGGAGGGGAAGGAAGGAGAAAGCAAGGGCTATCTGAAATTAGGGAAGTCAATGTGGTACCCTTGACAATAATGAACGAAACAAAATGTTTGGAGTTTTCTAACTAAGGAAGCTGTGGTGGTCTGGTGTTTATATCCAACATCCAACGTTATTCACCTAACTCTCTTTATCACGGCTCAATTGTAATCATGTATTGTCTTTCCGCTGACTGGTTAGCACGCAACAAAGGCTTTTCACTGTACCTTGATACACGTGACAATAAACTAAACTCAACTAAGATAACAATTAATGGATACGAAGGGATTGAGGGTTATAGATTACTGCAGGGAAGTGGTGCAGAGAAGGCCAGGGTCTAACTGAATGGTGGAGAAGCAGGAGGAGTCAAATTGTCTACCCTTGCTTCCATTTTGTATGCCTCTTCGTACCCGTCGGATCTTCCCGAGTTAGACACAAAAAGCTGGAGTAACTCAGCGGGACGGGCAGCATCTCTGGAGAGAAGGAATGGGTGACGTTTCGGGTCGAGACCCTTCTTCAGAGTGATCTAAATGCAGCTCTTTTGACGTGTGGTCCCCTGTTGATGTTTGACGGAAGCGTTGGTTGTCAACACTGATGAATCCATTTATAACCAATGCCACGTTTTCCCCACAGACCATCACAGAGAAGCACAGACTGAGTTTTCCTGAAACTGTTGATGAAAGCCTGGATGTGTCGGAGGATGAAGGTGAGTGATGGAATCTCTCGACGAGGGCTTGACCCACCGCGTTATACTCATAGGCGTTTAAACGGATGAAAGATCTTCTTTAACCATGACATCTCACACTGACCTATCACAAAGTTATTCCTGCTTCACCCATAGTCAGCATACAACCTGAGTTGTTTCGATCCCAAATAGAAACTCTGCAGGTTAAAAAATGTTGTCACTGAATCTAAAAGATGCCTATCAGGTTAGTGCCAATCCCAGTTCTTTGATATAACATCTTATTTACAACATTAATTTTATATCAGTCGTGTGAGCAATACTTATTAGCCTTTTTATAAGGTAGACAAAACTACTGGAGAAACTCAGTGGGATGAGGCAGCATCTATGGAGCGAAGGAAATAGACAATAGACAATAGACAATAGACAACAGACAATAGATGCAGGAGTAGGCCACTTGGCCCTTCGAGCCAGCACCGCCATTCAATGTGATCATGGCTGATCATCCCCAATCAGTACCCCGTTCCTGCCTTCTCCCCATATCCCCTGACTCCGCTATTTTTAAGAGCCCTATCTAGCTCTCTCTTGAAAGCATCCAGAGAACCGGCCTCCACCGCCCTCTGAGGCAGAGAATTCCACAGACTCACCACAAAGTGTTAGAAATGTAGAAGTGTTAGAGAAAAGAAATAGGCAACGTTTCAGGACGAAACCCTTCTTCAGATATAATGTATTTAATAATGTATTTAATATTTAATGTCTTTTTATATTGTACTTAATCAAGCTGTACAGAGGTAGAAGGGAGGAAATGCAGGAGAGTCCAGTTTAATTTAGAGATACTGAGAAACAACAGGCCCTTCGGCCCACCGAGTCAATGCCGACCATCGATCACCCATTCACAGAGTGCTCAGATGGCCATTTGATGGGAAGGTTAAGACATTGCCAGGGGTTTGGAGTCACCAGACTACGTAAGGCTAGATTGCCTTCTAGAGGGGAGGTGAAGGGGTTTGCGTGATAATCGAGGAGCGTCTTGGTCACTGTTGCTGATGTTAATTTTTTATTCAGAATTCGTCACGTCCATAAGTTGTTGGAGCAGAATTAGGCCATTCGGCCCATCAAGTCTAGTCTACTCCGCCATTCAATCATGGCTGATCTATCTTATCCTCTCAACCCCATTCTCCTGCCTTCTCCCCATAAACCCTGACATCCGAACTAATCAAGAATCTATCTATCTCCACCTTAAAAATATCCATTGACTTGGCCTCTGCAGTCAATGAATTCTACTGGCAATGAATTCCACAGATTCACCGCCCTCTGACTAAAGAAATTCCTCCTCATCTCCTTTCTAAAGGTCTGTCCCTTTATCCTGAGGCTACGGTTTCTGATCTTTAGCCTAATATGTTGCATCTCTCGTAGTGTCCCTAACGAAGCTACTGATTTTGTAAAAAGGACAGGTAGGTTTGTGAGTGCTCTCTATGCTGTGGTCTAAATGTCACCTCTCTTGCTTCCTAGGAAACCCCCACACTCTCCTAGGTATGAGTCTGCTTTTTGCTTCAAGTCCCTGTGGCCGGTGTTAAGCTAACTGTGGCAGAACCCCATTCCATGCTGCAGGACATTGAAGCAAAATGAGATTGAACCATTTGTATTTCTGCCCATTTCATCTGTCACCCTGTACAACTCGCTCCACCTCTCAGGTTTACTCCAGCTTGGGGCCATAACTTGCTGTTACCATTCCAGCTTTGCCAAAGTTTGGGAAGAGGGTTTAGCTCTTTATTGAAGAGTTTCCAGGATTTTGGATTTGGAGGGGCATTTCTAGATCAAAGTCCAAAACTCGCCTCTAACTAAAAATAAAGTGCTGGAATGCTCTCGCTCTCTCTCTCTCTCTCAGCCGGTCAGATAACATTTGTCCATTTCCCTCCGCAGATGCTGCCTGACCCGCTGAGTTCCTCCAGCACTTTTGCTTTTAGCTCAAGATTCCATTATCTGTGTCTCCATTTTACCGCTCAGCCCCACTTGGACACATGTATCGTCTCTGATATATTGGGTCGGAGAAAGTGGGCCTCACAACAGTTGCCTTGGGTGTGTTATTGAAATGGTTTCTTGTGATGTCCAGTAGACAATGATCTGGAGATGTCCTTAAGAACCAGGCGATGACCATTTTTGGCAATGCATTTCCATTCAGGGCTTTAGCATGGATGTGTCCAAGGAGGGGATGGATCATGGAGGGGGGGGGATAATACAGGACATGTCGCGATCTGAGAAATGCTTGCCTACTTCTTGACCTCTTTGATCAACAGGAGAAGATGTCCTCGGAGTAGATACGAACAAGTATCTGAAACAGGACGACTCAAAGCAGCAAGAGGAAGACTACTTATCTGCGAGGAAGACAGCTGATTTTGACGTGTAAGACTCTTTGGGGTGGAATTCGTCTTCTGTCACATGGTCTCAGTGTGCGCTGGGAGGAGATGCACGCAGTGTACCATGCTTCCTAATTTGAGGAAGGACATCCTTGTGATTGAGGCAGTGCAGCGTAGGTTCCCGAGATTGATCCCTGGGATGGCGGGACTGTCCAATCTGAGGAAAGATTGAAAAGACTAGGCTTGTATTCACTGGAGTTTAGAAGGATGAGGGGGGGATCTTATAGAAACATATAAAATTATAAAAGGACTGGACAAGCTAGATGCAGGAAAAATGTTCCCAATGTTGGGCCAGTCCAGAACCAGGGGCCACAGTCTTAGAATAAAGGGGAGACTGAGGTGAGAACAAAAATTTCACCCAGAGAGTTGTGAATTTGTGGAATTCCCTGCCACAGAGGGCAGTGGAGGCCAAATCACTGGATGGATTTAAGAGAGAGTTAGATAGAGCTCTAGGAGCTAGTGGAGTCAAGGGATATGGGGAGAAGGCAGGCACGGCTTTTTGATTGGGGACGATCAGCCATGATCACATTGAATGGTGGTGCTGGCTCGAAGGGCCGAATGGCCTCCTCCTGCACCAATTTTCTATGTTTCTATGTTTCTACGTACAATAGAGGATGAACCCTATTCCGTTGTATGAGTGCATGCAAGTATTGGGGCGGGTTGGCTGGGATATAGATGTTGCATATTGGCAATAACACCACACTGTTGGCTCAGTCGACTAGTGGAATTATCTCTATTATCTGCTAGTGGAATTATCTCTATGGTCCATGCTGGATCAAGGCTCTCATCTTGCCATGTTGAGCATCTTTCAGAATAGGTTCCTTTTTAGCTGCGTCAAGTTAACCGAGGGAGGACATTCTTGCTATTGAGCGAGTGCAGCGCAGATTCACCAGGTTAATTCCAGGGATGGCGGACTGTCACCCAGAGAGTTATCAATCTGTGGAATTCCCTGCCTCAGAAGGCAGTGGTGGCCAATTCTCTGGATGCTTTCAAGAGAGATTTAGATAGAGCTCTTAAAGACAACAGTCAAGGCATGTGGGGAGAAGGCAGCAACGGGCATGATCACAGTGAATAGCGGTGCTGGCTCAAAGGGCCAAATGGCCTACTGCTTCACCTATTGTCTATTGTCTATTGTCATACGATGAAAGAATGGAGCGACTGGGCTTGTATTCACTGGAATTTGGAATGAGGAGGGGATCTTATAGAAGCATATAAAATTATGAAGGGATTGGACACGCTAGATGCAGGAAACATGGTCCCGATGTTGGGGGAGTCCAGAACCAGGGGCTACAGTTTAAGAATAAGGGGTCGGCCATTTAGGACTGAGATGAGGAAATCTTTTTCACACAGAGTTGCGAATTTGTGGAATTCTCTGCCTCAGAAGGCAGTGGAGCCCGATTCACTGGATGCATTCAAAAGAGAATTAGATAGAGCCCTTTTAGGGCTAGCAGAATCAAGGGGTATGGGGAGAAGGCAGGAACGGGCTACTGATTGTGGATGGATCAGCTATGATCACATTGAATGGCAGTGCTGGCTCGAAGGGCCGAATGGCCTACTCCTGCACCTATTGTCTATTGTATCAATGTATCGATGTAAAGAGCCAAGATCAGATGTAGGATGACAAAAATGCTGGAGAAACTCAGCGGGTGCGGCAGCATCTATGGAGCGAAGGAAATAGGCAACGTTTAGGGCCGAAGCCCTTCTTCAGACTGATGGGGGGGGGGGGGGGGCGGGAAGAAGAAAGGAAGAGGAGGAGCCAGAGGGCTGAGGGAGAGCTGAGAAAGGGAGGAGACAGCAAGGGCTACCGGAAATTGGAGAAGTCCATGTTCAGGCCACTTCTTGAACATCAGATGTAGGACATCACCCAGAAGTCCAGGCCAAGGAATGAAGTAGAGCTGGTGCATTTGTCTTCATTCCAAGATTGATAATGTCATTGAGAAGGTGTGCCTGGATGACATTTTAACTGGAGGAGAGTTAGCGATAGGTTAAGGGGAAGCTGGTGTGAGTTTCTTTGTGTTTGTCATGCCCTCCAGGTCGTGCTCTCCTGCAGTACACAGAATGTCATTTGCCGCACCGGAAAACATGGCTGCAAAAGACCAGATCCCACCTCAAGCAGAACAGGTATGGACACATTGGGCTTTTCCAATCTTTAGACTTTAGAAACACAGCACGGAATCAGGCCCTTCGGCCCACCGAATCCGCGCCGGCCAGCCACCCCCCGTACACTCCCACTATCCTACACACCAAGGGCAAGTTTACAATGTTACCGAAGGCCAATTAACCTGCAAAAACTTGCACGTCTTTGGAGCGTGGGAGGAAACCGGAGCACCCGGAGAAAACCCACGTGGTCACGGGGAGAACGCACAAACTCCGCGCAGACGGTGCCCGTAGTAAGGCAGCAACTCCACCGCTCTGCCACCCGTGCAGCCCGCAAAACTGGCAGGAATTGTCCTCACGAGATTGAAGGGCGGGTATAAGGTTCGTAGAAATGCAGCTCGCTCGTGCTCTGTTTAATTTAGTTTAGTTTAGTTTAGTTTAGAGATATAGCGCGGAAACAGGACCTTCAGCCCACCGAATCCACACGACCAGCGATCCCCGCACATTAACACGATCCTACACACACTGGGAACAATTTACACTCATCCCAAGCCAATTAACCTACAACCCTGTATGTCTTTGGAGGGTGGGAGTGTGGGAGGAAACCGGAGCACCCAGAGAAAACTCCAGGTTCCTTCCACACTCCAAAGACATACAGACTTTTAGGCAAATTGGCCCTAGTGTGCGTCGGATAGTGCTGGTGTATGTGGGATCGCTGGTCGTCGTGGATTCGGTGGGCCGAAGGGTATGTTTCCGCGCTGTATCTCTCCGTACTAGACAGCACCCGTGGTTGGGATCGAACCCTGTGTGCAGTGAAGCTGTCTCACTTGTACCTCTCTGTGCAGCAACAGGCATCTATCTCTCTGTCCAAGGACTTTGACGAGGACTCCTTCACGCCCAGCAGCCCGGCCACTGAGACATCTGATAACATCAGCCCGATTGCCAGTCCCATCCACACAGGGTAAGTGGTGCATCCACTAGACCGATGGGTTGCCCTGGGTCTTCACGAAGACAAATGCAGTAGACGTCCTCTCTGGACCCATTGGGGAAGTGAGTCTGGGATGTCTAGACTGGAGGTCACCTCATGCAGTGTCTCTCTCATTTTATCTCCATCAGTGAACTCAGCAGGCCTTCTGCAGACATGTACGATAGCACCAACTCTATCGACAATGCCAGCATTGTCCTTACTGGGTAAGTGGTACATGAGAGGAGGTTATCAGCCTCCTTCCATTGTCTCTCCCTAACGCTCTTCTTTCATCTTCTCCTTGTAGAAGTCTTCCATGTGAATATTAGTTCCTCACCCTCTCGTCGGAGGTTGCTGGGGCCCAGGGAGGCAACCTGCACCCAGCAACGTCTCCTGTCTATCTTGTTTTATGTCTCACTAGTGAAGCCACCAGCAGTGTCGTTCCTTATAGCACACTTGAACCTAACCCTGTCCGGTCTGGGGAAGTGAGGCAAAGGTCCCATACTAGGGTCAGAGGGCAAAGGTCCCATAGACTGACACGTCAATGTAGGAGCCAGAGTGGGGGGAGGGGGGGAGGTGGTCAGAGGGTGGTCTTTAGTCAGAGGGCAGTTAATCTGTGGAACTCATTGCCACAGAGGGCTGTGGAGGCCAAGTCAGTGGAGATTTTTAAGGCAGAGATAGACAAATTCTTGATTGGAACGGGCATCAAGGGTTATGGGGAGAAGGCAGGAAAATGGGATTAGGAGGCAGAGATCAGCCATGATTGAATGGTGGGGTGAACTAGATGGGCCGAATGGCCTAATTCTAGTCCTATAACGTGAACTTGTGTGAGAGAGGGGTCGAGGGGGCATATTGGGATCAGGTGAAAGATTGGGGTCGGTGTTTGATTTGGGGAGAACGATTAGGGTCAGGGTTTCGGATGGGGTGAAAGATTAGGGTCAGAATCTGGGATTAGTAGAAAGATTAGGATCATAGAAACATAGAAAATAGGTGCAAGAGTAAGCCATTCAGCCCTTCGGGCCAGCACCGCCATTCAATATGATCACGGCTGATCATCCAGAATCAGTACTCCCGTTCCTGCTTTCTCCCCACATCCTTTGATTCCGTTAGCCCCAACTCTCTCTTGAAAACATCCAGTGAATTGGCCTCCACTGCCTCTGTGGCAGAGAATTCCACAGATTGACAACTCTCTGGGCGAAAAGAGGTCAGGGGTCTGCAACAAGGAGAAAGATTTGTCCCTGGTCTGGGATGGGGAGGAAGATTAGAGGTAAGGCTCGGGATGGGAGGAGGATTGGTGTCAGGGTTTAGAATGGAGTGAAGGTTAGGGTTCGGGTCTGGGATGGAGAAGAGGATTAGAGTCAGGGCTTGGGATGGGGAGGATGAATGGGGTCAGGTCTTGCATCCGGGACAGATTGGGATCAGGGATTGGGATCGGGAGAAAGATCGGGGTCTGGGTTTGGGATGGGGAAGGGGAGTGGAGTCGGGAACTGGCATTGGGAGGCACATTAGGGTCAGGATTTAGGATGGGGAGGAGGATTACAGTTCGGGTTTTGGACGGGGTGAAAGAATGGGGTCGGGTCCAGTATTGGGAGACAGATTGGGGTCAAGGCTTGGGGTCGGTCAGGGGAAAGATTAAGGTGAGGGATTGGAATTGGGAGGAAGATTTGTGCCAGGGGCTGTGGTTAGGATGAAGATGACAGTCAGAGTTAGACTGCACTCAATACTGAACCAGGGTTTGACACCCGGTCAGAGGACAGACTAGAGTCAGGGGCTCCAGAGACGTGGGTTGGGGTCAGTGAGTAGAGGTCAGGGTACAACTGGCATAAAGAACTCGGGCTGTGGCTTGGCATTGTGTCAGTTGACGGGGTCACAGTTTGCAAAGTCACGTCAACCCTACCAATTGTGGTCTGATAGATTAATTTGAGGAAGGACCTTCTTGCTATTGAGGGAGTGCAGCGTAGATTTACAAGGTTAATTCCCGGGATGGCGGGACTATCATATGCTGAGAGAATGGAGCAGCTGGACTTGTACACTCTGGAGTTTAGAAGAATGAGAGGGGATCTCATTGAAATATATAAGATTGTTAAGGGCTTGGACACGCCAGAGGCAGGAAACATGTTCCCGATGTTGGGGGAGTCCAGAACCAGGGGCCACAGTTTAAGAATAAGGGGTAAGCCATTTAGAACGGAGACGAGGAAACACTTTTTCTCACAGAGAGTGGTGAGTCTGTGGAATTCTCTGCCTCAGAGGGCGGTGGAGGCAGGTTCTCTGGATGCTTTCAAGAGAGAGCTAGATAGGGCTCTTAAAAATAGCGGAGTCAGGGGATATGGGGAGAAGGCAGGAACGGGGTACTGATTGGGGATGATCAGCCATGATCACATTGAATGGCTCGAAGGGCGAAATGGCCTGCTCCTGCACCCATTGTCTATTGCCTGCTGTCTATTAACTCATCTGTGTTGGATTAACCTGTGTTTAGTTGATCCGTCTACTAGATTAACCTTTCACTGTTGGATTATTTGTGCGATTATTTAGCCAGCTAGTTTAACCCTTTGTTGCTGGAGTAGTTTCACTCCCACCAGTCTGCCCGATACTGCAAACTGAAAGATTCACTCATTCATCATCGTTGAAAACATTAACGACGCAGTGACTGAATGAATGAATGAACACGTTTATCGGCCAAGTATTCACATACAAGGAATTTGCCTTGGTGCTCCGCCCGCAAGTTGCAACATGACTTAGTGACAGCTAGGAATGACACAGTGGTGCTTGTTTCCAACGGGAAGTTGCAAAGAGCAGGCTTGCATTCTCCTGAAAACTAAAAGGATAAAGGGATATTCCAACGGATGTGCTTAAATTGATTAACGGATTTAATAAAAATAGATTGAACGGAGCCATTTCATTCGGCAGAACACAAAGTGCTGGAGGAACTCAGCGGGTCAGGCAGAACCTGGTGAAGGAGTGCACAGGCGAAGTTTCAGGTCGGGAGTCAGTCTGAAGAAGTGTCCCTACCCGAAACGTGAGCGTCCATTCCCTCTCCGGATGCTGCCTGACCTGCTGGCTTCCTCCAGCACTTTGTGCTTTGCTCAGGATCCCAGCATCTGCGGTTTGTCGTGTCTCCGTGAAGCCACTTCCTTCGTGGGATTAGGGTTAAAAACTCTTAAATCAGAAAAAGACACAATGTGCTGGAGTAACTCGGCGGGTCATTCTGCATCTCTGGAGAACAAGAAGGGTCCGACCCGGAACGTCACCGATGCCTTCTCTCCCCAAAGATGCTGCCTCTCCCGCTGAGTTACGCCAGCTTTTTGTGTCTATCTTCGGTTGAAACTAGCAGCTGCAGTTCTTTCCTACACACGGATAGGTGACGCTTTGAGCCGGGATCCTATGTCAGAGTCTGAATACAATATAGAATGAGTAGATTGCAGACCCCGCTAAGCGTTGGAATGTGTCAGCCACGGATGCAGTCAGTAGATGCATGTTGGTGTGCACTGAAACAGAAATCCAAAGGCCTACTCCACAATATGCAGGAAAGAACTGCAGATGCTGGTTTGAATCGAAGATAGACACAAAATGCTGGAGTAACTCAGCCGGACAGGCAGCATCTCTGGGGAGAGAAGGAATGGGTGACGTTTCGGGTCTGAGGGGGGGGGGGGGGTGTCGACCCAAAACGTCACCCATTCCATCCCTCCAGAGATGCCCGCTGAGTTACTCCAGCTTTTTGTGTTTATCTTCGGCCTACTGCACAATGTTAGATTAAGAAGCGAGATCGATCTTGACCTTGAGTACTGGACATGCTTCAGACTTGGCAGCAGCATCTGCTAACAGCACAGTATACTGCGGCAGAGCAGTGAACTGAAGCTGTTAGAATAGGCGTGGAGGGACACAAGCGTGGGTGGTGATGTAAGGGCTGGTCGACCAGCTATAATTCAACGTTACTAATACTTCACGACCATAATGTTCACTCAAAGGGTGACATCCTTTTAACGATGCAAGAAGCAGGCCTTTAATGGCTGGGCTTTACAGCAAATGTAATGAATGCTTTGAATCTCCTGCCTGGAGTATTTCATTTGCCGCTGGCTTCATTCGAACAATCTTCCTGATGAGTGTCTGCTGGCAGGCTCGGAGCTTATTTCATTAATTGATTTCCCAAGCTTTAAATTGCAGTGCGATCATCAGTGAAAATATCGCAGCTTTGAGATAATCTCGGGGAGATTTCTCCTCCAGATGAAGGTTTAACGCTCTCGTGATGATTTACGAAAAATTAATGTTCACAGGTAGATAGGAGCAGAATTAGGCCATTTGGCCCATCAAGTCTACTCCGCCATTCAATCATGGCTGATCTAGCTCTCCCTCCTAACTCCATTCTCCTGCCTTCTCCCCATAACATAGAAACATAGAAACATAGAAAATAGGTGCAGGAGTAGGCCACTCGGCCCTTCGAGCCTGCATCGCCATTCAATATGATCATGGCTGATCATCCAACTCAGTATCCTGTACCTGCCTTCTCTCCATACCCCCTGATCCCTTTAGCCACAAGGGCCACATCTAACTCCCTCTTAAATATAGCCAATGAACTGGCCTCAACTACTTTCTGTGGCAGAGAATTCCACAGATTCACCACTCTCTGTGTGAAAAATGTTTTTCTCATTTCGGTCCTAAAAGACTTCCCCCTTATCCTTAAACTGTGACCCCTTGTTCTGGACTTCCCCAACATCGGGAACAATCTTCCTGCATCTAGCCTGTCCAACCCCTTAAGAATCTTGTAAATTTCTATAAGATCCCCCCTCAATCTTCTAAATTCTAGCGAGTACAAGCCGAGTCTATCCAGTCTTTCCTCATATTTCTTCATAACCGCTGACACACCCATACTGATCAAGAATCTATCTATCTCTGCCTTAAAAATATCCATTGACTTGGCGTCCACAGCCTTCTGTGGCAAGGCTGGGGGAGAAGGCTACAAAGCTTGATGCTAGAAAATAAAGTTCGGTTGCATCAAGCAAGCAAGCAAGTTTATTTATATAGCACATTTCAGCAATAAGGCAATTCAAAGTGCTTTACACCAAGCACTAAAAAGCAATCAAAAGCAATTAAAAAGTCATTAAATTCAATCTAAAATAGAATAAGGTATAAAATACAAGAATAAAAATTACAGTGCCGTTTTAGAAATGCCATAACTAAAATTAAAAGTAATTAAAAGCAGCACCAAAGAGGAAAGTCTATAGCCCCGATTTAAAAGGACTGAGAGTTGGAGGGGACCTGCATTTTTCAGCAAGTTTGTTCCATATAATTGTGTTTCTGATTTTCTTTTTTGTGTTTTTGGAAGGAATTCTGTCCCTGATTTGTGTATTGGCCTTTATAACTTATTTTTTTAATTCTGATTATATGTTAACCATAAATCTCTGTAAGGTGTCCTTGAGACCTCGGTATAAGGCGCCCATAAATAAAATTCATTATTATTATTATTATATATGTGGTGCATAAAAACTAAACGCTGCTTCTCCATGTTCAGTTCTGACTCTGGCGACAGAAAGCATCAGGCTTATGCAAAAGGTTAGGGGTTTAGCCTAAACACAAATTCACCATTTGAGGTCCCCAGTGTTCAGACAATGATCCAAGATGGCGCCCAACGCAGGCGACTCTTTGTGTGCTCATTACAAATGCCCAACTCTTTGAGGTCTCCACTCCAACAGCAGCGTTTCTTACTTTATCTGGACAGCTCGATTGTAATCATGTGTTGACTTTCCGCTGACTGGTTAGCACACAGCTGAAGCTTTTCACTCTACCTCGGTACGCGTGACAATAAACTCAACTCGACCCAAGACCCGAGGAATGTTTCCAGTCAACCATTTAGACGCAGGCTGGCTGAACAAGAGCAGGATGGTAGAGAGCATGGCAGGACACTCTGGTTCAGTGCCTGAAGCAGAGATTCAAGAGGTCCATTGGATTGATTGAAAGATGTGGAATGGAAACAGACCCTTTGGCCCATCGACTCCATGCTGACCACCGAGTGCCCATTCACATGACTGCAATGTTATCCCAATTTAGCATCCACTCCCTACACACCAGGGGCAATATACAGAGGGGCTGATTTACAATTTACGGAACCTGAAAACCCGCACGTCTTTGGGATGTGGGAGGAAACCGGAGCACCCGGAGGGAAAGCCACGCCGTCGCGGGGAGAACGTGCAAACTCCACACAGATGGTACCCAGGGTCAGGATCGAACCTGGGCCTCCGGCGCCGTGAGGCAGCGGCTCTGTGAGGCAGTGGCTATGCGAGGCATGCACCACTGTGAGGCATGCACCACTGTGTTTCCCAATAGTTAGGACCACCTGCAATAAGAGGCCGGTGAAGATCACTGGCGGGATCGGTTTTACGTCGCGTAGTCCTCTGGAAGTCCGCGCGCGTCACGAGGGTTGTGGGGGCTGACTGGTGATCTCTCTCTCGGCAGCTTTCTGGTGAGTTTCATGGTGGACGCCCGGGGGGGCTCGATGAGAGGAAGCCGGCACAACGGGATGCGGGTCATCATACCGCCACAAAACTGCAACGCCCCCACGCGAATCACCTGCCGCCTGGTGAAGTCCCAGAAGCTGGTGAGCCCACCGCCACTGGTGGAAGGAGAAGGGCTGGGAAGCAGGGTGGTCGCACTGGGTCCGGCCGGGACCCGCTTCCAGGGGTAAGTCCATCTGTCTTGTCCAGCGTACCCAAGGTGGAGGACTCATAGTGTAGAGATACAGCGCGGAAACAGGCCCTTCAGCCCACCGAGTCCACACTGACCAGCAATCACCGCATACATAGAAACATAGAAAATAGGTGCAGGAGTTGGCCATTCGGCCCTTCGAGCCTGCACCGCCATTCAATATGATCATGGCTGATCATCCATCTCAGTATCCTGTACCTGCCTTCTCTCCATACCCCCTGATCCCTTTAGCCACAAGGGCCACATCTAACTCCCTCTTAAATATAGCCAACGAACTGGCCTCAACCACCCTCTGTGGCAGAGAATTCCACAGATTCACCACTCTCTGTGTGAAAAAAAATAATCTCATCTCGGTCCTAAAAGACTTCCCCCTTATCCTCAAACTGTGACCCCTTGTTCTGGACTTCCCCAACATCGGGAACAATCTTCCTGCATCTAGCCTGTCCAACCCATTAAGAATTGTGTAAGTTTCTATTAGATCCCCCCTCAATACACTAGTTCTATCCCACACACATTAAACATTATACCTTTGATATCTTGTATCTGTATACTCAAGTCAAGTCAAGTCCATTTTATTTCTATAGCACATTTAAAAACAACTCTCGTTGACCAAAGTGCTTTACATCAGTGCAGATACTAACATGCTACATACAGTGGTACATAGATCTAACAATACATACATAAATACATACATACAGCGCTCCCTCAGAGGACCTCAAGAAACGCTTGTGAGTAGAAATAGGTTTTAAGTCTAGACTTAAAGGAGTCGATGGAGGGGGTAGTTCTGATGAGAAGAGGGATGCTGTTCCACAGTCTAGGTGCTGCAACCGCAAAAGCCGGTGGCCCCTGAACTTAAACCTGGACCACGGGATGGTCAGTAACCCCAAGTCGGCCGACCTGATGGACCTGGAGGTAGAATGGTGGGTTAGCAGATTTTTGATGTAGGTGGGGGCAAGCCCGTTAAGGGCTTTGTAAACATAAAGGAGGAGCTTGAAATTGATTCTGAACCGCACTGGGAGCCAGTGGAGAGAGGCCAGGATCGGGGTGATGTGGTCCCTTTTTCGGGTGCCCGTCAGGAGTCTCGCTGCGGCGTTTTGGACCAGTTGCAGGCGGGACAGGGAAGATTGGCTGATGCCAGTGTAAAGGGAGTTGCAGTAATCAAGGCGGGAGGAGATAAATGTGTGGATGATCTTTTCAAGGTCGTCAAACTGGAGGAATGGTTTGATTTTAGCTATCGTCCGAAGCTGGGAGAAGCTAGCTTTTAAGAAGTTAGCCTATTAAATATAGGCAGCTTGATTGTAATGTTTAATCTTTTCACTGACTGGATAGCACGCAACAAAAAGCCTTTCACTGTACCTCAGTACACGTGACAATAATACTCTAAACAATACTAAAATGAGTTCTCTACTAGAACTGGACCAGTCCATATCCCTTGATTCCTGTAATCTCCTGAAATCTATTAATTTTATGCACAGTATTCTGATGGCAATAATTCCAGTGGAATGAACAAACAAAAGTCTGATGTGGAATATGTTATAGTACAATTAGGCCATTCGGCCCATCTAATCTCCATCATTTAATCATGGCTGATCTCCTAATCCCATTTTCCTGCCTTCTCCCCATAACTCTTCACACCCGTTCTAATCAAGAATTTGTCTATCTCTGCCTTAAAAATATCCACTGACTTGGCCTCCACAGCCCACTGTCACGATGAGTTCCACAGATTATCTCACCTCCAACTAAAGAAGTTCCTCCTCACCTCCTTTCTAAAAGAGCGCCCTTTAATTCTGAGGCTGTGACCTCTGGTCCTAGACTCTCCCACCAGTGGAAACATCCTTTCCACATCCACTCCCCGTGCCTTTCATGCCTCTCAACAAGTGAGCAATTGATAGCAATTGTCAAGTAAAAGCAAGTCTTGAATTAACTTGATGATTAAGTTTTGGTCGTTCTCCAAGGCTGAGCGTTTTTGAAACTTCATCTTCTTCTTCCGTGTGGCGTGCACAGCCTAAAGTTGTTGGACAACTTGTTCTATTTGATCTTCCGTTTGTGCACGTCGAGTTGATTGCATTCGTCGAAACAGGGCGGAGCACGTGAAGGTTGCAATCTTGAAGGTGGAGGAAAGGTGAAGGTTGCAATCTTCCACCCCTTTTGAAACATAGAAAATAGGTGCAGGAGTAGGCCATTCGGCCCTTCGAGTCAGCGTTGACATTCAACATGATCGTCCAAAATCATTCCCCCGTTCCTGCTCTCTCCCGATTTCCCTTGATTCCCTTAGCCCTCAGAGCTGTATCTAACTCTCTCTTGAAAACGCGTTGAATACAGTATTCTCCGCTGGATTCCCCCAGTGAATGTAATTGACCTGCTTCTTCCACCGTCGCCCTCCCTCTCTGTTCATCCAGCCCCGTCATTGTGGAGATCCCGCACTTTGCCTCGGTGGAGCACTCGGACCGAGAGCTGGTGGTCTTCCGCAGCGAGAACGGGTCGACGTGGAAGGACCACCGCAACTGCTGTGGGTCGGAGCAGCTGGAGCAGCTGCTGAGCGGAATGGACGAAGGTACGGATGCGCTGGGGTCCGGGGAGCGGGCCGCGGAGACTGGTCCCCCCCAACCATGGCTGGCTTTCATAAGTTTGTACGGGAGAGAAGCAGAATTAGGCCATTCGGCCCATCAGGTCCACTCCGCCATTCAATCATGGCTGATCTTTCTTTTGTGCCTATCCTGGTAGACCTCCTCTCCAAAGTGTTTAAGAAGGAACTGCAGATGCTGGAAAATCGAAGGTGTACAAAAATGCTGGAGAAACTCAGCGGGTGCAGCAGCATCTGTGGAGCGAAGGAGATAGGCAACGTTTCGGGCCGAAACGTTGCCTATCTCCTTCGCTCCATAGATGCTGCTGCACCCGCTGACTTTCTCCAGCATTTTTGTGTACCTCCTCTCCAAAGTCTCCATATCCTTCCTGCAAGGCTATTTAAAGTGAATTAAATCTGTGACAGAGCCAGGCTGGGATTAGAACTCCGAATGTTCTTTTCATGACTGGAACCATCTCTCAGCATTCAGGATAGACACAAAATGCTGGAGTAACTCACGGGACAGGCAGCATCTCTGGAGAGAAGGAATGGGTTGAGACTCTTAGTTTAGTTTAGAGCGGAAACAGGCCCTTCGGCCCACCGGGTCCGTGCCGGCCAGCGATCCCCGCACATTAACACGATCCTACACCCACTAGGGATAATTTTTACATTTACCAAGCCAATTAACCTACAAACCTGTACGTCTTTGGAGTGTGGGAGGAAACCGAAGATCTCGGAGAAGCGAAGAGACCTGTCCTATCCATGTACCTGTCTGTGTTCAGAAAGTGTATGTTCAGAAAGAAGCCAGACTTAGTAACAAACAAGATCTCGGAGACTACGCAGGTCACGGGGAGAACATACAAACTCCGAACAGACCGCAGCCGTAGTCGGGATCGAACCCGGTCCTCTGGCGCTGCATTTGCCGTAAGGCAGCAACTCTACCGCTGCGCCACCGTGACTTCTCTGCCTTCAGGGGTAGCGTTGGCAGATGCCTTGTACTGACCATGGCTTTGTGTCCGCGCAGATCTGGACTCGACGGACGAGCTGGATCGGAAACGGATTTGCCGCCTCACGTCCATGGACTTCCCGCTCTACTTTGCCATCGTCTCCCGGATCAAGCAGGACATGGAGTGGATCGGCCCTGAGGGCGGAGTGGTGAGCAGCACCCTGGTACCAAAGGTACAGACAACGTTTCCTGCGTCAGCGGTCATCAAGAAAGTCCGCCTGGGCCTGCAGGTAAGCACTCACCTTGATCTTTACAGCTACAATGAACCGCAATAATCTTTCTCAACATTTCATAGAAACATAGAAAATAGGTGCAGGAGTAGGCCATTCGGCCCTTCGAGCCTGCACCGCCATTCAATATGATCATGCCTGATCATCCAACTCAGTATCCTGTACCTGCCTTCTCTCCATACCCCCTGATCCCTTTAGCCACAAGGGCCACATCTAACTCCCTCTTAACTATAGCCAATGAACTGGCCTCAACCACCCTCTGTGGCAGAGAATTCCAGAGATTCTGTGTGAATTTCTTTTTTCTCATCTCGTTCCTAAAGGACTTCCCCCTTATCCTCAAACTGTGACCCCTTGTTCTGGACTTCCCCAACATCGGGAACAATCTTCCTGCATCTAGCCTGTCCAACCCCTTAAGAGCCTTTAAGGGCCTGTCCCACTTTAAGGCCCTGTCCCACTTTCACGACCTAATTCACGACCTCTGCCGAGTTTGCCCTTGTCTCATACTCGCAGCACGGTTGTCACAAGGTATTTGGAGGTAGTTGGAGGTTGTAGGAGGTCGTAGGTAGGTCGTAGCAGGCCGTGAAGCTAGTCGTAGGTACTCGTGACATCAAGTAGGTCGGGGCGTTTTTTTCTAGCATGATGAAAAATGTCCACGAGTAAAAAAGGTCGTGAATTAGGTCGTGAAAGTGGGACAGGCCCTTTAGACTTTTCTTCAGACTCAAAATGGACCCCTCTGGGGCAGAAGGCACAGTAGAACCCTCTACACATCTCAGGCCTGTGGTTCTAATGAGGGGTTCAGTTCTAGTTAAAGAGTGCGAGGGAGGGGGTCATTTTATTCACCCCCCCCCCCCAGCATTGTTCACCTCTAGTTGACTAACCTGGGGCTATTTATCCGGCCTTTAGACTTCAGAGATGCAGCGTGGAAATGGGCCCTTTGGCCCACCGAGTCGGTGCCCACCAGCCATCTTCCCATTCACCAGCACTATCCTACATACCAGTGACAATGTACAATTTGCAGAACGTAATCAACTTACAAACCTCCACGTCTCTGGAGTGTGGGAGCACCTGGAGAAAACCCACGCGGGTCACGGGGAGAATGTGCAAACTCCATACAGACTGCACCCCTTGTCAGGATCAAATGGGGGGGTCTCTGGCGTTGTAAGGCAGTAACTCTACCGCTGCTCCACCGTGCCGCCCCTAGACATGATCACAAGCTGGTGTCCACAAAAAACAGCCATTAAAATGACTGAAAGAATGTGACCTGTAAGTTAGGGAAGCCCATTTACGGGGACATGATGCATGAAAGTGGATTCACCTACATTACCGCCTACATCAGCCTTTGGCTATGAGGATGTTGAATCTGGTTTTGAGCGAAGCAACTTTCACAACGATCCCTAGAAATGTCTGTAACTTCTCACGTGTAGTCACCGTTGTAATCTAGGCACAGCGGGCCGTCCGTAGCGGAGGGTTCAAGTCCCCGACCAAGGGTGAACGAAAGGAGGGAGATTGACTGTATTTTATCACCTTCCATCACAGTGAGGAATGCTGATTACACCAGGATGGATGTTTATGTTAAACTCTGTCATGTATTGTGTTCTTTTTACTTGTCTGGCTGTATGGTCACCCAAATATCACTGTGCCTTAATTGGTACACGTGACAATAAATGTGAACAAGTTGAACGCTTGAACTTGAAACAGGAGCGATAAATGTTGATACGCAAGAGAAAGTTGCAGCAAGTTGAAAGGTTAAAGGAATGTCTCTCCAGTCTTGATAGTCAAGGTCACACAGAGGGAGAAACAGGCCCTTCGGCCCAACATGTCCGTGCCGTCCATCAAGGCACATATCTTTACAAATCCCATTTACCAGTACTATTCCCTGCAGTGTAGGAATAGAACTAGTGTAGGGGGTGATCACTGGTCAGTGCGGACTCGGTGGGCCGAAGGGCCTGTTTGCACACTGTATCTCTAAAACTAAACCACAGTTTAAGTTTAAGAATAAGGAGGAAGCCATTCAGAACGGAGACGAGGAAACACGTTTTCTCACAGAGAGTGGTGAGTCTGTGGAATTCTCTGCCTCAGAGGGCGGTGGAGGCAGGTTCTCTGGATACTTTCAAGAGAGAGCTAGATAGGGCTCTTAAAAATAGAGGAGTCAGGGGATATGGGGAGAAGGCAGGAACGGGGTACTGATTGGGGATGATCAGCCATGAGTAGGCCATTTGGCTCGAAGGGCCAAATGGCCTACTCCTGCACCTATTGTTAAACCAAACTGAACTACGGAATGGTCTGGAAGGTTTAGTTGTGTGACCAGTGTGCGTGACTCTCTAATGGCGTTGGATGTTGATAATAACTTTCCAAAGTACCTTAAATCCTAGGGGATCATCAAACATTTAAAATACTTTTTAAAAATATTTTAACTCAGTCGAGTGGTTGCAATTCACCCCCAGTCTGATGTTTGATATTCCATTCGGTCTAGGACTTCGGATGTGAGCATTTTGAGCTATAAAATGCCACTGAGTATCTGGGTATCTTGCCAGAACTTTAACTACACTTAACTGAACTAAATGTGGAGGAAGGAACTGCAGATGCTGGTTTAAACCGAAGATATGTACAAAATGCTGGAGTAACTCAGCAGGGCAGGCAGCATCTCTGGAGAGAAAGAATGGGTAACGTTTCTGGTCGACACCATTCCTCGTTGAAATGACCATAGTAGAGATAAAAGGGAGAGACAAAGTCTGAAATTAAATTTCATAAATTAAACATGGACCCAAAACGTCACCCATCCCTTCTCTGGAGAAATGCTGCCTGTCAATACACAATAGACAATAGACAATAGGTGCAGGAGTAGGCCATTCGGCCCCGAGCTAGCACCACCATTCAATGTGGTCATGGCTGATCATCCCCAATCAGTACCCCGTTCCTGCCTTCTCCCCATATCCCCTGACCGCTATTTTTAAGAGCCCCATCCAGCTCTCTCTTGAAAGCATCCCCTATCTAGCTCTCTTGAAAGCATCAAGAGAACTGAGTTACTCCAGCTATTTGTGTCTAAGTGAACTAAACCCGTTGATGTGTTAGTACCTGATGGTCATGTCTTTCCCCAGGCCCAGCCTATTCCCGACGAGCTGGTGACAAAGTTGGTGGGTAACCAGGCGACCTTCAGTCCGATTGTAACGGTGGAGCCACGGAGAAGGAAATTCCACATCCCGATCGGTCTCCGCATCCCACTGCCGCCCTCGTGGAGGAACAGCCGGCAGAACAGCTGTGAAGCTGATGAGACCAGCCTGAGACTCCTGTGCAGCGTCATCGGTCAGTCCACCTCATCCCCTCTAGCACAGCTTTTAGTGAACCTCACACAGGCGGTGAACTTCGTGTTGCTTTATCTTCAGAACAAACTTCCCTAGTTACAAGCTAGTTGCAAGGGCGGCACGGTGGCGCAGCGGTAGAGTTGCTGCCTTAAGGGCCTGTCCCACTGTACGAGGTCATTCAAGAGTTCTCCCGAGTTTCCCCTGATTCGAACTCGGAGAATTACGGTAATAGCCACTCGTAGGTACTCGGGGCTCTCGTGGACATTTTTCAACATGTTGAAAAATCTTCACGAGCTTACCGCGTTTCCCGAGTACCTGCCGTTAGCGTTACGAGCCGCTAAGAGACGTTCCCGAGCTCCGACGTACCCGCTACGTACATTCTACGTACTTACCACGAGTTTGATTTTTTTTTTAACTCGGGAGACCTCTTGGGTAAACTCGTATAGTGGGACAGGCCCTTTACAGTGCTTGCAGGCCCGTAGATCCAGGTTCGAACCCCACTACGGGTGCTGTCTGTACGCAGTTTGCACGTTCTCCCCGTGACCTGCGTGGGGTTTTCTCCGAGATCTTCGGCTTGTAGGTTAATTGGCTTGGCTTTGTACACTTGGTATAAGTGTAAATTGTCCCGAGTGTGTGTAGGCTTGGTGTTAATGTGCGGGGATTGCTGGTCGGTGCGGACTCGGTGGGCCGAAAGGGCCTGTTTCTGCGCTGTATCGGTAAACTAACATCAACAGGGGTCTCACTAGAACGATTGCTCGCTGACCCAAATGTCTTTATATCATTTCATACCTTGTCTTCCCCTTTATCTCTATCACACATGCTCATTCCAACGAGGAAGCGTCTTGATATGAAACGTCACCCATTCCTTCTCTCCAGAGATGCTGCCTGCCCCGTTGAGTTACTCCAGCATTTTGTGTTTGTCTTCGGTGTGCCAAGATGCCTTTATTGTCATGTGCAAAGATCAAACACATAATGAAGTTCCTTTCTCACAAACAGTCCAGTCGTGTATTGCAATACCTAAGCATCGAACAGTACCTGATATTTTGCTTGAGTAGTTTACATCCCAGCGGTATGAACATTGACTCCTCCAATTTCAGATAGTCCTTGCTTTCTCCCTCCTTCCCCTCCCCCTTCCCAGCTCTCCCACAAGCCTGCTGCCTCTATTCTACCTGTACCTAGATCACCATTCCCTTTGTCCTGCTTTCACACCTTACAATCCTTATCTATGTGCCTCCCTCTCCCCGGACATCAGTCTGAAGAAGGGTCTCGATCCGAAACGTTGCCTATTCCTTCTCTCCATAGATGCTGCCTGTCCCGCTGAGTTTCTCCAGCATTTTTTGTCTACCTTCCCTATGTACACAATCTCTTTGTACACAAGGGACTCCAGATATTACTCCAGCACCTTGTGTTTTTTACAATATTCATGTTCATAAGTTCATAAGTGTTAACTGAAACAGGTACATGGATAGGATAGGATTAGAAGGAAACGGGCCAAATGCAGGAAGGTGTGACTGGTGTAGATGGGACATGTTGGTCGGTATGGGCAAGTTGGGCCGAAGGGCCTGTTTCCACGCTGTATCACTCGATGACTCAGGACAATTCTAAGCCACATCTGTTTGCAATCTCATCTCCTTCCAATTTTCTTCTGATACGAACATTATTCCCCACCCAATAAGGTCTCGGCATGCTCCTTAAAAGCATCCTGTATCCTGTCACAAGAACATAACATAATGTTTAACATATTGGCATAATATCTGTCAATATTTCAGGTTCCTTGAGGGATGTAATTTGTAACTGTTAAAATCCTCTTCCGGCTTGTAGGTTAATTGGCTTGGCTTTGTACACTTGGTATAAGTGTAAATTGTCCCGAGTGTGTGTAGGCTTGAGAAATTGGAAGCTTTTCCAAACAGTTCAAAATTACCAAAGGGTGGAAGAAAGCTCAGTAGTTTTGGTAGCACTTCAAGCTGATGGCTAATGTGCAATTTTTAATTGATTTCCAGACTAATTTTTACCTTGCTGCAAATTGTCACCATTTTACGTAACCGTTCAAATAATATCCTTCAGGTTCTACAAAGAATTCTTCAAGATCCACTCAGATCTTCTTAATGATACATGTTATATATTTTAAACACTCATTTGCGATATTTTAAGTAAGTAAGTAAGTAAGTTTATTGGCCAAGTATTCACATACAAGGAATTTGCCTTGGTGCTCCGCCCACAAGTAACAACATGACATACAGTGACAGTTACGAATGACTCAGAAAACACTAAACATTAATAATAATAAGACATTAATGATAAAACACCATTGATCAAGCATGTGAACCAACAAAATACCAGATCAAAGGGAGGCTACAGATTTTTGGTTGTTGAGTAGAGCAACTACTCGTGGATAAAAACTGTTTTTATGTCTGGCTGTGGCAGCTTTGACAGTCCGGAGTCGCCTTCCAGAGGGAACTGATTCAAAGAGTTTGTGGCCAGGGTGAGAGGGGTTAGAGATGATCTCACCCGCTCGCTTCCTGGCCCTTGCAGTGTACAGTTCATCAATGGAGGGAAGGTTGCAGCCAATAACCGTCCAAGTATTAATCCAATCCAATCTTTCTTTTCCTCAGTTGTTTAAGAAGGAACTGCAGATGCTGGAAAATCGAAGGTAGACAAAAATGCTGGAGAAACTCAGCAGATGAGGCAGCATCTATGGAGCGAAGGAAATAGGCAACGTTTCGGGTCGGGTCTGAAGAAGGGTCTCGGCCCGAAATGTCGCCTATTTCCTTCGCTCCATAGATGCTGCCTCACCCCCTGAGTTTCTCCAGCATTTTTGTCTTCCTTTCTTTTCCTCAGTGTAGGAAGGAACTGCAGATGCTGGTTAACACCGAAGTGCTGGAGTAACTCAGTGGGACAGGCAGCATCTCTGGAGAGAATGAATGCGTCATTTTTTAGGGTCGAGACCCATCGCCAGACTATCATTCTCTTTCCTCTCGTCCCGACTCTCTCCCGTTTCTCGTTCCAGCCTCCTGCCTGACATCATCCAGTGTCCATTCAGAGGGTCAGCATGTAAAATATTACACATGCGGCTTGTCGGCAGAATATTCTCGAAGCATTCGGTCATCGCTGGCTGTGCAAACAGAAACCGAGCGAGCAATTTGTCGGGGAGACAGAGGAAAGCGCTCTGTCACTCCGCTTGGAGATGGCAATAATAATGTTGGTCTCGTCGGCCCGTGCGTGCATTCACGTTACTCGGAACAACAACCGGCCCCTCTCCCTGCCCTGTGGAACGGAGCGGTTCAGGAGATCCTTCACCCCTGCAGCCATTAGATTTTATAATTCGGACCGCTAGGCTGTAGGGGGATGCATTTTTGCATTTTTTAATTTTTGATGGTTAATTATTGGTCCTTTTAAGTATTTATTGCTCTCAGGTAGTGTCCACATGGTATTTTATGTATTTTCTGTCTGCGTTCGTTTTGAATGTGTGGGTTTGTTGGTTGGGGGCTTCTGGACATCTGAACTTCCCTGAGGGGATCAATAAAGTATTTATTATTATTATTATTATTAATCCTACAGGGGGAACGGGCGCTGCCCAGTGGGAGGATATCACGGGGACCACCAAACTCCTCCATGCTAATGACTGCGCAAATTTCACCACCAATGTATCGGCAAGGTGAGCAGCGTTTGGCTTAGTCTAGTGTGGAGATAGAGCGCGGAAATTTTCAGCATGGCCATTGTGGGACATTGTTCCTCTGTAGAGTCATAGAGTCGTAGAGCGATACGGTGTGGAAACAGGCCAACTTGCCCACACCGGCCAACATGTCCCAGCTACACTAGTCCCACCTGCCGGCATTTGGTCCATATCCCTCCAAACCGGTCCTATCCATGTACCTGTCTGTGTTCAGAAAGTGTATGTTCAGAAAGAAGCCAGTTTCAGTAACAAACAAGTCCACAAAAGTGCCGGAGTACCTCAGCGGGTCAGGCAGCATCTCTGGTAAACATGGATAGGTGACATTTCAGGTTGTTGTGTGAGGAAGGGTGCTGACATGAAACGTCACCTATCCAGGTTCTCCAGAGATGCTGCCTGACCCGCTGAGTTACTCCAGCACTTTGTGTCTTTTTTGGTAAACCAGCATTTGCAGTTCGTCATGTCTCCAGTCTCAGTAACGGTAGCCGTGAAGTTGCTGGGTTGTTGCAAGAACCCATCTGATTCAATGTTACAATGTCTGTCGCTCTTACACATCCGACCCCTAGATGGCACCATAGATCACCAGCTTAGTTTAGAGCTGCAACGCAGAAACAAGCTCTTTGGTCCACCGACTCCGCGCCGACCAGCCAGCCCCACATATTGACATGATCCTACACACACTAGAGACAATTTACAATTTTACCAAGCCAAATAGCCTACAAACATGTGGGGAGATGCAGCGAGACCTGGGTGTCATGGTACACCAGTCATTGAAAGTAGGCATGCAGGTGCAGCAGGCAGTGAAGAAAGCGAATGGTATGTTGGCCTTCATAGCAAGAGGATTTGAGTATAGGAGCATGGAGGTTCTACTGCAGTTGTACAGGGTCTTGGTGAGACCACACCTGAAGTATTGCGTACAGTTTTGGTCTCCAAATCTGAGGAAGGACATTATAGCCATAGAGGGAGTACAGAGAAGGTTCACCAGACTGATTCCTGGGATGTCAGGACTTTCATATGAAGAAAGACTGGATAGACTTGGCTTATACTCGCTAGAATTTAGGAGATTGAGAGGGGATCTTATAGAAACGTACAAAATTCTTATGGGGTTGGACAGGCTAGATGCAGGAAGATTGTTCCCGATGTTGGGGAAGTCCAGGACAAGGGGTCACAGCTTAAGGATAAGGGGGAAATCCTTTAAGACCGAGATGAGGAAAAACGTTTTCACACAGAGAGTGGTGAATCTCTGGAACTCTCTGCCACAGAGGGTAGTTGAGGCCAGTTCATTGGCTATATTTAAGAGGGAGTTAGATGTGGCCCTTGTGGCTAAAGGGATCAGGGGGTATGGAGAGAAGGCAGGTACGGGATACTGAGTTGGATGATCAGCCATGATCATATTGAATGGCGGTGCAGGCTCGAAGGGCCGAATGGCCTACTCCTGCACCTATTTTCTATGTATCTATGTATCTATGTCTTTGGAGTGTAGGAAGGAACAAGAGCACCCGGAGAAAACCCACGCAGGTCACGGGAGAACATAGAAACTCCGTACAGACAGCACCCGTAGTCAGGATCGAACCTGGGACTCTACCGCTGCACCACCGTGCCACCCAGTTGGCTTACTCTGAAATGGCCTCTCCTGTCAGGACAACGAGGGCTGAGCAATAGGTGGCCAACCCTGAGGAAAAACGTTTTCACCCAGAGAGTTGTTAATCTGTGGAATTCTCTGCCACAGAAGGCAGTGGAGGCCAATTCACTGGATGTATTCAAGAGAGAGTTAGATATAGCTCTTAGGGCTAATGGAATCAAAGGAATATGGGGGAAAAAGCAGGAACTGGGTACTGATTTTGGACGATCAGCCATGATCATATTGAATGGCGGTGCTGGCTTGAAGGACCGAATGGCCTACTCCTGCACCTGTTTTCTATGTTTCTAACCCTTGAATGATTGACCAGACGATGAATGTTGTGACTGTCCTGCAGGTTCTGGTTGGCGGACTGTCCCCGCACTGCGGAGGTGGTGAACTTTGCCACCCAGATCTACAACGAGCTGATGGCGGTGCCCTACATGGCCAAGTTTGTGGTGTTTGCCAAGATGCACGACGGCCGCGACGGCCGGCTGCGGTGTTACTGCATGAGCGACGACAAAGTGGACAAGACCCTGGAGCAGCACGAGAATTTCACGGAAGTGGCAAGAAGCAGGGACATTGAGGTGCGTCCTCTCATCCTTCCAGTGTTCAGAATCGGTCGTTGCAAGATTCAAGATTCAAGAGAGTTTATTGTCAAGTGTCCCAGATAGGACAATGAAATTCTTGCTTTGCTTCAGCACAACAGAACATAGTAGGCATTGACTACAGGGACGACAGATGGCGCTTAGGGACGACAGATGGCGCAATGGGCTAAGTGTTCGGCTGGCAACCGGAAGGTAGCCGGTTCGAATCCCTCTTGGAGTGCATACTGTTGTTGTGTCCTTGGGCAAGACACTTCACCCACCTTTGCCTGCGTGTGAATGTGTGTGTGAATGTGTGTGAGTGTGTGTGAATGTGTGTGAGTGATTGGTGGTGGTCGGAGGGGCTGTAGGCGCAAATTAGCAGCCACGCTTCCGTCAGTCTGCCCCAGGGCAGCTGTGGCTACAGAAGTAGCTCACCACCACCGAGTGTGACTGAGGAGTGAATGAATAATGCGATGTAAAGCGCCTTGAGTATTAGAAAGGCGCTATATAAATCCCATCCATTATTATTATTATCATTACAGAACAGATCAGTGTCCATACACCATTATATAAATATATACACACATGAATAAGTGCAAATAACAGATAATGGACTATTAATATTCAAAGTTTTGTCCGATCCAAGTTTAATAGCCTGATGGCTGTGGGGAAGTAGCTATTCCTGAACCTGGACGTTGCAGTCTTCAATTGCCACAATTTATATCAATATCTAAAATAGAAACCCACAGAATCACAGGGAGAACGTGCATACTCCACACCAACAGCAAGGATCAAATCCCAGTCATTGTTGTGAGGCAGTGGCTTCACTAACTGTGTTATAATCTTAAGTGTTGGCCTGGACATCTCTGAGATTGAGTTTCAACACCCAACCCACTTTTAATGAGAACGACCACTTTTGATGAGGTTTCCACGTCAGTTTATTGTGACATGCACCAGTTAAGGTACAGTGCAATTTGAGTTACCATACAGCCACACTAAGTGAAAAGCAACAAGACACACACCTACATATAATAAAAGTTAACACAAACATCCATCACAGTGGATTCCACATTCCTCACTGTGATGGAAGGCAATAAAGTTCAAACTCAACATCAAAAACAGCAATCAAACCTCTTTTTGAAAACTCACTCCTGGTAAATCTGATTTCTCTGTATAATTGCTGTTGTTGCATAGCAACAGGAGTAGGCCTCGAGCCTTTTCTGCCACTCAGTGTTGCCATGGTGATGTGAACCGAACACCACAAACCTGCCACTGTCCCATGTCGCTCAGTGCCTTCATTTTAAATTTGACGAATTGCTAATGAATCGGTTGCTGGTACTTGGGGGATTTCCCTTCTCAGGCGTGGGTTGTCTCTGGAGAGGCATTGCATCCACCTGGCATTGGACAAGGCCACCATTTAATGTCTGCCAAAGATGGCTCTCGTCTGGGATTCTGTGCCTTGGGTCCGTACACTGTGGTTGACTGGTCATTGGGTTCGGCAGCGGCCTAACCATCCCAGCCCCTCGTGCTGCTGAACAAAGACGGGCATTCTATTTGTTTTATTTTCATTTATTTTATTCTTTATTTCGAACAGAATAAAAGAATAAAAAGCCAGTGTGAAACAGCATGCAAAAAAACAAAACAAGAATATTTATAGTGTCATTAACAATATCTATAAATAAATGAAATCGTATGTGTCCGAAAAGGAGCAGGAAGAAGCCAAAGCTTATTAATTCCCACCCCTTATTCAACTGCTTATAATGATCTTATACAAATTTAGCAGCTATATGTACACCAGCAGCTATATGTACACCAAATTATTTACATTTATACACTAATCAAGTATTTACAAAGCCATATAAAAAAAGAGAGAACAAAAGAAAAAAGAAAAGAAAGAGAGAGAGAGAGTTGGATAGAGCTCTTCGGGCCAACGGAATCAAGGGATATGGGGAGAAAGCAGGAACGGGGTACTGATTCTGAATGGTTGGCCATGATCATATTGAATGGCAGTGCGGGCTCGAAGGGCCGAATGGCCTACTCCTGCACCTATTTTCTGTGTTTCTATGATCAGCAAGTGGCTTG
>JAXLNO010005007.1:144725-165207 GCA_038087875.1 Malacoraja senta
GACCAGTCTATCCCGGTCACTTCCTCTACTCCAGTCTCCCACCAGGCAAGAAGTACATGAGTTCGAAAACGCACACCTCCAGATTCAGTTGTTTAAGAAAGAACTGCAGATGCTGGAAAAATCGAAGGTAGACAAAAATGCTGGAGAAACTCAGCGGGTGAGGCAGCATCCATGGAGCGAAGGAATAGGTGACGTTCCGGGTCGAAACTGAAGGATCTCGACCCGAAACGTCACCTATTCCTTCGCTCCATGGATGCTGCCTCACCCGCTGAGTTTCTCCAGCATTTTTGTCTACCTCCAGATTCAGGGACAATTTTTACCAGCTTTTATCAGACATCTGAAACATCCTCCCACCAGCTAGAGAATGGCCCTGACCTCCCATCTACCTCATTGGAGACCTTTGAGCTATCTTTAATTGGACTTTACTGTTCTTGATCCGGCACAGAACGTTATACCCTTTATCCTGTATCTGTACGTTATGGATTAGTTAATTGTAATCATTTATAGTCTTTTTCACCGACTGGATAGTACACGACAAAAAGCTTTTAGTTGAAGAGTTGGTATGTCCTATTTACGTAATATTTTCTTCTTTTTTTTTCTCTCTTTCTCTTTTTTTTCCTAGGGCCTATCTCTTAACTCTTTTTTTTTTAGTTTTTAATTTCGCTCTTATAGGGTCTTCGTCCTTTTTTGTTGTTACATTTTCTACACTTTTCTACACTTTCACTTTTTCCTTCACTTTCTTCTTTCTTTCAATCTTTTCCTTTTCTAGTGTAAAAAATAAAAAATAAAGGGAGTACATTAATTGTAAGAAGATACAAATGACGAGTATTAATGTATGTGGTTGTAATGTAATGTACTTCTAATAAATAAAAATTAAAAAAATAAATTTAAAAAAAAAAGGTTTTCACTGTACCTTGGTACATGTGTTAATAATAAATTAACTTGCCACCAATTGTCGCACCCCTCCCCTCATCTCTCTGCAATTGCTACTTGCCCTCTATTCTTTCAACCTTGAATGGTCCCGGCCTGAAATATCATCTGTCCATTTCCTCCGACACATGCTGGCCATTGAGTTCCTCCGGCACTTTGAGGTTTTTCTCATTTAAACATGGGACTCTATTTTCTCATTCCACAGGAGTACCACACTGTCAGATACAGCCAGATTCAGATACAGTCTGAAGAAGGGTTTCGGCCCGAAACGTTACCTATTTCCTTCGCTCCATAGATGCTGCTGCACCCGCTGAGTTTCTCCAGCATTTTTGTGTACGTCAGATACAGTATGCCTTTTCAATGAGACATGAAACGAAGGCTCCTCTGCCCTCTCGGAGGAAGTAAATATTCCGAGGCCCTCTCGTAGAACAGCAGGAAACATCTCACAACATGCAAGCCGTATTTACTCCTTAATCTACATCACTTGCAGATTATCTGCTCATTAACACTTCGCTGTTTATTGGATTTGCTGTGGACAACTTGGCGTCATGACAACGTTTAGTTTCGTTTAGAGATACAGCGGGGAAACAGGCCCTTCGGCCCACCGAGTCCGCGCTGACCAGCGATCCCCGCACATTAACACTATCCTACACACACTCGGGACAATTTGCGATTTTACCAAGCCAACTAACCTACAAATCTGTCCGCCTTTGGAGTGTGGGAGGAAACCCGAGCACCCGGAGAAAACCCACGCAGGTCACGGGGAGAACAAACCAAACTCCGTACAGACAGCACCCGTAGTCAGGATTGAACCCGGGTCTTTGGGATTGCATGGCAGTAACTCTACCGTTGCTCCACTGAGCCGCCCAAAACAGCAGCTCCTTCATCTTGCGGAGTTTTGGAATGCAACATAAAACTAAAGGTACACAAAAATGCTGGAGAAACTCAGCGGGTGCAGCAGCATCTATGGAGCAAAGGAAACAGGTAACGTTTCAGGCCGAAACCCTTCTTCAGACTGATAGGGGGTGGGGAGAAGAAAGGAAAAAGGGGAAAAGGCGGAGGAGGAGCCCGAGGGCTGGGGGAGGGGAGGAGACAACCAGATGGCTGATGAAGGGGAGGGGACAGCAAGGGCTAGCAGAATTGGGAGAATTCAATGTTCAAACCCCCAGGATGTAGACTGCCCAAGCGGAATATGAGGTGCATTTCCTCCAATTTACGGTGTTGCTCGCTGTGGCCATGGAGGAGACCCAGGACAGAGAGGTCAGATACGGAATGGGAGGGGGAGTTGAAGTGCTGAGCCACCGGGAGTTCAGGTTGGTTATTGCGGACCGACCGGAGGTCTTCGGCGAAACGATCGCCAAGCCTCCGCTTGGTCTCACCGATGTAGATCAGCTGGCATCTAGAGCAGCGAATAAAACTAAAGGACCTGTCCCACTTACGCGATTTTTTCGGCGACTTGGCGGCACCCGTCATAGTCGCTGCAGGTCGCCAGAAAAAGGTACGACTCTTTGGGCGACCACTGACAACCATACAGGCGTCACCCCGCGACATGTACGGGGTGATCGCTGGTTGGCGTGGACCCGGCGAGCCAAAGGGCCCCTCTCTAAAGTGTGAAGTACGTCAGCCAACAGTTATATCTGGAAGCAGCATGTGACACTGTAGCCAGGAGGGTCAGGAGGGTGAGCTCACAGCTCACGATCCGCCTGTCTCTTTGCCCTTCACACTAGCTTTCTGCAGGCAACTCCTGATTTGGCCTGGTGCACTTTCCCTGCCCTTCACTCAATCTATTCATGTCTCAGACTGACTGACACCAGCTTACCGTTAAAATAAAACAACTTTGATGCTCAGCAAACTCTGGACTAGTTTAGTTTGGTTTAGAGACAGCGCGGAAACAGGCTCCTCAGTCGGCCATTCATGAACCAAGCCAATTAACCTACACACCTGTACGTCTTTGGAGTGTGGGAGGAAACAGAAGATCTCAGAGAGAACCCACGCAGGTCACGGGGAGAACGTACAAACTCCGTACAGACAGCACTGGTAGAAACATAGAAAATAGGTGCAGGAGGAGGCCATTCGGCCCTTCGAGCCAGCACCGCCATTCATTGTGATCATGGCTGATCGTCCCCTATCAATAACCCGTGCCTGCCTTCTCCCCATATCCCTTGACTCCACTAGCCCCTAGAGCTCTATCTAACTCTCTCTTAAATCCATCCAGTGACTTGGCCTCCACTGCCCTCTGTGGCAGGGAATTCCATAAATTCACAACTCTCCGGGTGAAAACGTTTTTTCTCACCTCGGTCTTAAATGACCTCCCCTTTATTCTAAGACTGTGGACCCTGGTTCTGGACTCGCCCAATATTGGGAACATTTTTCCTGCATCTAGCTTGTCCAGTCCTTTTATAATTTTATATGTTTCTATAAGAGTCCCCCACTCATCCTCCTAAACTCCAGTGAATACAAGCCTGGTCTTTTCAATCTTTCCTCATATGACAGTCCCGCCATCCCAGGGATCAATCTCGTGAACCTACGTTGCACTGCCTCAATCACAAGGATGTCCTTCCTCAAATGAGGAGACCAAAACTGTACACAATACTCCAGTTGTGGCCTCACCAGAGCCCTATACAAGTCAGGATCAAACCTGGGTCTCTGGCGCTGCGCCACCGTGCCAACCCTTCACAGCAACTCATATCGGGGTGGTGGAGAATGGGGTTGAGAGGGAAAGATAGATCAGCCATGATTGAATGGTGGAGTAGACTTGTTGGGCTGGGAGGCCTATTTCTTCTCCTAGAACTGATGAACGTATGGACAGGAACACAAACGAGTGTACGGGTGCTTGTTGGTCGGCACGGACTCTGTGGGCCGAAGGGCCTTGTTCCACGCTGTATCGCTAAACAAAACCGGGGCCCCAGTGAGTGGGTGGAGCATGCTACGCATCACGTGGTGAGCCAGAAGGACAAACAAATAAAAAATTACTTTTCGGAATAGTCGGAAAGTGGATGATAGGAGTTATACTATTTATGGAGTTTCTCCAATTCTCCCTGTTCAGTTTTGGAAACGTTTATCCGATGGTCAAAGACTAAGTAAAAGAGATCTCACAAAGAGAGACACAATATAAGAATAAGGGGTAAGCCATTTAGAACGGAGACGAGGAAACACTTTTTCTCACAGAGAGTTGTGAGTCTGTGGAATTCTCTGCCTCAGAGGGCGGTGGAGGCCAGTTCTCTGGATACTTTCAAGAGAGAGCTAGATAGGGCTTTTAAAGATAGTGGAGTCAGGGGACATGGGGAGAAGGCAGGAACGGGATAGTGATTGGGGATGATCAGCCATGATCACATTGAATGGCGGTACTGGCTCGAAGGGCCAAATGGCCTACTCCTGCACCTATTGTCTATTGTCTAAAATGCTGGAGTAACTCAGCGGGACAGGCAGCAACTCTTGCGAGAAGGAATGGGTGACGTTTCGGGACAGAGTCACCGGAGAGGGATTCGAGAGATATGGATAAGGTACAAAGATGAACCCAACTAAGAGGGGTCCAACAATGGACCATCGTACAGTTCCCTGAGCATCGTCTGCTTTGATCTGTCCTTTCCACACCTTACATGTTCTTTGTACCCTTCCATACGCTTCCGACCCGAAACGACACCTATTCCTTTTCTCCAGGGACGCTGCCCGACCCGCTGAGTAACTCCAGCTTTTTGGGTCTGTCCTCAGTGTAAACTGGCATCTGCGCATAAAAGACCTCCTCACCTCCTCGCTCGAGTCCACCACCTCCTCCTCCACGGTTATCCAGCTGCTTCGTGGATCAACGTGGCGGCGAAGTGCCGAGCCGCTAGTGGCGGAACAAAGAGGGCCCTCCAAATCTTTCAGATGGCGGTAGGGGAGAGGCTGCTGCTGCCCCCTGCTGTCCAGCGACTGTACCAGCCGCTCCTCGGTCTGTAGGCTACGTGGACTCTGCTTGGCGATGTTGGACATGCTCTCGGCGGGCCACTGCTTCAGCACCTCGGCCCACGCCTCCTTCTGCGACGCAATGAAGCCTGGCTTCCACGGCTCAGCCTTCGGGGCCATGACCGACGCCCCCTCAACCTCAGGGATCCTTCCTCTCTCCTCATGGACCGTCCGGTAGGACACAATGTAAGGTGGTGCTTGGGACCTTTCAGAAAAACAACATTGGGTACAAAATTAGCTTCTCTCTGGAGGCAAACAGACGGAGCATCTTGTACATGGACACAAAAAGCTGGAGTAACTCAGTGGGTCTGGCAGCATCTCCAGTGAGACGTTTCGGGTCGACAATTGGGTGACAATTGGTTTCTTCAGTCTGAAGAAGGACCTCGACCTGAAACGTCACCCATTCCTTCCCTCCAGAGATGCTGCCTGTCCCGCTGAGTTACTCCAGCGCTTTGTGTCTATCTTATCCCACTTTCTCATTCACTCCCTATACACTGGGGGCAATTTCACAGAGGTTAATTTACCCACAAACCCAAGCGTCATGAGGAGGTGGGAGGAAGATGGAGCATCTGGAGGAAACCCACATGGTGACGGGGAGAACATGCAAACTCCACATAGACAGTAGCCGAGGTCAGGATTGAACCAGGTCTCTGGCATTGTGTGGTAGCAACTCTACCAGCTGCGTCACTCTACTGCCCAAATGAATCTTACATATTACACTATTAATCTTCTCAACTCCACAGAGTAGAGGTCCAATTTGTTCCATTTACTTTAGTTTTGCAAAACAGTGTGGAAACAGGCCCTTCGGCCCACTGAGTCCACATCGACCAGTATTCATCAGTTCTATCCTACACACAAGGGACAATTTACAGTGGCCAATTAACTACAAACCTGCACGTCTTTGGTATGTGGGAACAAACCGGAGCACCCGGAAAAAAACTAATATAGGGTCACTGGGAGAACGTACAAACTCCATACAGACAGCACCCACTGTCAGAATCGAACCCGGATCTCTGGCGTTGTAAGGCAGCAACTCTACGGCAACCAATAAGAGCACCCTCTCATAGCAAGTCAATATTTTCACATGGGCTTTGAAGTGAAGTTCCTCTTCATGATTTCTCCATTGCTGCATCGTTCGAGTTCTAATGACCCTAAGTGATAGATACATAGAAAATAGGTGCAGGAGTAGGCCATTCGGCCCTTCGAGCCTGCACCGCCATTCAATATGATCATGGCTGATCATCCAACTCAGTATCCCGTACCTGCCTTCTCTCCATACCCCCTGATCCCCTTAGCCACAAGGGCCACATCTAACTCCCTCTTAAATATAGCCAATGAACTGGCCTCAACTACCCTCTGTGGCAGAGAGTTCCAGAGATTCACCACTCTCTGTGTGAAAAAGTTTTTCCTCATCTCGGTCCTAAAGGATTTCCCCCTTATCCTTAGGCTGTGACCCCTTGTCCTGGACTTCCCCAACATCGGGAACAATCTTCCTGCATCTAGCCTGTCCAACCCCATAAGAATTTTGTACGTTTCTATAAGATCCCCTCTCAATCTCCTAAATTCTAGCGAGTATAAGCCAAGTCTATCCAGTCTTTCTTCATATGAAAGTCCTGACATCCCAGGAATCAGTCTGGTGAACCTTCTCTGCACTCCCTCTATGGCTATAATGTCCTTCCTCAGATTTGGAGACCAAAACTGTACGCAATACTCCAGGTGTGGTCTCACCAAGACCCTGTACAACTGCAGTAGAACCTCCCTGCTCCTATACTCAAATCCTTTTGCTATGAAAGCTAACATACCATTCGCTTTCTTCACTGCCTGCTGCACCTGCATGCCTACTTTCAATGACTGGTGTACCATGACACCCAGGTCTCGCTGCATCTCCCCATTTCCTAATCGGCCACCATTTAGATAATAGTCTGCCTTCCCGTTTTTTCCACCAAAGTGGATAACCTCACATTTATCCACATTATACTGCATCAGCCAAACATTTTCCCACTCACCCAGCCTATCCAAGTCACCTTGCAATCTCCTAGCATCCTCCTCACAGCTAACACTGCCCCCCAGCTTAGTGTCATCCGCAAACTTGGAGATGTTGCTTTCAATTCCCTCGTCCAGATCATTAATATAAATTGTAAATAGCTGGGGTCCCAGCACTGAGCCTTGCGGTACCCCACTAGTCACTGCCTGCCATTGTGAAAAGGACCCGTTTACTCCTACTCTTTGCTTCCTGTTTGCCAGCCAGTTCTCTATCCACATCAATACTGAATCCCCAATACCGTGTGATTTAAGTTTGTATCCTAATCTCTTATGTGGTACCTTGTCGAAAGCCTTCTGAAAGTCCAGATACAACACATCCACTGGTTCTCCCCTATCCACTCTACTAGTTACATCCTCGAAAAATTCTATAAGATTCGTCAGACACGATTTACCTTTCCTAAATCCATGCTGACTTTGTCCAGTGATTTCACCACTTTCCAAATGTGCTGCTATCCAATCTTTAATAACTGACTCTAGCAGTTTCCCCACTACCGATGTTAGACTAACTGGTCTGTAATTCCCCGTTTTCTCTCTCCCTCCCTTCTTAAAAAGTGGGGTTACGTTTGCTACCCTCCGATCCTCAGGAACTACTCCAGAATCTAAGGAGTTTTGAAAAATTATCACTAATGCATCCACTATTTCTGGAGCTACTTCCTTAAGTACTCTGGGATGCAGCCTATCTGGCCCTGGTGATGGAGTCATAGATTGATAGAGTGTGGAAACAGGTTCTTCAGCCCAACTTGCCCACACCGGCCCACGTGACCCGGCTGCACTTGTCCCACCTGCCAGCGTTTGGAACATATCCCTCCAAACCTGTTGAGAGAATGGAGCAGCTGGGCTTGTACACTCTGGAGTTTAGAAAGATGAGAGGGGATCTCATTGAAACATATAAGATTGTTAAGGGTTTGGACACGCTAGAGGCAGGAAACATGTTCCCGATGTTGGGGGAGTCCAGAACTAGGGGCCACAGTTTCAGAATAAGGAGTAAGCCATTTAGAACGGAGACGAGGAAACACTTTTTCTCACAGAGAGTGGTTTGTCTGTGGAATTCTCTGCCTCAAGAGGGCGGTGGAGGCGGGTTCTCTGGATGCTTTCAAGAGAGAGCTAGATAGGGCTCTTAAAAATAGCGGAGTCAGGGGATATGGGGAGAAGGCAGGAACGGGGTACTGATTGTGGATGATCAGCCATGATCACATTGAATGGCGGTGCTGGCTCGAAGGGCCGAATGGCCTACTCCTGCACCTATTGTCTATTGTCTATTGTCTATCCATGGACCTGTCTAGCTGTTTCTTAAATGGTGGGATAGTCCCGGCCTCAACTATCTCGTCTAGCAGCTCGTTCCATACACCCACCACCCTTTGTGTGAATAAGTCACTACTCAGATTCCAAAGTAAGGAGTCCATTTACCTTTCCGCATTCAGGTCAGGCTGCTGGATGTCTGAAGACGCTCGCCTCAAGGTGGCTGACCCTGTCCATCTCTCGTGTGCTTTCTGCTGCCCTGAAATTACAGAAATGCCATTCTCTGTATTCACCTCCTCTGCCATCTGGGTTGGAGTCTCTCCTTCTGTCATCTCTGACCTTTTGCCCTCTGACCTCTGACCTCCGACACTGTCGAGCATATCTACCAGCCCATTGATGGCGTCTGAATCCTCCTCATTGAGGTTCAAGGAACTCAGTCCCTCGGCCTGAAATGACTCGTCGGCCCTGCTGTAGTCCAGCGAGGAGTCTTCCGCCACCACCAGGGGCGGCTTGCCGCCCGACGACCAGACATTGACGTCGGATATCTCCAGAAGGGAGTCGTTGTCAGCGCGTGCATGGGGGTTAACGTCCAGGCTCGTGACGTCATTCCAGAACTGGTCAGCTTGAAGCGGAGATGGCATCGTGTACTGAAGCGAGGCGGGAGATAGCATCTCATCCTGCACTGTGGTGAAACCTGCACAAGCACACAGAGCACACCTGCAGAAGCCATACCTGCAATAACTGAGTCAACTAGCGGAGAGGGGGGGGGGGTGGGGGAGGGGGGGGGAGGGGAGAGGGGGGGAGATGGACCGCAAAGCCCTCCAGTACTGCTCGGCCTTATTTATTCTATCAGGGCAGTTGCAAAATTTAATCAGTTCTGGAACTATCTTTGGGCAACAAGTTGGCCGTTGGTTTCTGATTTCCAACCAAAGTAGAAAAATACAAAATGTGTACGAAGGAACTGCAGATGCTGAGTTTTCACTAAAGGTAGACACAAAATGCTGGAGTAACTCAGCAGGACAGGCAGCATCTCTGGAGAGAAGGAATGGGTGACGCTTCTGGTCGTGACCCTTCTTCAGACTGAGAACTCAGACCTGTATCGTCACCCATTCCTTCTCTCCAGAGATGCTGCCTGTCCCGCTGAGTTACTCCAGCATTTTGTGTCTGTCTTCAGTAGAAAATACAAATGATTGGAGGCACAAAGAACTGCAGATGCTGGAATCTGGAGTAAAACGCAAAATGAGCAGATGCCGGACAGTTTATCCATTGACGTATTGTCGTTCTGCCGACTGGCTAGCACGCAACAAAAGCTTTTCACTGTACCTCGGTGCACGTGACAATAAACCAAACTGAACTGAAGCTGAAACTTTAATTTGTCCTTCTATTCTGTCACATCCCAAACTAAATCCCTTCAATTATTCTATTTGTACATCCATCCGCATAAATAACCTGAGGCATACGGTTAATTGGATTTGTTGCTCATCACTTTTGTAAATCGGCATTTATCTACTTCACTTAATAAAGGCAAATTTCTTCCCGTAAAGCTCACAGTCTGAAGAAGGGTCTCGACCCGAAACGTCACCTATTCCTTCGCTCCATAGATGCTGCCTCACCCGCTGAGTTTCTCCAGCAATTTTGTCTACAGTCAATCATTTCGACGACTCTCAGTCCGAAGAAGGGTCTCGACCTGAAATGTAACCTATTCCTTTTCTCCTGAGATGCCATCTGATCCGCTGAGTTACTCCAGCATTATGTGTCTATCTTCGGTTTAAACCAGCATCTGCACTTCCTTCCTGCGCAATTAGATCGTTAATCCGCACTCTTAACTCTGACCTTTTTGACTTATCTTCGAACTCCAAGATCAAGCAAGAATATTTATCAATAACTACTCCATTCTATTCCATAGTGAGAACCAGACTATTAGACTTGGGCCTTGATGATAATCACAACATTGTCATTGGGAAGCGAGTATGTAAACACACCCCTGATCTTGGAGCATTGACATCAACAATCATCTTCTTTCCTCCTGATTCCGTGTGACGTTGATGCCAAGGAAAAGGCTGGCCAAGTCAGTGGATATTTTTAAGGCAGGGATAGATAGATTCTTGATTGGTACGGGTGTCAGGGGTTAAGGGGAGAAGGCAGGAGAATGGGGTTGAGAGGGATAGATACACCAGACATGATTGAATGGCGGAGTAAACTTGATGGGCCGAATGGTCTAATTCTACCCCTATCCCTTATGAACTTATGATGGTTGACTGTGAGAGCATTTATTATTTTGTTCCTTTGTGGGGCTCCTATCCATCATCATTGACTGGAAGATACAGCAGCGACTGCTGAATGTAAGATTATAGTTGCCAGGATATCAATGGAAATGAACTGAGGAGGGACTTCAAACATAGATCAATGCAGTTTTGGAATCCACGGGAGCTATATTATTCCTGAATTATGAATCAACTACATGTCTTATTCTGGGAAGTAGGACACAGAGTGCTGGAAAATTTCACCGGGCCAGGCAGCATCATTGGAGAACAGCCATGGTCTTCTTCCGACCTTTCTTCTGATGGCCTATCCATGGACCTATCTTGCACTAAATTCATCCCCTTGTTTCCTGTATCTGTGCACTGTGGCAGCCTGATTGTATCATCATGTACAGTCTTTTCACTGACTAGATAGCACGCAACAATAATTACTCTAACAATAATATTTTCACATGGGCTTTGAAGTGAAGTTCCTCATCATGATTTC
Source organism: Malacoraja senta (assembly GCA_038087875.1). NCBI lineage: Eukaryota > Metazoa > Chordata > Chondrichthyes > Rajiformes > Rajidae > Malacoraja > Malacoraja senta. Next base: position 155,631 of record JAXLNO010005007.1, read on the forward strand.
TCCATTGCTGCATCGTTCAAGTTCTAATGACCCTAAGTGGTGGAGTCATAGATTGATACAGTGTGGAAACAGGCTCTTCAGCCCAACTTGCCCACACCGGCCCACGTGACCCGGCTGCACTCGTCCCACCTGCCCGCGTTTGGAACATATCCCTCCAAACTTGTCCTATCCATGGACCTGTCTAGCTATCCCACCATTCTTAAATGGTGGGATAGTCCCGGCCTCAACTATCTCGTCTATATGTAACTACCTTTACATGGGACAGTAAACTAAGCTAAAAAAAATGTTCTGCAGAGATGCTGCCTGACCCACTGAGTTACTCCAGCGCTTTCTGTCTTCTTTTTGTAAATCAGCATCTGCAGTTCCTTGTATCCCTATGTCTAATTCTGGGGGTGGGCAGTTGGTTCCGTGAAACCTAATCGGCCATATCTAAAGCCCAAAGATAGTCAGTCGATCGTATGAAGGAAAATTCTTCACAGCGGGGCCAGATTCATTGAGTGTTTTTTAGCAAGTCTAAAGGGCCTGTCCCACTTGGGTGTCATTTGCGCGACATCTTTAACGTGTCGACGCACGATGCGCGCATTACGCGCGCATGGTGCGTGGTGACGTAGGCAGTGACGCGTGGTGGCGCGCGGCGCCCCAGGATTTTGGGATGTACAAAATCTTCACGCGTCATCTGCATGACGCGCAAATGACGCCCAAGTGGGACTGGCCCTTTAAGTCCACCAAATTCATAATGAGAGTTGACACTGGTATTACTGGGTTCATTTCCAAGTGTCCTCATTTCACTTCAGACTTGGCTGGTGGGGGCTTTCAATCCTTTGGGGACGGAATCGTCAGCTTTGCTGAAGTATCGAATTAAGAACCAGAATCAGCTGTAAAAACTGCATCTCTGTTCACAAAACAGGGCATGGAAAATTCAGCGATCTAAAGCACTTTAGTCGACGTGTAAGACAATCAAGCGATGCTTTCGCCATTGAATAAAATTCAACATTAATTGAGATAATAAGTTAGGTGAGGAATTCCAGACTTCAGCAAAATTGAGGCTCCTTTCTTGTTTCCTGGAGCTGTTACAAAACAATAAATTCCATATCACTGCGGCCCATTGCCCCGGAATCACTGGAATTAACAGCTTGCGCAAGCCGATTTAAAAAATCCATACCATTCTGTGAGAAAACATGACAAAAATGCAAACATACCAGACATTAATATTAAGCAAAGAGCCCTTTGGGATTTTTTTTTTTCCTCGCAGAAATACATTTCTAACGCTTGTGAATCTCCTGCCCTCGGGAATAGCAGGAACATTCACCAAGGTCCATGGTCACATGCGCTGCCAGAAAGTAATAAAGACCTTCGTACAAAGCAAACATGACCACACAACTTTTAATTGCTGTTAATTAAAGTGTTGGGCTGGGAAATCTGGTATTGTGTTACACCTCTCTGTGGACAATAGAGGAGATGGTGGATTGTACTCATCAGGCTACAGGGGAAGAGGAGCAACCAGTTCCTCTTGCCCCGAATTATGAATATCAGGTTTCTGAGAGTAAGCTTTACACCATGGAGTTGTAGAGGGGAAATCAGAGACCAAACTCTCCGCACTGTTTAAGAGGCAGGGCATGGCCAGTGATCTGATCGCTAAGTGATTACTGCCATGATAATGGAAATGATCACTGAAAGAGGCAATAGCAATAAGCTTGAATATGAAAACATGATTGTGAATGATCATCAAAGATACTGAAAGGGAAAGTTCATAGAATCACACGGTATGGAAACAGGCCCTTCAGCCCACCAGGTCTATGCTGACGATCAAATGCTTTCGACTTTAGAGATACAGTGCAGAAACAGGCCCTTCAGCCCACCGTCTGTGCCAACCAGCGACCACTCCGTACACAAGCGCTATCCTACACACTAGGGACAATTTACAATTTTTACCATAGGCAATTAACTTATAAACTTTTAACCTTAACATCTGTTTGGAGTGTGGGAGGAAACCGGAGCACCTGGAGAAAACCCATGTGGTCACAGGGAGAACGTACAAACTCGGTGCAGACAGTACCCGTAGTCTGGATCGAACCGGGTCTCTGGCGCTGCAAGGCAGCAACTCTACCGCTGCTCCACCCCTTTTCTTGATTCTAGTTCCCTGCACTAGTTCCCTGCACCCCCCCCCCCCACAACCCACCTAACAACCAGCCTGAATGTTCTATGCTCTACATATCAGTTAAACATTCCCAAACTGTCAGTGCGATGAAGAGTGGGAATGTACTAATCGTCGACTCCGCAGCGTAAAGTGAGCCTTTGGGCCTTGGCTGGCACCAGTACTTCCAGCAGGAGCTGCTGTGGTGTGAGATGGTCACATTGAGAATCCACTTTCCAAAGTCACAACCTCTCCATGTGTAGGAAGGAACCGCGGATGCCACTTTACACCGAAGATGGACCCAAAATGCTGGAGTAACCCAGCGGGACGGGCAGCATCTCTGGAGAAAAGGAATGGGTGACGTTTCGGGTAGAGTCTGAAGAAGGGTCTCGACCCAAAACGTCACCCATTCCTTCTCTCCAGAGATGCTGCCTCTCCCGCTGAGTTACTCCAGCATTTTGTGTCGATCCAGAACTTCTTCTTTAGGTCTTTAGGATGCATTAAAGGCTGAGTAATCAGTGTGCTGCAGATCGTGGAGAAGCCTAATGGGCCTGTCCCATTTAGGCAATTTTTAGGCGACTACTGGCGAATACAACAATGGAATTCACCGAAGTCAGCACCGGCGACAACCTACGTCATGTGGCAACAACCTACAACATCCTGGCGACAACCTACACCAAGCCATGTGCATTTACGTCAATCCCACCGTCGCCACCGTCGCCGAAAAAATGTCAACATGTTGAAAATCCAGCGGTGACCAGAAAGACGCTACGACTCTTTGGGCGACTGAGGAGACGACTCACGACCATACAGGCAACACCCTGACGACCATGTGGCGACAGCCTAGTCGCCTGTAGTCGCCTAAAAAATCACCTAAGTGGGACAGGGGCATTAGTTATTAGGAGCAAAGGTGAGGCCAATACTTAAAGAGCATCGTGCCTGACCTCAAGCTGCCTTTCTCAGCAGTGTAACAGGACACACCAGGTATAAGTGAGCACAGATCAGGCTTCCACAGCTGCAAAACCACTTGGGTTACAATTATATATAATCATCTGCAGTAAGTGTACTCCCCCCTTGTTTCTGAGTATGTGTTACGGACTGCATTGGGCGCGCTAAGTATTGATCCGAGTCTGCATTGATCAAAGGTGCAAGAAATAGGAGAAATATTGCCCTCATCATGAGTAAGTATTTACCAGAAGCTCTTGGCTTCTAGAGATTACAACTCAATGTCACTAAATATCTCAGGCATTAACATGATATCCCCTTTTAGCACTGTTTAAGAAAGAACTGCAGATGCTGGAAAAATCGAAGGTGGACACACTCAAAAGCTGGAGAAACTCAGCGGGTGAGGCAGCATCTATGGAGTGAAGGAATAGGCGACGTTTCGGGTCGAGACCCTTCTTCAGACTGATAACGAGGGGGGGGGGGGGGAAGGAAGAGGCGGAGACAGTGGGATGTCGGAGAGCTGGGAAGGGGAGATGAAGGAGGGAGAAAGCAAGGACTACCTGAAATTGGAGAAGTCAATGTTCATCCCGCTGGGGTGTAAACTACAAAAGCGAAATATGAGGTGCTGTTCCTTCAATTTGCAGTGGGACTCACTCTGGCCATGGAGGAGCCCAGGACAGAAAGGTCGGATTGGGAATGGGAGGGGGAGTTGAAGCGCTGAGCCACCAGGAGATTAGGTTGGTTATTGCGGACTGAGCGGAGGTGTTGGGCCAAGCGATCGCCGAGCTGCACTTGGTCTCACCGAGTAGAGCAGCTGACTCCTGGAACAGCGGATGCAATAGATCAGGTTGGAGGAGGTGCAGGTGAACCTCTGCCTCACCTGGAACGACTGCTTGGGTCCTTGGATGGGGTCGAGGGGGGAGGTAAAGCGACAAGTGTAGCATTTCCTGCGGTTGCACGGGAAAGTACCAGGGGAGGGGTGGTTTGGGTGGGAAGGGACGAATCCTGCTGTCTGTACGGAGTTTGTACGGTATCGTTGCTGCCTTAAAGCACGTTCAGCTCCATAGACCCAGGTCGATCCTGACTACGGGTGCTGTCTGTAGGAGTTTGTACCTTCTCCCCTGAGCACATGGGTTTTCACCGAGGTTTGCGGTTTCCTCCCACACTCCAAAGACGTACAGGTTTGTAGGTTAATTGGCTTTCTATAAATGTAAATTGTCCCTGGTGTGTGTAGGATAGTGTTAATGTGCGGGGATCGCTGGTCGGCGCGGACTTGGTGGGCCGAAGGGCCTGTTTCCACACTGTATCTCTAATCTAAACTGAACTAAGAAAGCTTATCACTGCACCTCAGTACACGTGACACAAACTAAACTCAAACTCAAGCAAAGGTAGACACAAAATGCTGGAGTAACTCAGCGGGACAGGCAGCATCTCTGGAGAGAAGGAATGGGTGACGTTTCGGGTCGAGACCCTTCTTCAGACCACCCATTCCTTCTCTCCAGAGATGCTGCTTGACCTGCTGAGTTACTCCAGCATTTTGTGTCCCCCCTTGATTTTAACAGCATCCGCAGTTCTTTCTTACTTCAAACTCAAGCAATGATGACTTTGCAAGATGGTGAAGTGTCTGCATTTGGTTCTGAAACTGTCCGTCTGATGTCCTGTCATGTTCCTTTAAACACAGACACATGCATCAAACTAGTGAGATGCATTCCTCGTCCCAGCGTGACTGCTCCAGTTCACACCAGTGGGCACGACACCAAGAGTGAGATCATTTGGTGTGTGTCCGAGGCCGGGGACATTGTCAGGCGTATCGAGCGAGGAAGTCACACATCGAGTCACACAGCACAGAAACAGGCCTTTGACTTTAGAGACCCAGCGTGGAAACAGGCCCTTCAGCCCACGCCGGCCAGTGATCACCCCGTACACTAGCACTATCCTACAGACTCTATGGACAATTAACAATTTACAGAAGCCAATTAACCTACAAACCTTGGCGTGTGGGAGGAAACAGGAGCACCCGGGAAAAATCTACTCGGTCACGGGGAGAACGTACAAACTCCGTACAGACAGCACCGGTAGTCAGGATCGAACCTGGATCTCTGGAACTATAGGGCAGCGACTCTACCACTGCGCCACTATGCTACCCACAGCGCCATTGCCTTTTGGCCCCAACCTGCCCAAGATGTCCCATCCACGCTAATCCCACCTGCCCTCATTCGTCTCATATCCCTCTAAACCTTCCCGATCCAAGTACCTCAAATGTTTTTTTTTAATGTTCTTACGGTGCCTGCCTATAAACTACCCACCGCCCTGTGTGAAAACATTGTCCCTCAGCTTCTTCTTAAACCTTGCGCTTCTCACCTTCAACCTGTGTCTTGATACACCTACACAGAGTGAATGCACAGAATCTTTTATCCAACTAGCGCTGAACTATTGAGAGAGGTTGAGCTGGCTAGGACTCCTATTTCTTGGAGCGCAGGAGGATGGGGGATGATCTTAAAGAGGTGGACAAAATCATGAGAGGAATAGATCGGGTAGACGCACAGTCTTGCCCAGAGTAGGGGAATCGAGAACCAGAAGACATAGGTTTAAGGTGAGGGGGGGGAAAGATTAAATTAGACCTCAGGGGTAACTTTTTCACACAAAGGTGGTGGGTGTATGGAACAAGCTGCCGGAGGAGGTAGTTGAGGCAGGTAATATCGCAATTTTTAAGAAACATTTAGACAGCTATATGGATAGGGTAGGTTTATGGATAGGGTAGCTATATGGATAGGGTAGGTTTATGGATAGGGTAGCTATATGGATAGGGTAGGTTTATGGATAGGGTAGCTATATGGATAGGGTAGGTTTGTGGATAAGGTAGCTATATGGATAGGGTAGGTTTATGGATAGGGTAGCTATATGGATAGGGTAGGTTTATGGATAGGGTAGCTATATGGATAGGGTAGGCAGGTGGGACTAGTGTAGATGGGAAATGTTGGCCGCATGTGGGCAAGTTGGGCCGAAGGGCCTGTTTCCATGTTGTAAGACTCTATGACCTTATTCCATGGTTCATCTTTACACCTTGCTCAACTTCATTCGGTAACGGCAACATTCAAGTTAATGTCAAAATCGGACCGTGTAGCAATCTCGTATCTTGGCAGGCGTCTGATGAACCAGCGACAGAAAACAGCAATGTGGTACATCTATACAACCACTGTGTAGGAAGGAACTGCAGATGCTGGTTTAAACCGAAGATAGACACAAAATGCTGGAGTAACACAGCGGGACAGGCATCATCTCTGGAGAGAAGGAATGGGCGACGTTTCAGGTCTGAAGAAGGGTCTCGACCTGAAACGTCACCCATTCCTTCTCTCCACAGATGCTGCCTGTCCCGCTGAATTACTCCAGCGTTTTGTGTCTTTCTCTAAATAACCACTGCCAGTTATCGGGGCTTTCCTTGCTCGGTATATTAACGACTGGAACTTTAGTTGTGCGAAACGCTATCCAGAATTATTCCAGGATTATTTGACAAACGTCATCAAAATTAGACGCTGGAGCTTCACACTCTCAGTTTCAAATAGCTAACCTTAATAAAGGCCGAGGATGGATCACGAGGTGGAGGGGGGGGGGGGTGTTGGACTGAATTTCCAGAGAGGTGTTGGACTGAATTGACTGGATCTACAACCATGTCACCAGTAGATGTCACTATTCTGGACTTTAGGGCAAAGTCACTGACGTCATGAGGTTCGGTGAATGTGGAAGGGAAGAATGAAAATAAAGGTAAGACAGCTCTGATTTTAACCTGCCTGATTTTAACCTGCCGAAGCACGCTTAAGGTGAGTGGTTGACACAAAAAGCTGGAGCAACTCACCGGGACTAAAGATAACGGAGGTACACAAAAATGCTGGAGAAACTCAGCGGGTGCAGCAGCATCTATGGAGCGAAGGAAATAGGTAACGTTTCGGGCCGAAACCCTTCTTCAGACTGATAGGGGGTGGGGAGAAGAAAGGAAAAAAGAAAAAGGCGGAGGAGGAGCTCGAGGGCTGGGGGAGGGGAGGAGACAACCAGATGGCTGATGAAGGGGAGGGGACAGCAAGGGCTAGCAGAATTTGAGAATTCAATGTTCAAGCCCCCAGGATGTAGACTGCCCAAGCGGAATATGAGGTGCATTTCCTCCAATTTACGGTGTTGCTCGCTGTGGCCATGGAGGAGACCCAGGACAGAGAGGTCAGATACGGAATGGGAGGGGGAGTTGAAGTGCTGAGCCACCGGGAGTTCAGGTTGGTTATTGCGGACCGACCGGAGGTGTTCGGCGAAACGATCGCCAAGCCTCCGCTTGGTCTCACCGATGTAGATCAGCTGGCATCTAGAGCAGCGAATGCAATAGATGAGGTTGGAGGAGATGCAGGTGAACCTCTGTCGCACTGGAACGACTGCTTGGGTCCTTGAATGGAGTGGAGGGGGGAGGTGAAGGGACAAGTGTTGCATCTCTTGCGGTTGCAAGGGAAAGTACCAGGGGAGGGGGTGGTATGGGAGGGAAGGGAAGAATTGACAAGGGAGTTACGGAGGGAGCGGTCTTTGCGGAAGGCAGACATGGGGGGGAGATGGGAAGATGTGGCGAGTGGTGGGGTCACGTTGGAGGTGGCGAAACTGACGGAGGATCACTTGTTGTATGTGACGGCTGGTGGGGTGAAAGGTGAGGACTAGGGGGACTCTGCCTTTGTTGTGAGTGGGGGGATGGGGAGAGAGAGCAGTGTTGCGGGGTATGGCAGAGACCCTGGTGCGAGCCTCATCTATGGCGGAGGAGGGGAACCCCCGTTCCTGAAGAATGAGGACATTTCAGATGCCCTGGTGTGGAACGCCTCATCCTGGGAGCAGATGCGGCGTAGACGGAGGAATTGGGAGTGGGGGATGGAGTCCTTACAGGAAGCAGGGTGGGAAGAAGTGTAATCCAGATAGCCATGGGAGTCGGTAGGTTTGTAGTGGATGTCGGTAAGGAGTCTATCACCTGCGATGGAGATAGTGAGGTCAAGGAATGGTAGGGAAGTGTCGGAAATGGTCCAGGTGTATTTGAGTGAGATAGCGGAGTCAGGATATGGGGAGAAGGCAGGAACGGGGTACTGATTGGGGATTGTCAGCCATGATCACATTGAATGGCGGTGCTGGCTCGAAGGGCCAAACGGCCTACTCCTGCACCTATTGTCTATTGTCTATTGACAGGCAGGATCTCTGGAGAGAAGGAATGGGTGACGTTTCGGGTCGAGACCCATCTTCGTGAGTGGTACCAGATTGGTGGGTGTCCTCTGCTGTTCAATCTCTGACCTTCTCGGGTCTCTCGCCCTCCCTTGGAGGTCAGTGGGACCCAGCAATTGATGCCCCGGGCCGCACGTCCCGCTGGCACCCCTGGCGTTCCCAAGATGCAAGCTTTGCGGGGAAACCCCAAACTTTTTGGGGTCCACAATTGGCTGAAGCTACAGGGACCCCGGCGTGAAGGAGGCTCCAGACTGGTGTCAGACCTCTCAAGAGTCCAAGGCTCAGCGCCAGGTCCAGACCATCGGCGTCTCGTTGGTCAGATGTGGGTTTGAGGCGTGGGAATGAGTGAGTGATATGGAGAGGGGCAGAGTGCCAGGGTGGAGTGTAGAGGCCAGGAGGGAAGGGGGTGCCGGCTCGGTGTCACTGCGGTAGAGTTGCTGCCTTACAGCGCCAGAGACCCGGGTTCGATCCTGACAACGGGTGCCGTCTACACGGAGTTTGCACGTTCTCCCCGTGACCTGCGTGGGTTTTCTCCAGGATCTCCGGGTTTCCCCCCTCGCACTCCAAAGACGTACAGTTTTATACGCTAATCGGTTTGGTATAAGTCTAAATCGTCCCTAGTGTGTGCAGGATAGTGCTAGTGTGCGGGGATCGCTGGTCGGCGCGGACTCGGTGGGACGAAGGGCCGGTTTCCCCACTGTATCTCTAAACTAACCTAAAATAAGGAAGGAGAGCAAACAGTTGCAAACTGGAGAGAAGGGAAGGGAGTGGAGGATAAGAGAGATCGGGGGTGCAGAGTGGAGGGCGAAAGCTTTAAAATTATTTTATTATTTTATTGTACAGGAAATTAAATTCGACTCCACTGTTGGATAATAGAAGAGTGCCTGTAGGGCGATATCGCCCTCCCTACTCGAGCCACGACCTACAGTCATCAGTTATAAGTAAATTCTACTTTAATGATGTATGGGACAGCTCGACGTGAAATGATGCTACGCACAACACTGCATGCAGACAACTTGGTCCAGATCACAGACCCCGATCATACACATGAGGTGAGGCAGTGGAGGATGAGTCACAGAGTTATACAACACAGAAACAGCCCAGCTGGCCCATGTCGACCAAGATGCCCCATCAGAATGAATGACACTTTATTGGGGAGAAGGCAGGAAAATGGGGATAGAAGGGAGAGATAGATCAGCCATGATTGAATGGCGGAGTAGACTTGATGGGGCCGAATGGCCTAATTCTACTCCTATTCCTTAT
>JAXLNO010005008.1:0-29401 GCA_038087875.1 Malacoraja senta
GCCCGCTACAAAGATGGCCGCCGGCCCGCCGTTTCCGGTGTCGGTGACGGCATCGGGGGAGCAGCGATGGCGGTTGGTTTCCCCCGGATCGCTGAGGGAGGAGGAGGAGGAGGCGATGTACAGAAAGTAGAGCAAGATGAGGAAGAAGGTGGGGTAGAGAGGGTGGGGAGAGACACGGAGAGACAGGGGAGGAGGGTGGGGGAGAGAGAGGGTGGGAGAGTAGAGAGAGAGGGTGGGGAGAGAGAGGAGGAGGGTGGAGGTGAGTGAGTGGGGAGAGAGGGGGAGAGAGGAGGGAGGGGGAGAGGGAGAGGGTCGGGAAGAGAGGGTGGGAGAGCGTGTTTGCAGCATTTCTCCACACAACAGATTCGTTTTCTTCGGAACGGATCTTTGGATGAATGGGGTTAAGTAAGTAAGCAAGTTTATTGGCCAAGTATTCACATACAAGGAATTTGCCTTGGTGCTCCACCCACAAGTAACAACATGACATACAGTGACAGTTACGAATGACTCAGAAAACACTAAACATTAATAATAATAAAACATTAATGATAAGACACCATTGATCAAGCATGTGGAACAACAAAATACCAGATCAAAGGGAGGCTACAGATTTTTGGCTGTTGAGTGGAGCAACTACTCGTGGATAAAAACAGTTTTTATGTCTGTAGGCTGTGGGCCGAGGAGCTTTATTCCAGTGTTTCGTGACCCAAGTCACCGAACTACATGAAATGTTCACATATTGTGTAAAAAAATTATATAAATCACCCCTGAAACTCGTCATGAACAAGACTTGCACATTTTTTATTAAATTAGAGAAAAATCTGAAAATGTTCAGGTATTTGTAGTCCAATCAAAGCACGTTTAACATTGAGTTGTACGGCAGTTGGCCAATCACGCGCTTTGTTTCAGGCTAGCTAGGCAGGGAGCACTTAGAGGGCTTCGGCCCAAAACGTTGCCTGTTTCCTTCGCTCCATAGATGCTGCTGCACCCGCTGAGTTTCTCCAGCATTTTTGTGTACCTTGGGCTTCACTGATGCCTGTTTTACTGGAGATTCCGATGAAGATTTTTTCTAGTTCTGTGGATTACATGTCGTGGAAAACTTGCAGCAGGGTAATTGAATTTAGTGAGAAAAGCATGAAGAAGTCTGAAGAATGTGCTGCTAAGTGGATGAAAGTCTTGAAAGCAATGTCCCTGCCTGAGGTGCTGCAGTCAAACTTTGTGAATCAATGAACTGAAAAGGTAAGATCTAAAGTCTGAATTTATGAAATTTAATCTGTATGCACTTTAATTAATTTAATTGCACCTTTATAACGTGAAAAAATGAGATTTGGAGGCTGTACATTCACTCATTCATTCACTCATTCATTCCCTCAATCATTCATTCCCTCATCCACTCATTCATTCACTCATTCCTTCACTAATTCACTCATTCATTCATTCATTCACTCATTCACTCATTCATTCATTCACTCATTCATTCATTCATTCATTCATTCACTCATTCAATCATTCACTCATTCATTCACTCATTCATTCATTCACTCACTCACTCATTCATGCACTCATTCATTTATTCATGAAGTTGAGGGCCTAAACTATGTGTATCCATAGTTAAATCCAAGGTAATTTAAACATTTTCCACTAATGCCAGCTTGTTGTAGTCTAATAAGTCTTTAACATCTAATCTCGGAGCTGCCTGCGATAACTTACCGAGTACAAGTGCTCCGATCGCGGGGCCTATATACTTAACATAGTGAAGCCGCGGTCTCAATTAAGAAGCGGCCGATTTGCGACGCGGAGCCGTGGAGTGTTTTTGGATCATCTCCGCGGGCGGGAGGGGGGGGGGGGGGAGGCTGTACATAGTGCCGTCGGTAGCGGCTGTTTCCAGGAAAAACGGAGGAATATTCATGCACTTTTTAGGCTGCCATTAGAGTGAGAAATGGTCAGAAATGGCTGATGTTTATGCAGAAATGAATTGGTGCATGTGAACTTGAACTAATTTATCTATGGTAGTAACAGTGTTATTCTCATTAACATTAAGAAGGGGTTTAAATTTTATAAAATGAAGTCCATGCAGACTTAATGACTATGACATGTTTTTTTTGTAGCCTCTGCTTGACCCTCCACTTGAACTTGAACTAACTTATCAATGGACTTATCAAAACTTATCAAAAGACTTGGAATCTGATGAAGAATATTCAGATGAAGATCAGATGTAATGTAAACAAATAAATTGGGGAAATAAATGATTATATAAAGTTTTATTTTTAGTGTCGATCGTTTCACTGTTTATTTGGTCAAATTATTTAAACAATGAGTGAATTACTTATGATAATGGCGTGCTGGTGAATGACAGTGCGAAAGTCCATCCACACATACATACACACATCCACACACACATCCATCCGTAGGCACACTTCCATGCATGCACACACACACACATACATGCACACATACATCCGCACACACACACACACACATCCATCCCCACGCACACATACATGTACACATCCATGCACACATATACATCCACACACATACATCCACACACATACATCCATTCACACATACATACACACTTACATCCACACATCCACAGATACACGTTTGACAGGTATACACAGACACACACACAAACTACAGATACTCAAACAATGCAACACTTTTAGTTTTTTTTTTAGGTTAAAGGTAATAGCCCTCATTTGCAAAGGCACCATCGGGGGGTCTCTAACATAAATATAGGCTCATTGTAACTTAAAATGAATACTCATCGAGTAAACTTCAGAGCATGCGATTCTTGGTTAGGATGTGACATTTACATCAGAAATATGTGTGAAATGTTTTAAACGTCATGTGCGATGCTCCGGTATTCCCTGGGAAACGTCTTTTCGTTTTGCACTGCACAACTGTTGCTTGCAAGATGACAATAAAGGAATTGAATTGAATTGAATTGAAAATAAGACAGGTCTCTTACAGGTCTGCCACCCAGCCTGGCACTGCCCCAGTCCCACTATGGCCGTTACCCCCACTCTCCCCACTATGGCAGTCAGTGGGATTCAGTAAAAGGGGGAACCCAGAGGATCTGTCCTGATGCTTTAATTAGGCAGGTTCATGAGGTCTTAAAACCTGGGACCTCTGCTGCAGTCTCATTACATTTCCTATTAAAGCGACTGGAAGATGCCTTGCAGGACTGTCCCCCAGCCTGGAACTGCCCCAGTCCCACTATGGCTGTTACCCCCATTCTCCCCACTATGACAGTCAGTGGGGTTCAGTAAACGTGGGAACCCAGAGGATCTGTCTTGACCCTTTAATTAGGCAGGTTCATGAGCCCTTAAAACCTGGGACCTCTGCTGCAGTCTCATTACATTTCCTATTAAAGCGACTGGAAGATGCCTTGCAGGACTGTCCCCCAGACTGGAACAGCCCCAGTCCCACTATGGCCGTGACCCCCACTCTGCACACAGGCAGTCAGTGGGGTTCAGTAAAGGGAGGAACCTACAAGAACTGCCCTCACCCATTAATTAGGCTGGTTCAGGAGCAGGACCTCTGCGACAGTGTCATTAAAAAAAGACTCACAATTATATTCATCATATTATTTTTATATAATATAATTATACTTAATTATATATGATTACAGTCATATTTACAGGTCATATATATATATAGGTATAATCATATATAGTTTAAATGGACTGCAACACGGAAATAGGCTGCCAATGGTGTAATATGGCCATTGGCCGATAGATGGCGCTTACTTTACCAATCTTATTTTCTAACTAGTTTAATTAATTAATGTGCAGCTTTTGGCACCGACGAGTTATGACATCCTTCTCAATTATATTTCATCTAAATCTGTGGGAAATTTCATGTAGTTCGGTGACGTGGGTCACGAAAATCTATTTCTAGACACATTTTTGATGTGGCAGCTTTGACAGTCCGGAGTCGCCTTCCAGAGGGAAGTGATTCAAAGAGTTTGTGGCCAGGGTGAGAGGGGTCAGAGATGATCTTGCCCGCTCGCTTCCTGGCCCTTGCAGTGTACAGTTCATCAATGGAGGGAAGGTTGCAGCCAATAACCTTCTCAGCTGATCGGACGATTCGCTGCAGCCTCCAGGTGTCGTGCTTGGTGGCTGAGCCAAACCAGACCATGATGGAGAAGGTGAGAACAGACTCTACGATGGCCGTGTAGAATTGGACCATTAACCCAAATTCCCCGGTTCCAGGTGGGAGCCCGTTGTGCTCAATCTTTGCCTGTCTCTCTGCAGGATACGTCTCAGGAACATCATGTCTGTGTCGGTGCTGCTTCCTGCTCTCGGTCACCGCTTTAACGCTTCATCTCCCTCACTGCTAGTTTCCAACCAGCTCCACTTTCCTCTGCTCGAGCCCCAACTCCTCCCTTCGCCTTCTCGCCGTCTCTGTCTCCGTTTCAGAGGAAACGCGAGTGACCAAAGTCCATTCGAAGCTACTTCTGCTACTTCATCTATCTACGACCCCAGAAGCAACCCGCTTACATTTACACAATATCCTCGCATCTCTGTTAGGAGATCCCAAAGTGCTTTACTGGTGGAATTCTCTTTGAAGTGCAGCCACGAATGGCAATTGAAATGCAGGAGTCAATTTGCAGACAGAGTTTAAAAGCAAGCTATACTGTCCAAAGCGATTAGGGTTTATTTCAATTATAGTATTGGAAGCACCAAGCACATAATTTGAATAAACACAATCTTTCTATTCGGTTCTTATGAATGTTACTGGTTGTGCGAATTATCCAACTTCAGCAACAGGGTATTAAATGTATCTGTTGTGTTAACCTACTGACCTATAATATTGTAAGTGGATTTGATTTCAATGAACCAACCCCTTTTACATGTTGTCCTCTTGATTATCTGCCTCTGTTTCTTCCCTTCTTTCACCCAATCCATCAGGTGAAACTTTAATCGCCGCCCTCAGCCCAAGAGAGATAAATAGTCATGAGTTGTTAATTGTCATATGTACTGGGGTGGAGTAATGAAATTCTTACTTGCCCTTAATCTGAGTTTGCACCTATATCACTGCTCACAACTTTCCCTCCTTAAACTGCGGGACACACTTCTGTTCCTGACTCCAATGTTAGTAAATAATCTTCACTCCTCATTCAAGAAATGTTGCCATTCCATCCCCCATGTCTGTAATCTTCCAGACTTGTAATCAGCATTCCCAACAAAGTGGGTTGCAAAATCTCTGACTCAGACCTTTTTGCCTGAGCCCAGACCTCTGTTGTGTGTGTAGACAAAGCTGAGATAGTCAAGTGGGCTTGGGATGGGTCCGCAGTTGGTCAGGCAGGATCTGTGGAGAGAGTACACGAGTTCGCATTCCGAGTCTCTGGTCGAAATTTTCCCTGACCCTGTCAGTCCTGCTGCACATAAAAAAATTACTGTTATTGATGTTGTTGGGAATATGAGGCACTGTTTCTCCAGTTTATGTATGGCCTCACTCTGGCAACGGAGAAGGCCCAGGACAGAAAGATCAATGTGGGAATGGGAAGAGGAGTTGGGAAATGGTTGGCATCCGGCAGCCCTTGGCAGGCAAGTGTTCAGCCAAATGGTCGGCGACTCTGGACTTTCACACAAATGTGCACAAGGCATCACCATGAATACAGGAAGCAGTAGATGAGGTGACCGTGAACCTCTATCTCATTTGGAAGGATGGCTGTGATCCCTGGGTGTAGGTGAGGGGGAAGGTACTTTAAATGCAGTCAGTTTAGTTGTCCAGTTTAGTTTATTGTCACGTGTACCGAGCTACAGTGTAAGCATCTTATTGCGTCCTGTCCAGTCAGCAGAAAATCAAGCCATTTCCAGTGTCTAGATACACGATAAAGGAAGAACGTTTAGTGCAAAGTAAAGCCAGCAAAGTCCGATCATGTACAGTCTGAGGGTCACCAATGAGGTAGATAGTAGTTCAGCACTGCTGTCTAGTTGTGGCAGGATAAAGGACAACCCTGGAGAAAAAAGGAACACAGATGCTGGAATCTTGAGCACAACACAACGTGCTGAAGTAACTCAGCGGGTCAGGCAGCATCCAAAGAAGGATGCTGACACGAAACGTCGCCCATCCATGTCCTCAAAATCCTCGCGTGCCACCTGGGTGACGCGCAAATGACACCCAAGTGTTCATGTTTGTGTGGAAATGGGACGAGGGGTTGGCTGAAATCTGGATGTTACCTGGACCAGCGGGTCAGATCCGCGGCCTCGTCCGCCAACAGAATGGCGCCAAGGACCACTGGGCACCGCAGGGGGTGGAATGTATCCTTAATAAAGATGGTGTTAAAGTTGTATAAGAACAATTTGTTTTAATTGTATTGTGGTGGGTTTTGTTTTGAATTATTTGGTATTGTAAATACTTGAATAAATCTATTTTTGTAAATCAATTCAATTAATGTAAATACCTGAATAAATCTATTTTTTGGTAAAAAAAATGAAATTTTAAAAGCAGCATCAGAAAGCGAGCCGTGCCTGGGGGGGGGGGGGGAAAGGATGCACTAATGACGGGATGCGCTGGGATCTGACGCAGAGAGCGGCTGTCCCACAGCGGCGACCTAATTCGCAAGTTCAGACGAGTTTGCCCTCGACTCATACTCGCAGCATGGTCGACACAAGGTCCTAGGAGGTCTTTGTAACTCTCCTTCATGCTCGAGAGTAGTCTCCGCGTACTTGAGGCATCAGCTAGGTCGCGGCGTATTTTCCAACATGCTGAAAAATGCCCGCGAGTAAAAAAATGTCACCATGGGGAAAAAAACATATATTTTTTTACTCGTGGGTTTAGTCGAGGTAGGTCCTAGTAGGTCATAATGCTACTTGTAGGTAGTCGAAGTCAATCGAAGTTAACCAAAGGTAGTCGAAGGTAAAGCTCGTTGAGAAAAAAAAGGTAAGTAAACCGACCGGTAATGTTAAATGCCCGCTAAACTTTATTAAACGTTGTCTGGCTTCTTAAAAGTGTCTGCACTCCTTCTCCCCCTCTTCTCTTGGTTCTTGGTTCTTGGTTTCTTGGTCCTCCAAAATATTCCAATTCGAATTTAAACTGGAGGTGGTGGAGGGAGGACTTAAGCCAGAAAGGGTTTTTGGGAAGAAAGAGCTACCTTAAATTTAGTTGCATCTGGTTGGGTAACTATAGTAGGGTGGAGATTATTCCATGCTTTAATTGAGCGGGGGAAGTATGAATTGCTGTACACATCTGTCTTGGTAGCTGGAATCACAAATTGGATCGAATGCCCTCGTCTGCTCCTGATTGGTTTGGGTTTGGTGTAGGTCTTGTAATCTATGTCGAGCTGACCATTTAACATTTTGTAAAAACAGGTCAAACGTGAGCTTCACGTCTGTCTTGGAGAGGGTTCCACCCCAGAGAATTCAGAAGTTTGGTAACACTCGCTTCTACCCCTCTCCTACCCCCCTTCTCCCCCTTCTCTCCCCTTCTCTCCCACCCCCCCTCTCTGCGCTCTCCAAAGAACTTCCCGAACTGTGCTGTTCATCGCGGGTGTGAATTTCAGACAGCGCTCCCCCGCTTTCCCTGGTCGAGCCCGCTGCGACCGTCGGCGCCCCGGTCATGTGAGGCACAGCAGCGGCCGGTGATCATACCGGAGCAGCGAATGGTGCCCGACTGGCCATGAGACGGGCCCAGTGGGGAGCGACCGCCGGCCTCCCCTGTCACTGGCCCCTTTCAAATACGAGTCCGTTGCTCGTCGGGTTGGGAGTCTTTATCAAAGCGGCAATCGGCAGAAACATCTTGTGGGCAGCGCGTCTCAGCCTTTGGCAAACATCAAGCGTAGGGTGTGTTGTCAGTTTCCTGGATCAGAGGTGAATCCATGCTGGTTGAGACACAAGTTCACAAGTTGTATAGTAGAATTAGGCCATTCGGCCCATTGAGTCTCCTCCACCATTCAATCATGGCTGATTTTTCTCTTCCTCCTTATCCCATTTTCCTGCTTTCTCCCCATAACTCTTGACACCCGTTCTAGTCAACAGTTTATCCATCTCTGCCGTAAAAATATCCGCTGACTTGGCCTCCACTGCCCACTGTGGCCATGAGTTCTACAGATTAATTGCCTCCTCATCTCCTTTTTAAAAGAGCGTCCTTTATTTCTGAGGCTCTGTCCTAGACTCTCCCACCAGTGGAAACATCCTTTCCACATCCACTCTATCTATGCCTTTCATTATTATCAGGGACCACCTAACACTTCTTTGCAGCTCAACAGTTCGCTTTGACCAAGATGACTGCAGTGTCGAGTTTGGCAGGAACACAGGGCATTCGGAATACCCTGCGAGTGACGGTGAAGCACCTCATCAAGGGGAGCCCTTCTGAATTGACCTCTTCACCACGAAGGTGCTGCTGGAGACCTGCAGGTTTTAGGCCAAGGACATCTTCTGCCACCAGGAATACTCGAGCAACATATACTTTGATTTTCAATTCAAGCCTCCGGCGGATACCAGAATCTGCTCCAGGATATCCGTGAGAAGCGGAATGAAACTCTGCTGTCGCTCCTGAAGATGAAGCCTCTCTTGACCCTCCCCACTCGAAAGGAACGGATGGTCACGGTGCACATGTGTAACCCCCACGTGCTGGTCATGGATGTCCTTGCCTTCCTGGCTCGTCGCGTCAAGGGGGCAGGAAGCTGTGTCGAGGTGAAGGATATGTCTTGGAGCTGGACCAGTAAGTGATGATGAAGCTGAGGGTGGGTGACAAAGGAGCCATCATCCATACTCGCTCAGTGTTCGTTATCAGAGGGAACTAAGGGTTCATGACACGCAGGACAGCCCTGAGTGTGTTGTATGTGCAATAAACCCTTACATGTGGCGAGCAAACGTAGCACATTATTCGTAAGATCTGTAAGAGGCAAGGCAAGAGATCACGTGGGCATGAGGGCACGGGGTAAGCTAGTACTGCAACCTGTGGCGCATTGGTAGAGTTGCTGCCTTACAGCACTAGAGACCCAGGTTCGATCCTGACAACGGGAGCTGTCTGTACAAAGTTTTCCACTGCTTAAAGTGGGTTCCCTCTCACACCCCAAAGGCATACAGGTTTGTGGGTTAATTGGCTTTGGCCTAAATTGTAAATTGTCTCCCGTGTGTAGGATAGTATTGGCGTACGGGGGTGGGGGCGGGGTGGGTGATCGCTGATCGGCACGGTCTCAGTGGGTGGAAGGGCTTGTTTCCACAGTGTATCTTTAAAGTCTGATGTCTGCACCGCGAAGCTGGCCACATCCACAGGGCCTGCCCAAAAAGAACCCACACCTATGCACAGCCGACGAGGGGCAGCTGTCAACATCCCCAGAGACGTTGATGCACCCTATGCCACCACTGAGACCACATCAGAAACAGAGACTAGGAGGAGTGATGAGAGACAGAACACCTTGAACCCCCAACCTCCAGACAGGGACCCTCAGAACCCACTCCAGGAGAGAGAGTCGATGGAAAGGGAGTCGGGAACGAACAAGAAGGGGCATCGCAGACAGTGGCGAATATGAAGGAAAGCAACAGAAGGCACTATCTAAGAAGCAGAGGAGAGATAGGGGTAAACGGCACTGGCATAAAAAGATCTCTGCCACAGTTGGACACAGACAGACACCAGGAACCTCGCCTCATCGCAGAATGGGTCGAATTCCAGAAGCCAACGACGGAGGCAGAGTTGGATGAAAAACGCGGAGGCCTGGAATGAAAATGGCAGCCAACCCACAGGCACAGGCGAGGGGATAAATATGCCTGCTGCCCATCAGCTCTGGGAGAGCGGGAGCTGTAAATCACCCAGCGCAACCCAGCTCCAAGAGACTGGGAGCAGTAAACTGCCCATCGAGCCCCAGCTCTGGGAGATGGAGTTTCTAGAGCTTACAGAAGGGAAATGAACGAGGAGGGATCTTTACACCCTGCTTCCTGCAACGACTCTATCCCCTACTCCCAATTCCTCCGTCTGTGCCGCATCTGCGCCCAACATGAGGTGTTCCATACCAGGATATCCGAGATGTCCCCATTCTTTGGGGAATGGGGGTTCTCCTCTTCTCCTCTACCATAATAGATGAGGCCGTCACTTATGTCTTCTGGGTATCGCGCAGCTCCGCCCTTGATCCCCCTCTCCCTGGTCGCAAGAGAAAGAGAGTCCCCCTAGTCGTTGCCTTTCATCGTATCTGCTGTCGCATACAACACATAACCCTCCGATATTTTTGCCACGTCCAACCGGATCCCACCGCTAATCAAAGCTTCCTATCTCCAACAATCTTTCCACCTTCCACAAAGACCATTCCCTCCACAACTCCCTGGTTAGTTTCCACCCAGACCACTCCCTCCCCGGGTACCTTCCCCTGCAACCGCAGGAGATGCAACACCCGTCCCTATACTTCCTCCCTCGACTCTGTCCAGGGACACCGACAGTCCTTTCAGGTTAGGCAGAGCTTCACTTGCACCTCCTCTGACCTCATCTACTGTATCCGTTGTTCTAGATGTGGAATATTATACATCGGCGAGACCAAACGCAGACTTGGCAATTGTTTCGCTGAACACCTTCGCTTAGTCCGCCTGTGCCCACCTGATCTCCTGGTGGCTAAACACTTTAATTCTCCTCCACATTCCTACAGATATCTTTCTGTCCAAGGTCTCCTTTATTGTCAGAGTGAGGCAAAACGCAAATTGGAGGAGCAGCATCTCATATCTCGCTTGTGCAGCCCATTGGTATGAATATTGATTTAACTAACTTCAAGTAACCCAGGAATTCTCTCTTTCTCCATCCCTCCCCCATCCAAGTTGCACCAGCTTCTCGTTAGCACCCAACAAACAGCTAACAATGGCCTGTTTCCTTTTTCTTTGTTACTTTTTTACATATCTATCATCAATTTTCTTTATTTCTCGACATCCTCGTCTATATTTCTCATTTCCCTTTCCACTGATTAGTCTGAAGAAGGGTCTTGACCCGAAACGCCAACCATTCCTTTTCCCCAGAGATGCTGCCTGTCCTGCTGAGTTACTCCAGCTTTTTTATGTCTATCTTCGGTTTAAACCAGCATCTGCAGTTCCTTCTTACACGTGGACTATAAGATCCTGTCCAAGGCCATCCCTAACCGGGTCAAGTCTGCAATGGAACAGGTGATCCACTTGGACCAAGCCTGTGCTGTACCTGGCAGGAAAATCTCGGACAGCCTGGCGCTGTTCAAATTCAAGATTCAAGATTCAAGAGAATTTATTGTCATGTGTCCCTGATAGGACAATGAAATTCTTGCTTTGCTTCAGCACAACAGAACATAGTAGGCATGATTACAGAACAGATCAGTGTGACCATATACCATTATATAAATTTATACACACATGAATAAATAAACTCATCAAGTGCAAATAAACATATAGTGGGTTATTAATGTTCTGAGTTTTGTCCGAGCCGAGTTTAATAGCTTGACGGCTGTGGGGAAGTAGTTATTCCTGAACCTGGTCGTTGCAGTCTTCAGGCTCCTGTAGCCGGGATCTGAGTGTGTGACCAGGATGGTGTGGGTCCTTGATGATACTGCCAGACGATATACCATTGTCTACGTGCAGGACAGGAGGGTTCATGCCTGCCTGGTCAGCGTGGACCAGGAGAAGGCCTACGACAGGATATTGCACATGTACATGATCGACGTGCTCTCCAAAATGGGCATTGGGGAGGGTATCAGGAACTGGATCCAACTGCTCTACACTGATACATATATGTGCAGTCCAAGGCAATGGATGGGAATCAGATAGCTTCCCTGGCAGGTCTGGAGTCAGGCAGGGTTGCCCACTTTCCCCTGTCTTGTTCGTCTGTTGTATTGAACCAATTGCCAAATCCATCAGGAGGTTTGAGAGCATAAGAGTAGTGACATTGCCGGGCAGTGGAGGAGGAGAAGCTTTCTGCCAGCTGTGTGTCTCTCCCTGGTAATCGCCAGAGTCCGAGTCATGGGCTGGAGGGGGGTAAAGTAGTCACAGACAGCGTCAGTGATACTGTCCAACCCCTCTAGCCTCAGGACGAGGTTCAGGATACAAGCTTATTTCCCCACTACCTGTTGTACTTCCTCCCCAACGATTTGCCAGCTTCTGAGGCAGCGTTTCTGTGTCCCAGCTGGTAACATGACTGTGTCACCACATCGATTATTTTCTGCCCTGCTGTGCCACATGCCTAGCCTGCATCTCCAGCCTATCGGAATGGAGTCCTTCCTCGTCCCGATGTCACTTCATACATTTATTGGCCTGTTAGTCCTCCCAAATCAGACCACCTTACTCATACCGGCAGTGACTCCACTTGCCATCCCTCTGTCCATCTCACCAAATGAATAATATATCAAATAGTCTAAGACTAGACTGCTCATGACTGACATCAATTTGCATGTCATCTTGAATCTCCACTGGGTGGCGCCAGCAATGGCTGCCTCGCCAACAGTCTGTCTGTCCCTTCCTTCTTTGCTGTTTGATAGTATGTGTTAAATGTATGTTTTTGTGTTCTTTAGCTTGTTTTATATGGGGGATTGGGCGGGTTTGGGGGAATCCTTTTTTCATCTCTTACTTCGACAGAGATGCAATTTTTTTCCGTATCGTATCTCCGTCCGCACTGCGGCCTAACATCGAGGAGTTGGTGGCCTTTGGTGGAGATCGACAGGGAGCTCCAACCGCGCGGGTGCCTGCGGACATACTATCACGGAGCTCGAGATCCCTATCGGGGATAGATTTTGGAGCTCCAAACGGGGGAGCCTGCGGACCTTAAATCCGTGGAGCTCGCAGTCTCTGGCTAGAGACCTACTTCGGGAGCACCAAGCCGCATGAGCTTCGATCGCCCCGACGCGGGAGCTTCGACCGCCCCGACCCAGGAACTTTGATCGCCCCGACTGAGGATGGTTCGACTGCCCCGACAGCGTGAGAATAACTTCTAGAGGAAGAAGGTTAGACTATATTGCCTTCCATCACAGCGATGAATGTGGGAAATCCACTGTGGTGAATGTTTATCTTAACTTTTACATAGCTGTTTGTTTTGTTGCTTTTTTTTAAGTATGGCTGTATGGTAAATCGAATTTCACTGGACCTTAATTGGTACATGTGACAATAAACTGACCTTGAAACTTACTAATCAGACTTCTGCATTGAGATAATAATCATTCACCGTTTAAACAGTCAGACCCCATGACCATCCTGTGGCACAAATTGGCCATGGTCATCTGATCATAAAACAATCCCCCATATCAGGTTCTGACTCCTACTGCCAAACCCATTGTGGATCCAATTTCCTCTAGATCCTATGAGCTCGAACCTCTGTGACAAGTTACCCTTATATACCCTGTCAAAGACCACAATAACCTCAATGCCGTCATCAATACATTTTATTGCCTCTTCTAAAAAATAATCAGATTGATCAAATAGGATCTCTTCTTAACAAAGTTCTTCTGTCTGTGCAAGTGCTCATCAACCCTGTTCCACAGCTTTTCTTCTCCACTATGACCGATAGTAGATTCGGTGCTGTAATTACCTGGTTTATTCCCACTGACTCCTTGAATAAAGAGACCACATTTCCACACCGGCGTTCTTGCACTTTACTCATAGACAATGAACAGCAGAAATACCTGCACGGCTCAAAGCAATCTCACCCCTTCCTCTCACAGCAGCTTTGAGTACATCCATCTTAAATCCCTCCAAGATATCTAACATTTGCTTCTTAATGATAACATGGTCTAATGCCCCTGCCCCACGTAGGAAACCTGAACGGAAAGCTCTGGAGACGTTGCGCCCCACCCAATGTTTCCGTGCGGTTCCCGGGGGTTGCAGGTGGTAGTCGGAGGTTGCAGGTAGTGGAAGCAGGTAGAGAGACTGACAAAAACCTCCGGGAACCTCCGGGAACCGCACGGAAACCTTGGGTGGGGCGCAAAGTCTCCAGATGTTTCCGTTCAGGTTTCCTAAGTGGGAAAGGGGCATAAGATTCACCTACTGCAATGTCGTACCCTTCAGTGAATACAGAGGAGAAGTATACATTTCAGACTTCATCTACATCCTCTGTGTACGCAGAGAGATTGGTACCCACTTGGTCCTATCGTTTCGCTGTGAACACATAAAATACTCATTCTTAATCTTGTCTGCCAGTGATACTTTGTGCCATTTGTTTTGTAAGCATTTTTTGCTCATTGCTCTAAACGTCTAATACTCATTCTTTATTCCATCTTCTCTCTTTTGTTCATTTCTTGATAATTTTTGCCTTCCAATAGCAATAGGATAAATGTCTAACATTGATAGCATGAAAAGAGTGATACAACACCGGAACCAAACATTCAGCTCTTGGAAGACACAAAGAACTGCAGATGCTTGAATTTGTTTAGGTACAAAATGCCCGAGTAATTCAGCGGGTCAGGCAGCATCTCAGGAAGACACGGATAGACGATAATTGGAGGAAATGCACCTCATATTCCGCTTGGGCAGTCTACATCCTGCGGGCTTGAACATTGAATTCTCCCAATTCTGCTAGCCCTTGCTGTCCCCTCCCCTTCATCAGCCCTCTGGTTGTCTCCTCCCCTCCCCCAGCCCTCGGGCTCCTCCTCCGCCTTTTTCTTTTTTTCTTTTCTTCCCCCCACCCCCTATCAGTCTGAAGAAGGGTTTTGGCCCGAAACGTTGCCTATTTCCTTCGCTCCATAGATGCTGCTGCACCCGCTGAGTTTCTCCAGCATTTTTGTGTACCTTAGACGATATTTCAGGTCAGCTCCCTTCTTAAAAGCAATGTCGTTGGGGAGAGTGGGGAGGTACACTTGACAGGCTTTGTCCCGCCCCATTCCTTCACCAGCTTTCTCCTATTATGAAACGTCGCCTATTAGTTGTAGCTGCTGCTTGACCTGCTGAGTTACTCCAGCAGTTATTGTTCGACTCATTATCCTTGCAAACGTAATGTGTGAATTTCCAATGAACTATTGATCCTATTAAATTACGCTGTTGCTACTGCATATTAAGGCATGTATACGTGGTAGACATTGCATGGTATTGAAAATGTGGCTTATTGCAAATAACCTTTTTTAATTAACAATTATAGATGCGCTGAGTATGATTAATGAACCGTGTGTGCAAACTTTGATTCGTTGGGAAGTTAGGTTCTTGCTCTGGGAGAAAGGAGTAGGCTAATGGGAAGAGATAAATCAAGATGAATGAACACACCCTATCGAGTATTGATCAGGATATCTGAAAACTGGGAGGCAGAACAAGGTAACTTTATAAATCAAAGAATAGCAGTAAAGTAAGGGATAGGTGACGGGGGGACGGAAACAGAAAGAGTGATAACAGATGAGAAATATTGAAGGTGAAAGGGAGAAGGGTAAGCGGTTAGACAGAGGAGGGTATCGGACAGGAATAGAAGGAAAGGTGTCAGAGTGAAAAAGACCTCGGAACAACAGGCGGCAGAAAACGGGGGAGACATTAGCGAAAGAGGGAGGTGTTGGTGAGGGGGAAAGATGACGGAGACACGACAAGAGGGTTATCTTAATTTTTTTTTTTTTTTCCATTTATTTTTTACACTAGAAAAGGAAAAGATTGAAAGAAAGAAGAAAGTGAAGGAAAAAGTGGAAGTGTAGGAAATGTGACAACAAAAAAGGACGAAGACCCTATAAGAGCAAAATTAAAAACAAAAGAAAAAGAGTTAAGAAATAGACCCGAGGAAAGAAAGAAAGAGAGAAAGAGGAAAAAGAGAGAAACAAATATTTTTATGAGCATTACGTAAATGGGACATACCAACTCTTCAACTATCATCCCCCCTTACCTGCCCTCAATTTTTTTAAAGTACTTTTGCACCCTATGTTTGTAATAATTCTATAAATGCAGACCACGTCAGGTGGAAATGATCTGGTTTACCTGCTAGGAGGAGTCTTATCTCTTCTAGGTGTAATGTTTCAAACATATTTGAAATCCACATATTTATAGTTGGTATTGGAGCCTTCTTCCAAAATTTTAGAATTAGCTTTTTTCCAGTTATTAACCCATAGTCCATTAGTTTCTTTTGGAACACATTTAGTTCTGGACCATCTTCCGTTATACCGAAGATAATCCTCCACTCCCTTGGTATATGGGGTTCCACAGGGCTCAATTTTAGGGCCCCTGCTCTTCTCCTTATACCTACTCCCTCTGGGCTCAATTTTAAGAAGGCATGGCATCTCCTTTCACTTTTATGCAGATGATAGCCAGTTATATATGCCACTCAGGAAAGAAGAAGACTATTCTCTAAAATCACTTCTGTCTTGTCTTGAGGACATTAAGTCCTGGATGGCCTTAAACTTTCTGGGACTTAATGAAGAGAAGACAGAGGTGATTTTGTTTGGCCCCAATGGCTGCCGTGAACCTCCCTTTGTTGATTTGGGTCCACTGGCATTGTCTGTAAAGCCAACCGTCTTGAACCTGGGTTTTAGGATGGACGGTGATTTTAAACTAGACAAACAAATAGGCGCGGTGGTTAAGTCCAGCTTCTTTCACCTAAGGAAGCTGGCAAAGGTGAAGCCCATTCTCGAGCGGGAGCATTTTGAAACAGTAATCCATGCCTTTATTACATCTAGGCTGGATTACTGTAACGCACTCTACTCTGGAGTCGCACGAGCTTCATTGGCTCGCCTCCAGCTTGTTCAAAATGCTGCCGCTCGCCTTTTGACTGGAACTCGAAAGAGGGAGCACATTACGCCAATTTTGGCCTCCCTACACTGGCTCCCAGTGCACTTTCGAGTTCATTTCAAAATTCTTTTATTTGTTTTTAAATCCTTGAATGGGCTCGCCCCGCCTTACCTCTCTGAGCTGCTCCACCTATATGCTCCTGCCCGGTGCCTCAGGTCAGCTGATCAGCTGCTCCTTGAGGTACCAAGGTCTAAGCGGAAGCTCAGAGGGGATAGAGCTTTTTCTGTTGCTGCTCCGGCACTCTGGAACACCTTGCCGCTGCACATCAGACAGGCCCCCTCACTGTCCATCTTCAAATCCTCCCTAAAAACATATTTTTATTCTTTGGCTTTCGACACTGGCTGAGGCATTTCCCCTGTTTTCAGTGCTTTTAATGTCTTTTAATTTTTAGTGTGTTTTTTATAGTCCTTCGTTTTACGGTTTTTAATGGTTTTCAATTGTTTGTAATAGCTTTTTGTTCGTGATTTCTCATGTACAGCACTTTGTGGCAACTGTGGTTGTTTAAAGTGCTTTATAAATAAAGTTATTATTATTATTATTATAATCCATTCTGCTTTGGGTATCAGTCTTGTTTTAAATAACTTTGTAAAGATTTCAATAAATTTCATTCTAAAATTTTTGAATTTTTGTACAAGAAACGAATGAGTGCGTTATGGTAGCTTCTTGGGATTGACATTTATCACAAATAGATGATACATTTGGGAAAATTTTATGAATTTTAGTTTTCGAATAATATAATCTATGTAAAATTTTAAATTGTATTAAAGTGTGTCTTACATTAATCGAGCATTTATGCACGTTTAATAAGTATTCATTCCAACTTTCCTTTGAAATTTTAATAGCAAACTCTTGTTCCCAGTCTCTTTTGATACCCTCTGTAGATGGTATTTGTGCATTTAAGATAATATTATACAAATATGATATTAAGTTTGCTGATTCCGCTTTTATCTGCATTGCCTCGTCCAGTACATCTGCTGGGTTATTATGATGATCTTTTGTATATTTTTTCAAATAGTCGCATATTTGAAAATATTTAAAATATTGATTATTTCCGAGTTTATATTTTATTTGTAAATGTTGAAATGAAAGTAATTTTCCAGTTTCATACAAGTCACCAAGCGTTTTAATTCCTAATCTATCCCATTGTGTATAAGCTTTATCTATAATAGAAGGATTAAACGAAGGGTTATTGACTATAGGTAATAAAAGTGATACATTTCTTAATTTAAAATTTTGTTTTATTTGTTTCCAAATTCGGATTGTACTATGAATAATTGGGTTCTTATTATAATTTATGTTATTCAATTTCATTGGAGAGAGGAGGATCGCTCCAATGTTTCTAGAGGAGCAATCCTCTTTCTCCATTACAATCCAGTCCGCTTGCTGGGCGGAGTTATCCATCAGTTGAATCATATTTTTAATATTTACTGACCAATAATAATACATAAAATTAGGTAGTGCTAAACCCCCTAATACTTTAGGTTTATTCAGATGAGTTTTTTGTATTCTATGTGATTTATAGTCCCATATAAAATTAGTGATATCCGAGTCGAGTTTTTTGAAAAACTTCTTTGGTAAGTATATAGGAATTGATTGAAATAGGTATAAAATTTGTGGTAAAAAGATCATTTTTATTGCGTTTATTCGGCCTATTAAAGACATCGGGAGCGTTTTCCAGAATTTAATTAGTGTGTTTAATTTATTAAGTAAGGGGTCAAAATTTGCCCTAAACATACCTTGATATGATCTGGTAATTTCGATTCCCAAATATTTAGAGGTGACTAAGTAGGCAGAGCCACCGGGCTGAAGAGAAAAAGTAGGTGATGAAGAATAGTGAGTGGAGTCAAAAAACACAGAGAGGTAATGGACAGGAGCAGAGAAAGTGGTAGAGAGATCAGGGGGGGGGGGTAGAGGTGATCGATGGAGACAGGGATGTGGTGACGCAAACAGAGGAGGAGAGCGGCAACATGACGTGGGGCAACGGGAGAGGCAACAGAGAGTGAGGAAATGGGATATGTGACAGAGTGGGGTAATGGGAGAGGTGACAGAGTGGGGCAATGGGAGAGGTGACTGAGTGGGGTAATGGGAGAGGTGACAGAGTGGGGCAATGGGAGAGGTGACATAGTGGGGCAATGGGAGAGGTGACAGAGTGGGGCAATGGGAGAGGTGACAGAGTGGGGCAATGGGAGAGGTGATAGAGTGGGGCAATGGTAGAGGTGATAGAGTGTGCAATGGGAGAGGTGACATAGTGGGGCAATGGGAGAGGTGACAGAGTGTGGCAATGGGAGAGGTGACAGAGTGGGGCAATGGGAGAGGTGATAGAGTGGGGCAATGGGAGAGGTGACAGAGTGGGGCAATGGGAGAGGTGACAGAGTGGGTCAATGGGAGAGGTGACAGAGTGGGGCAATGGGAGAGGTGACAGAGTGAGGAAATGGGATATGTGACAGAGAGTGGGGAAATGGGAGAGGTGACAGAGGGGGGCAATGGGAGAGGTGACAGAGAGTGGGACAATGGGAGAGGTGACAGTGGGGCAATGGGAGAGGTGACAGAGAGTGGGGCAATGGGAGAGGCAACAGAGAGTGAGGAAATGGGATATGTGACAGAGAGTGGGGTAATGGGAGAGGTGACAGAGTGGGGCAATGGGAGAGGTAACAGAGTGGGGCAATGGGAGAGGTGACAGGGAGTGGGGAATGGGAGAGGTGACAGTGTGGGGTAATGGGAGGGGTGACAGAGTGGGACAATGGGATAGGTGACAGAGTGGGGCAATGGGAGAGGTGACAGAGTGGGGCAATGGGAGAGGTGACAGAGTGGGGCAATGGGAGAGGTGACAGAGTGGGGCAATGGGAGAGGACAGATTGGGGCAATGGGAGAGAGGACAGAGTGGGGCAATGGGAGAGGAGTCAGAGTGAGTCAAAAGAGGGAACAGAAGATGTAGTACAGACCCGAACTACAGATTCCTTCCAGAACCAAGTAATCTCTTCCCCTGCGTTACTTTGTTGTTGTTCAGTAATCAAATAATAAATGATTCATAAAATGAAATAAAATGCTTGACGCTCTCAATACCAGTGTCTGGTTGTTGATTCCTCTCCACTAGCAAAATAAACCATGTGATTTCTTTAAAATAATACATTACATGCAAATTATGGTGGAAATAGCTGTAAATTGATCAGCCAGTTATAACAATCTCCAGGAGAAGCAGAATTGTGAAATAGGCTGGTGAAAACAGGGATAATATGATTCAATGAAGGGCAAATGGTCAGTGGGGGTCATGATGATATTACTGATAAAGAACGAGGTGGAGAGATGCAGAGCGTCGTTGGAGAAAGCTCGTCCCTCAGGTACACTGTTCTTACTCATGTTTGGATAAGGGCGAGGATAACAGAGAATATGTACACACTGTCCATGACAAATGCGACCATTCAAGTACAGGGCGAAAAGAGTAATGCAGTAGCGACAGAGGGTGGCATGATCCACTGCTCTCTGCAGCAGAGACAGGGAGCAAACCCACCATGTGGATAAAAAGGAATGACAGATGATGGAATCATGAACACAACACAACGTTCTGAAATAACTCAATGGGTCAGGCAGCATCCAAAGAAGAATGCTGACCCGAAACGTCGCCCATCCATGTTCTCCAGACCGGCTGCCTGACCCGCTGAGTTACTCCAGGACTGTGTTATATTTAAGGGAATCACTTCTGGTATAGAGAAGAACTTGGAATAAGAAGGAAATGATCAACTCGTTTGGCCAGGAAGAAGGTTCCACTGAGGGATTGTGAATAATTTAAGGCAAAATTAGAAAGCAAAACCTCCAATTTGATAGCCCCTGGGTTTTCCCCAGAGGCAATTGCAAAATGTCAGAGCATTGAATTTAAGGCTGGGTAAATAAACATGCAGCACAAAGTAGAAGATGTGGAACTTCAGGATATTA
Source organism: Malacoraja senta (assembly GCA_038087875.1). Classification (NCBI taxonomy): domain Eukaryota; kingdom Metazoa; phylum Chordata; class Chondrichthyes; order Rajiformes; family Rajidae; genus Malacoraja; species Malacoraja senta. The sequence goes on from JAXLNO010005008.1 coordinate 20,568, forward strand.
AAGGCATTATGTGGAACGCCTGGATATTAAAGGCATTATGTGAAACGCCTGGATATTAAAGGCAACCATGATCTGGGTGGACAGAGTACGGTCGACTCCAATGACTAACCGTTTAAAGAGTAGAAGGAAGGAACTGCAGATGATGTTCTACATAAAAAAGACACAAAGTGCTGGAGTAATTCAGCGGGTCAGGCAGTATCTCTGGAGAACACGGATAGGCGACGTTGTCGGGTCGCGACCATTCTTCAAACTCACAATGACTGACAACGTATAATGTTTCTCAGTTTTACAGACCACGGAGTTATTTAGACTGAATTTATTTTGCTTTCAGGTTCACACTTAGTCTGAATCCCTCCCGAATATAAAGCTTCTTGTTTTCTGCTGCCTTTGGCCTCTGTTCGGACCACCATCAGTCGCGGGGGGTTCAGTGTCCTGGCTCCCGGCCGTGGAAGCTGGAAGTGATGGAGTGGTCATGTGACGTACAGGAAGCAGGGTGGGAAGAAGTGTAGTCGAGATAATTGTGGGAGTCCATGGGTGTGTAATAGACCTGAATCGATAGTCTATCTCCTGTGATGGAGACGGTGGGTTTAAGAAAGTGGAGGGAGGTGCCGGAAATGGTCTAAGTAAACTTGAGGGCTGGATGAAAATCAGTAGTAGAAACAATAGGTGGAGGAGTAGGCCATTCGGCCCTTCGAGCCAGCACCGCCATTCAATATGATCATGGCTGACCATTTAAAATCAGTACCCCGTTCCAGCGTTCTCCCCATATCCCCTGATTCTTTTGGGCCTAAGTGCCACATCTAGCTCTCTCTTGAATATACTGTATCCAGTGAATTGGCCTCTTCTTCGTTCTGTGGCAGATAATTCCACAGACTCACAAATATCTGGGTGAAAATATTTGTCCTCATCTCAGTCCTAAATAGCCTACGTCTTATTCTTGAACTGTGACCTCTAGTTCTGGACTCCCCCAACATTGGGAACATTTTTCCTGCATCTAGCCTGTCCAATCCCGAAATTATTATATACGTTTGTATAAGATCTCATCTCATCCTTCTAAATTCCAGTGAATACAAGCCCAGTCAATCTATTCTTTCATATTATGTCAGTCCCGCCATCCCGGGAATTAACCTGGTGAACCTACGCTGCACTCCCTCAATATCTAGAATGTCCTTCCTCAAATTTGGAGACCAAAACTCCACAAGTGGTCTCACCAGGGACCTGTACAACTGCAGTTGGACCTCCTGTCTCCTATACTCAGATCCTCTCGCTCTGGCCAACATGCCATTTGCTTTCTTCACTGCCTGCTGTACCTGCATGCTTACTTTCAGTGACTGATGTACAAGGACACCCAGATTTGTTGCATCTCTCGTATTCCTAATTAGATACCATTCAGCTAATTATCTGCCTTCTTGTTCTTGCCACCAAAGTAGATAACCTCACATTTATCCACATTGTACTGCATCTCCCATGTATCTGCCCACTCACCCAATCTATCCAAGTCACCTTGCAGCCTCATAGCATCCTCTTCGCAGCTCACACTGTCACCCAGCTTTGTGTCATCCGCAAACTTGGAGATGTTACATTTAGCTCCTCCATCTAAATGAAATGAATGAAGTCTATGGGTGCGGCATGGGTGCAGGAGGTAGCACCGATGCAGTCATCAATGTAACGGAGATAGAGTTCGACTGATTGGGCCAGTCTACGCCTGGAACAGGGATTGTTGAACTTACCCTACAAAGAGGCCGGCACAACTGTGGCCCATGCGAGTGCCCATAGCTACGCCTTTGATTTTGAGGAAATGGGAAAAGTCGAATGAGTTATCAAGGGTGAGGACCAGCTCCGCTAGGCGGAGGATAGTGATAGTAGAGGGAAATTGTGTGGTTCTGCGGTCGAGGAAGAAACGGTGTGTGTTCAAGCCGTCTTGTTGGGGGATGGAGGTGGAGTGACTGAACTTCCATAATAAAGATGAGGGATTGGCGTGCGAGGTATATTGGACATAGGTCGGGAGAGATTGGACCACGGGGGATCGGATGGAGTCTAGTTACGTGGAAATTATTTCAGTGAGACAGGAGTAGGCAGAAACAGTGGGTCTGCCAGGGCAGTTGTGTTTATGAATTTTGTGGAGGAGGTAAAACCGGGCCAATTGTTGCAGGTTCGGTCAGTGCTAAGAACTCGCTAAGAAATGTAAATGCAGTGTCAGCTTTTATTTGGGGAGCTAGAATAAAAAAGCAAGCATGTAATGCTGAGGCTTTATAACAGTGCTCTTCAACCTGAGCTGTACCGCCCACTAATGGGCCATTTAAGCTTCCAGGTGGGCGGCAGAATAATTACATGCGTTAAAAACATCCAAAATATACAAACTTAAATCTGTGAGAGAATGTATGTGAAAACAAAAAGTTACTAACATTTTAGAGAAAAATATTTGAATTATGTATTTAAATTGTTTATGCTGCATTAATTTTGAACCATGTAACCATTAACTATTGTAATGTTTAATCGTCATCAAACCCCCCGGGAGCCGGAGCGGAGCCAGGCTGGAGCCAGCGCCGAGCCCCTTCCGTGCCGGCTGCGAGCCCGGCCCGACACCTCCGGCCGCCGCCGGACGGGGCGGCCCAGCGGCGGATCGGTGGCGCCGGAGACCCACGCCCACTCCGGGGCTGTCGGTTGGCCCGGCAGGGCGGCGCTGCTTCTGCGCGCTGGCTGTGGTCCAACCGACAGCCACCAGAGCGACAGGACATCGGAACTCTCCTGCAGACTGCCGCCCAATAAAAGCCCCTCTCCCGTTCCCCAATCCCTGCCTCCTCTCTCCTCCCATCTATCCCGTTGACCGCCGCTCGTTTGCGCGGATCGCTCTTCAGTGATTCCCGTCGTTGCACCGACTGTGGCCGGAGCTCCGGGTCTGTGGGGATTCGCACCTGCCCTCCCCTGTCGCTGCATTGGAGCCGAGGGGGGCAAACGACAGCCATGGAAAAGGCGAGAGGCGCAGCGGGCGGTCACCGGCCAGCGGAGGTCGCTCTGGACCTGTGAAGATGCCGAAGGCTTCGGGTCCCACTCATTGTGCGGGAGGGCAGGTGCGGAATACCGAACTCGCTTATACGGGTATTGAACATACATAAAACAAGATTGTGGCAACACGTTTTCATTCAACGCGCCACGATATTGATTCACTGGTGCACACAGCCTCTGTGACTCAGTCGAAACGTATATTGCTGGTGCGTGATATTGCCATTGATGAGATTTCTGATTTGTTTGCATTATTATTGTTGGCGGTTACTTTGAATAATTTGTGTAACAAATATTAAAACCATGTCTCATAAAAATGAAATATGCTCGTGGCTATTTACCAGAGTATCTGAAGATTTATTTAATCGAATCTATTACAAACAAACAGCTTCCAATGTGTTTACTGTGCCGCAAGACATTTTCTAACGAAGCAATGAAACCAAGTCGATTGTGAGAACATCTTGCTACAAAGCATCCAAAAGATAAAGATAAGCCTATTGAATATTTTCAAGAACAGTATGAAAGATTTCAAAATAGTTCTACAATAACTGCATCATTCAAGAAACAAAATGCAAAGAACGAAGATGGATTAACTGCAGCTTATCATGTATTACAATTACTTGCAAAAGGTGGTAAAATCCATAACATTGGAGAAACTTTGATAATACCCTCAATCAAAGAATTTATCTCAACAGTAGTGCATCAGGATATAACTGAAGTTATAAAAACATTGCCCCTTGGTGATACCACAGTAAAAAGGCGACGCATTGATGAAATGGCGGTTAATGTTAAAATAAACATAGATATTCTCCAAAATTCATCATTTTCCATGCAGTTGGACGAGTCTACCATTGCAGATAATAATGCTTTATTGATGGCATATGTACGTCATTTGATGAAAACAGTACTTTGCATGAATAAATGTTATTCACTTTAAAACTTATTACAGATACAAAAGGATTATCAATATTTACTGCTGTGAAATCGTACTTTGCAAAAAATAATGTGCCCCATATCAATATTGTTGCATGCGCTACTGATGGAGCACCATCAATGATAGGTCACCATTGTGGTTTTGTTGCTTATTTAAAGGAGGAAGTGCCAATGTGTATTCATTGTGTGGTACACAGGCAACATCTTGTAGGAAAACATTTGAGTACAAGCCTTCATTCATAATTAAGTATAATAATTAGGGCTATAAATATGATCAAATCGAATGCCGAAAATGATAGAATGTTTCGACGGCTGTGCCAGGACAATAATAAGCAATTTATTAGGTTACCGTTACACACAGAAGTTTGTTGGCTCTCAAAGGGTGCATGCTTGACTCGTTTTGTTGAATTATATGAGAGTGTCATACAGTTTTTTGAAAGTGAAAATAAGGCTGGTCTCTGTCAACAATTAAAAACAATAAAGCATCATGCATTTTATTTGGCAGGCATTTTAAAGAAATGTTATGAACCTAATTTTCAGCTTCAAGGAGCCAACATAACACTTATCAGTTGCAAAAATGTTGTGTCATTATTTATCGAAAAACTTGATCTTTTCCGTCATAATCTTTTGAAGAGGGAATTTTATGTTTCCGGAATTGTCATCAATAAAAGATCATGTGACTCCAGAGGAGATTGAATGTTTCAGTGGTCACCTCAATGAACTTAAATTGGATATGGAAAAATGATTTAGTGATAGTTTGAACTTGAAGGTGTATGACTGGACGGTGAATCCTTTTACTACAAATACTGTTGAGGCTGATATAACATGCCAAGAAGAACTATTAGAACTTAAGTATGATGAAGAGAGCAAATCAAATTTCAATAGTGGATACAAAAATTAAAAAAAATGGCTGCCTTATATCCAAATATGTGGAAAATGACATTAATTTATTGTTACCATTCCCTGCCTCATATCTAGTGGAATCAGGCTTTAGTGTTGTGAGTCATATTGTCACCAAACAGAGAAACTCTGAAAATCACTGAAAGAGGAGACCTTCACTTCGTTCCTTACGAAAATCGAACCAGATTTCCAAAATTTAGTTTCTCAGCATCAGGCTCAAGGATCTCATTAAATTAAAGGTAATTTCAATTAATGTTATTGATTTATGCAGGGTATGTAACTTTAAAAAAATTAAATATTAGTGGGCGGTATGGAAATGTATCCCTCACGAAAGTTACAAAAGTTGGCGCTCAGTATTAAAAGGTTGAAGAGCACTGCTTTAAAAGGCGCTCATCAGACCACATTTAGAATATTGTGAGCAGTTTTGGGATACATATCACAGGAAGGATATACTAGCATTGGAAAGTGTCCAGATGTGATTACGAGAATAATCCTGGTGATGATTGGGTGAACCGTGCGAAGTGTTTTATGGCTATGGGCCTGTATCAATGGAGATTAGAAGTTGAGGAAGGTTCTTGAAGAAACCTACTATATCTTATAATGACAGAGTGGACGTGGAGAGGATGTTTCTAGTAGTTGGAAAGTCTGGGGCCTGAGGGCAACAAAGTAAAAGGATGTTTAAGAAGGAACTGCAGATGCTGGAATATTGAAGGTAGACGAAAGTGCTGGAGAAACTCAGCGGGTGCAGCAGTATCTATGGAGCGAAGGAAATAGGCAACGTTTCAGAGGGAGAGAGGGAGAGGGGGAGAGGGGAGGGAGAGGGAGAGGGAGGGGGAGAGGGGAGAGGGAGAGGGAGAGGAGAGGGAGAGGGAGAGGGAGAGGGAGAGGAGAGGGAGAGGGAGAGGGAGAGGGAGAGAGAGAGAGAGAGAGCACATGAAAACACACAGATTCCAGCTGCTGCTCACTTCCCTATGGCCGCTCCAACCTCTCTGAGCTGCACTCAGCCCACCAATACACCATTAGTGGACACCCCTTCTGTTACACAGCTTGCCCCAGGTAGACAGTCAACAGGCAACCCTCACCCTAGCTTCATCTACTCCTGCCCCCAGTCTGAAGAGCAAAACCCCCAGGTAATCCTACTGACTGATTCCAACGGGAAGTTTCTGGACCCCAGACGCTGTTCCCAGGTCGCCAGGTATTGGTTAAAACGTGCAGCACCACAGACCAGGCAATGAGGGTCCTGAGCAAAGACACCATCGGGAGCCCTCAACACATTGTGATCCATACAGGCACGAATGATTTGCGCACGTTACGTCATGGTACTGCTGGGGCAATAACGAGGATGGCAGAAAAGGCCAGCAAGGAATTCCCTGATTCGAGAATCGTGATCTCTACCCTGCTGCCCAGGACGAATACCCCACCCCATGTGATTCACAATACCAAGATGGAGATCAACAGAGGATGTGCCGCCCTCCCTAATGTCCAATTGGCCCACCACCCGACCATCGGCACATGGGACCTCCATGATGGAATACATCTAAACAGACAGGGGGTGAGGGTCTTCGCAAAGAACCTCAAATATACTGTTCTGGGACGTAACCTTCCCACCCCCTCGATCAATGGGAACCCAAGAGGCAATCTGGACTCCCTTCCCCCCACCATGTCAGGACCACCCGCCAAACTGCGAGGCGACATAACAGCCCAGCCAGGGCCGCCACTGCCCCCGGCTCATCATTCGAGCCACAGCGCGGATCACCTCGGAGATGGAGAGACCAGGCAGCTGCTGCACACCCTTTGTTCCCACCTCCTATGGTAACAAAGGATACAAATATATAAACAGTCCCTTCGAGTGACTGATAAAAATAGCATATGATTGCACTGAATTAGTACTGTTGATATTGTTGATATGTTTGCACTGAATTAGTACTGTTGATATTGTTGATATTGCTATTAATACAGTTGATATTGCTATTATTAATATAGTTATTATTACTAGGTGGCAGTACGAGTCTGCCTTACCATAGCATACAAAACTTTACCTAACATTCCCCAATTAGAGAAAAAACTAGTGTTTTCGCTCCTGTCCCACAAAATAGGTTTTATTTAAATTAAAAAAGAAAAGAATATAAATAGAATATAAATGAGTTCATTTCATATAGGATGCTGGGATATCCAGGGTCTCTACTCTTCAACCTTCGGGGTGAAGACTGGGAACCCTGAGTTCTTAAAGTCTATAGAAGACACTGATATAATGATATTAACGGAAACATGCTACCGAAAGGATACGTTCATTCACTGCCCCTCAGGGTACCATGAAGTCATGGTGCCCTCAGTAAAAACTACTGATATACGTAAGGGCAGAACCTCTGGGGGGGGGGGGTCTTGGTATGGTACAAAGAAGAACTAGACAGTCACATTACATCAATAAAAACAGGGAAATCACATATATGGTTGAAACTAGATAAAACAATTGGAATAACTGGAAAAGATATATATCTATGTGCCGCCTACATACCCCACAATAGAATCACCATATTTTGAAGAAGGATATATTTGAAACGCTCCACATGGAAATCAATCATTTCCAGGCCCAGGGAAATGTGCTACTATGTGGAGACCTGAATGCAAGGACCGGATGTGAACCCGATTCCATAGACCCACAGGGCAACAACGATGTGTTCGGTCAAACCCCCTTATATGTCACACCAACTATCATTAACCGGAACAACCTTGACTGTGAAATAAATAAAAGTGGTAAAGAGGTAGTGCATCTCTGGCGAGCCTTGGCCTGTACATAGTTAATGGTAGGCTCAGAGGGGACTCGATGGGAACGTTTACTTATTCCTCAGCTCTTGGGTCTAGCGTGGTAGGCTACGCAATTACTGACATAGACCCCTGCACTATCAGTGCATTCACTGTTAGGCAGCAGTCCCCTCTTTCAGACCATAGTCAAATCAATGTGTACCTAAAATTTCCTGTTCAAACTAAAGACGTAAAAAAGGAACCAAGTAAGCTGTATAAACTAAATCAGACCTACAGATGGGCTTCAGATAGTGGAGATAAATTCATCGTGGCTCTGAATTCACCTGATCTCACAAATAAAATATTGAAATTCAAGACAAACCCATATGAGACTACTAGAGATGGTGTAAACATGGCTATAAATGACATTAATATGATCTTTCACAAGGCAGCTATCAAAGCTGACCTTGTGAAAGAAGAGAAAAATTACCAAAAAAAACAACCATGAAAAATGGTTCGACCACGAGTGTAAAAATGTCAGAAAAGTTCTGAGAAAAAATATCGAACCAAAAACACCGTCAATCAAACAATCCAGACTTACGCATTAGATATAATGAAACTCTTAAAAGGTATAAACACACGATTAGGAACAAATGACAAAATCACACTCACAAAAGACTTGAAGAAATAGAAAATTCCATAAATGAAAACCAATTTTGGGATATGTGGAATAACCTGAGCACAACAAAACTACAAACATTAGCAATTCAAGACGGTGATATCGGGAGAGCACATTTCAAACATCTATATAAAGACATCCCAATAAATAAAATAAACTCAAATCATTCTCATATCAAAGAAAAACTCCAAACACTAGAAATAGTAATTAAAGATGATCAAAACGCCCTTGATGTCCCAATTACTTAGGAAGAACTGACCTTAAAAATAAAATCTCTTCACTCAATGAAAGCTTGTGGTCCAGATAGCATTAAAAATGAAATGCTCAAGTACAGCACTCCGGAGATGCAGGACATAGTGCGTAGGCTGTTCAACATCATACTACGTTCAGGTTATTTCCCTGATATTTGGTGCCAAGGGCTTATTTCACCCATTTATAAGAGTGGAAACAAACTAGACCCAAATAATTATCGCGGCATCTGTGTCAGTAGCTGCCCAGGGAAGTTATTCTGCAGTATCATAAATAACAGAATGCAGGATTTCCTTAACAAATACAACATTCTCAGTAAAAACGAAAT
>JAXLNO010005009.1:0-67500 GCA_038087875.1 Malacoraja senta
ATTTTAGGTATGTACTTTTGTAGCAAACTTAACTACGAGGCATTTACTTTTAAATTCTATTCCACTATTGCGGATGACACAAAGCTGGGTGGCAGTGTGAACTGTGAAGAGGATATTAGGAGGTTGCAGGGTGACCTGGACAGGTTGAGTGAGTGGGCAGATGCGTGGCAGATGCAGTATAATATAGATCAATGTGAGGTTATCAATTTTGGCGGCAAAAACAAGGGGGCAGATTATTATCTCAATCGGGTTAGTTAGGTAAGGGGGAGGTACAGCGAGACCTGGGTGTCCTTGTACACCGGTCATTGAAAGTTGGCGTGCAGGTACAGGCAGGCAGTGAAGAAAGCTAATGGAATGTTGGCCTTCATAACAAGAGGATTTCAGTATAGGAGTAAAGAGGTTCTTCTGCTGTTGTATAAGGCTCTGGTGAGACCACATCTGGAATATTGTGTACAGTTTTGGTCTCCTAATTAGAGGAAGGACATCCTTGTGATTGAGGCAGTGCAGCGTAAGTTCACGAGATTGATCCCTGTAAATGGCGGGACTGTCATATGAGGAAAGATTGAAAAGACTAGGCTTGTATTCACTGGAATTTAAAAGGATGAGGGGGTATCTTATGGAAACATATAAAGTTATAAAAGGACTGGACAAGCTAGATGCAGGAAAAATATTCCCAATGTTGGGCGAGTCCAGAACCAGGGGCCACAGTCTTAGAATAAAGGGGAGGTCATTTAAGACTGAGGTGAGAAAAAACGTTTTCACCCAGAGAGTTGTGAATTTATGGAATTCCCTGCCACAGAGGGCAGTGGAGGCCAAATCACTGGATGGATTTAAGAGAGAGTTAGATAGAGCTCTAGGGGCTAGTGGAGTCAAGGGATATGGGGCGAAGGCAGGCACGGGTTATTGATTGGGGACGATCAGCCATGATCACAATGAATGGCGGTGCTGGCTCGAAGGGCCGAATGGGCCTCCTCCTGCACCTATTTTCTATGGTTTCTATGCACATGAGATTTTTTTTTGTCATAATTTAGACATTTAGCTCATACCTGTGGCCTTAGTTTAATACATTTTGGAGTAGTGCTTTTATAATTTTTACTTAATTCAATGGAATTTTAGTTTTGTCATGGTCCTTTCTGCATTTTGTTTCTTTTAGCTAAATGAATTATGGTTTTTATTTCAAGAATAAACATTTTTAAAAAGCCACAATAGCACAGATACAACCGTTTAGACTCAAAACTTTATGGACATGGGTTTGAAAGGCAGCCTGAGGATTCACGTGGTTCTTATGAAATGGCAACTTTGTGTAATGTCATCACAGCAGATTTAGAATTATTTTACCGAGGGATCGCGGTCGGATATTTTGGGAACGACTCCACAGCCCAGTTTATTCCGCTCCCCTGTGTGTTTATAACATTATTTACCTCAGTTTTACCCCAGACCGGGTTTATTCAAGATTCAAGAGAGTTTATTGTCGTGTGTCTCAGATAGGACAATGAAATTCTTGCTTTGCTTCAGCACAAAAGAATATAGACTGCATGAATACAGAACAGATCAGTGTGTCCATATACCATTGTATAAAGATATACACACATGTATAAAACAGATAAAGTGCAAATAAACTGATAATGGGCTATTAATATTCAGAGTTTTGTTTGAGGAGTTCAATATCCTGATGGCTGTGAGGCTGTTTGTGTATTTTGTTCCCCTGTGTGTTTATAACATTATTTACCCCAGTTTTACCCCAGACCGGGTTTATTCCGCTCCCCTGTGTGTTCTAATATTATTTACTGTATTATAACATTATTTACTGTCACTGTATGTCATGTTGTTACTTGTGGGCGGAGCACCAAGGCAAATTCCTTGTATGTGAATACTTGGCCAATAAACTTACTTACTTTACCCCAGTTTTACCGGGTTTATTCCGCTCCCCTGTGTGTTTATAACATTATTTACCTCAGTTTTACCCCAGACCGGGTTTATTCCACTCCCCTGTGTGTTTATAACATTATTAACCCAAGATTTACCGGGTTTATTCCCCCAGACGTGCAGTTTATGTGGTGATTTATTGATTATTTACAGAGAGGGGGGTTTCCTGCGCTGCATCTCTAAACTAAACTAAACCAAAGAAGGGTCTCGAGCCAAAATGTCACCCATTCCTTCTCTCCAGATGCTGCCTGACCCGCTGAGTTACTCCAGCACTTTGTGTCTATCTTCTCCACAGATGCTGCCTGACCTGCTGAATTACTCCAGCACTTTGTCATAGATTCACAGAGTGATACAGCGTTGGAAAGAGGCCCTTCGGTCCAACTCGTACTTGCACTCCTAGATCCCTCGCCTCCCATACATTCTCCCAGCGCCCGCCATTCACAGTGAAGACCCTGCCCTGGTTTGACTTCCTAAACTGCAACACCCTCCCCACCCACAAACAATGTGACCTCCTCCCTGTGGCTCCATGCCCCTTACACCTGCCACCTCCTGTTCCTTACCCCCCTTTGCTCCCTCCCCCCTCCTCCCCACCCCCAAACAATGTGACCCCACCCTTACCTGGCTCCCTACCCCCTTCCTTGGCTCACCTGACCCCTCTATCTCCCCCCCAGTTCCCTGCCCCCCATTCATCCCCCTCGGCACCAAACCCCACTCCTCCTTGAATCCTCCCCCTCCCTTTGCTGCCTGTTTCCCCCCGCTACTCACTTCACCCCCTTACCCCCTCCAGCTTCTCACTCTGCTCCTCCCTCCACTTTCTCTCTCTCTCTCTCTCTCTCTCTCTCTCTCTCTCTCTCTCTCTCTCTCTCTGACAGAAGCAATTATGTTCCTCAGACTTTTATTAATACATTTTAGGTATGTACTTTTGTAGCAAACTTAACTACCTAGGCATTTACTTTAATTTCTATTGCATTATTGCGGATGACACAAAGCTGGGCGGCAGTGTGAACTGTGAAGAGGATGTTAGGAGGTTGCAGGGTGACATGGACAGGTTGAGTGAGTGGGCAGATGCGTGGCAGATGCAATATAATATAGATAAATGTGAGGTTTATCCACTTTGGCGGCAAAATTAAGGGGGCAGATTATTATCTCAATGGGGTTAGGTTAGGTAAGGGGGAGTTGCAGCGAGACCTGGGTGTCCTTGTACACCGGTCACTAAAAGTTGGCGTGCAGGTACAGCAGGCAGTGAAGAAAGCTAATGGAATGTTGGCCTTCATAACAAGAGGATTTCAGTATAGGAGTAAAGAGGTTCTTCTGCAGTTGTATAGGTCTCTGGTGAGACCACATCTGGAGTATTGTGTACAGTTTTGGTCTCCTATTTGAGGAAGGACCATCCTGTGATTCAGGCAGTGCAGCGTAGGTTCACGAGATTGATCCCTGGGATGGCGGGACTGTCATATGAGGAAAGATTGAAAAGACTAGGCTTGTATTCATTGGAGTTTAGAAGGATGAGGGGGTATCTTATGGAAACATATAAAATTATAAAAGGACTGGACAAGCTAGATGCAGGAAAAATGTTCCCAATGTTGGGCGAGTCCAGAACCAGGGGCCACAGTCTTAGAATAAAGGGGAGGTCATTTAAGACTGAGGTGAGAAAAAAAGTTTTCACCCAGAGAGTTGTGAATTTATGGAATTCCCTGACACAGAGGGCAGTGGAGGCCAAATCACTGGATGGATTTAAGAGAGTTAGATAGAGCTCTAGAGGCTAGTGGAATCAAGGGATATGTGGAGAAGGCAGGCACGGGTTATTGATAGGGGACGATCAGCCATGATCACAATGAATGGCGGTGCTGGCTCGCAGGGCCGAATGGCCTCCTCCTGCCCCTATTTTCTATGGTTTCTATGCACATGATGTTTTTTTTGTCATAATTTAGCCATTTAGCTCATACCTGTGGCCTTAGTTTAATACATTTTGGAGTAACGCTTTTTATAATTTTTACTTAATTCAATGGAACTTTAATTTTGTCATGGTCCTTTCTGCCATTTTGTTTTCTTTTAGCATAATGAATTATGGTTTTTATTTCAAGAATAAACATTTTTAAAAATCCACAATAGCACAGATACAACCATTAGACTCAAAACTTTATGGACACGGGTTTAAAAGGCAGCCTGAGGATTCTGTGTGGTTCTTATGAAATGGCAACTTGTGTAATGTCATCACAGCAGATTTAGAATTATTTTACCGAGGGGTCGGGGTCCGATGTTTTGGGAACGACTCCACAGCCCAGTTTATTCCGTTCCCCTGTGTGTTTAGAACATTATTTACCCCAGTTTTACCCCAGACCGGGTTTAATTTGCCTCCCCTGTGTGTTTATAACATTATTTACCTCAGTTTTACCCCAGACCGGGTTTATTCAAGATTCAAGAGAATTTATTGTCGTGTCCCAGATTGGACAATGAAATTCTTGCTTTGCTTCAGCACAAAAGAATATAGACGGCATGAATACAGAACAGATCAGTGTGTCCATATACCATTGTATAAGTATATACACACATGTATAAATAAAACAGATAAAGTGCAAATAAACTGATAAGGGCTATTAATATTCAGAGTTTTGTTTGAGTTGAGTTCAATATCCTGATGGCTGTGAGGCTGTTTGTGTATTTTGTTCCCCTGTGTGTTTATAACATTATTTACCCCAGTTTTACCCAGACTGGGTTTATTTTCCTGTCCTGTGTGTTTATAACATTATTTACCCCAGACAGGGTTTATTTTGCTCCCCTGTGGTTTATAACATTATTTTACTGTCACTGTATGTCATGATGTTACTTGTGGGCGGAGCACGAAGGCAAATTCCTTGTATGTGATTATTTGGCCAATAAACTTACTTACTTTACCCCAGTTTTTACCGGGTTTATGCTGCTCCCTGTGTGTTTATAACGTTATTTACCCCAGATTTACTGGGTTTATTCCGCTCCCCTGTGTGTTTATATCATTATTTACCCCAGATTTACCGGGTTTTTTCCCCCAGACGTGCAGTTTATGTGGTGATTTATTCATTATTTACAGAGAGGGGGGGGGGGGGGGGGGGGTTGGGAGCCAGAGAGATGGAGATGTTTGTTTATAAGGGTGTTTTATCTCAGGACGCTGCTCCAGGCGGTGAGTTTATATAATTGACCCCGGTTTGACCAGTTTTATTCCCCCAGACGTGTAGTTTATGTGGAGATTGCCCTCAGCTCTCTCTCCCCCAACACACATGTTCACACACGTGACTGTACCCGGACTGGACTGGACTGTATGTGGTGACGTCACTCCCCCACGTGACCCGATCCCGCACAATCCGCTGCAGCCGCTGATGATCATTTATTTATTTACCTCAGATCCGTCGGCAGCGACGTCACCAACTGCCGCCCTCTCCGCCCGCCCTGCGCCGTGACGTCCGCCCTCCCCGCCCGCCCTGCGTCGTGACGTCAGCCCTCCCCGCCCGCCCTGCGCCGTGACGTCCGCCTCCCTGCACGCCCTACGCCGTGACGTCCACCCTCCCCGCCCGCCCTGCGCCGTGACGTCCGCCCTCCCCGCCCGCCCTGCGCCGTGACGTCAGCCCTCCCTGCGCCGTGACATCGCCGCCGATCCGAGGGCGTGGCTTCAGCTGGCAGTTGCTCGATGGCGGTTTGTTTTTTAAATGTGAAGGCCGACACAAAATGGCGGCGAATGTGATGATGCTGCTTCACACTGAAGGTAAAATGCTGCAGTCACTTGGTCATAGAGTGATAGAGAACAACAGGGGAAGCGACCCACGAGATGAACGCCTTGGTGGGATAACGCCCGGTTACGGTCCCAGCCCCGGACCGGCGGGCGGGCGTCCATCTTGGTGAGGCAGGTGAGATCGGCAGCCGGCGGCCATCGTGGTGAGGGCAGGTGATGTCGGCAGCCGGTGGCCATCTTGGTGAGGGCAGGTGAGGTCGGCAGCCGGCGGCCATCTTGGTGAGGTCGCCGTTGACGGTTGGAGCTTTGGGCGGGAACAAGATGAAGATGAAACCGGCGCCGAGACCCCGGACCCTGGTGACAGAAAGATGGAGAGAGAGAGAGGGAGAGAGAAAGGGAAAGGGAGAGGGAGAGATACAGGGAGAGAGATGGAGAGAGATCAAATAGAACAAGTTGTCCAACAACTAGGCTGTGCACGTCACACGACAGAAGAAGAAGAGAGAGAGTCTATAAAGTAGCAATGTTACAAAATTTTGAGATTTTACAAATAAAGTCTGCAATTTATCCCATCTGATAAAGCATAAAATGAAGTTTAATTTGACACCTAATTCACTTTCATATCTTCAGTATTAAAAAAGTTATGGCCATTTTCATACTCGGAAATTAGCATATTGTTCCCTATTGCTTTTCCATTGACTTAACACGAAAGCTGTGATCGAGGACAGTCAAAAGCCCATAACTTTCTTAAAAATTAAGAGAACTGAAAGAAATGTTCAGTTATTATAGATTGAAGCATTCTGAAACAAATATGACACAATCTTACTTGGATGACTTGAAATTAAAGCATATAATTAGTTAGTTACCTAATTGTAGCTAATTACAAAATTCAATTACTAGATCTAAACATCTATCAATTTCTTAAGAATAGATTAACATTTTTTAATAGCCTAAGTGTCCAAATAACATTCACACAAGAATTCACAATATAACATAATTTTTTTATCTCATTGTCATGGATTTATAGGCCAAATGGAAGAAATTGAATGTTTAATACCTGTAAATTAATGGGCATTTATATCATCTTGCGAGTGGGATTTTCTGGAACGCGATCTGGAACTGGATTTTCTGGAACGTTGCTTTGCGGTGAATTTAACCCCGTATCGGCATGAAAAATACTGCCGTTAGTTCGGGGAAAAGAATCAACGTTTCGCATGTAAAAATGTGAATTAAAGGCCTCTTAAGGAGAACGTTTATACATTAAAATAAACCACTTTCGTTTACCTTTCCCGTACGTGAAATCCGTCCCCGTTGTTGGCGTTGACGGCTTCAGAAGCTGATTTTAAAATGACTGCAGCGCTGAAATTGTCGGGAGAATTAAAAAAAAAAATACTCAAAACGCCCCTTGGAACGATTCTTCCGCAAAAGCTTGTACTCCAACTAAATATAATACAGGACAAGGAAGGAGAAACCCGCGTTTTAACCCCGCCCCCCCCTCAAAGGCGCCAAAATCGCGCACACGGCCATTGGCAGAATTACAGCGCCTCTGAAGGTAAGTATTGTAACATACCTATATAAAGGTGGGTGTGAATGGGTGTGGGTAGTTTCGGGAGGTTTCGGGTGGGTGAGGGTGGTTACGGGTGGGTGAGGGTGGTTTCAGGTGGGTGAGGGTGGTTTCGGGTGGGTGAGGGTGGTTTTAGGTGGGTGAGGGTGGTTTCGGGTGGGTGAGGGTGGTTTCAGGTGGGTGAGGGTGGTTTCAGGTGGGTGAGGGTGGTTTTGGGTGGGTGTGGGTGGTTTCAGGTGGGTGTGGGTGGGTGAGGGCGGTTTCGGTGGGTGAGTGTTAAAGAAGGAACTGCAGATGCTGGAAAATCGAAGGTACACAAAAATGCTGGAGAAACACAGCGGGTGCAGCAGCATCTATGGAGCGAAGGGAATAGGTAACGTTTTGGGTGGTTTCGGGTGGGTGAGGGTGGTTACGGGTGGGTGAGGGTGGTTTCAGGTGGGTGAGGGTGGTTTCGGGTGGGTGAGGGTGGTTGAGGGTGGTTTCAGGTGGGTGAGGGTGGTTTTGGGTGGGTGAGGGTGGTTTCATAGAAATAGGCAATAGGTGCAGGAGTAGGCCATTCGGCCCATCGAGCCTGCACCGCCATTCAATATGATCATGGCTGATCATCCAACTCAGTATCCTGTACCTGCCTTCTCTCCATACCCCCTGATCCCTTTAGCCACAAGGGCCACATCTAACTCCCTCTTAAATATAGCCAATGAACTGGCCTCAACTACCTTCTGTGGCTGAGAATTCCACAGATTCACCACTCTGTGTGAAAAAAAAATGTTTTTCTCATCTCAGTCCTAAAAGACTTCCCCCTTATCCTTAAACTGTGACCCCTTGTTCTGGACTTCCCCAACATCGGGAACAATCTTCCTGCATCTAGCCTGTCCAACCCCTTAAGAAATTTGTAAGTTTCTATAAGATCCCCCCTCAATCTTCTAAATTCCAGGGTGTACAAGCCGAGTCTATCCAGTCTTTCTTCACATGAAAGTCCTGCCGTCCCAGGAATCAGTGTGGTGAACCTTCTCTGTGCTCCCTCTATGGCAAGAATGTATTTCCTCAGATTAGGAGACCAAAATACTCCATACTCCAGGAGTGGTCTCACCAAGACCCTGTACGGGTGGGTGAGGGTGGTTTCGGGTGGGTGAGGGTGGTTTGAGTGGGTGAGGGTGATTTGAGTGGGTGAGGGTGAATTCGAGTGGGTGAGGGTGGTTTCGGGTGGTTGGTTTTGGTTGGGTGAGGGTGGTTTTGGGTGGGTGAGTTTGGTATTGGTTGGGTGAGGGTGGTTTTGGGTGGGTGAGGGTGGTTTCGGGTGGGTGTGGGTGGTTTTGGGTGGGTGTGGGTAGTTTCGGGTGGGTGTGGGTGGTTTTGGGTGGGTGGTTTCGGGTGGGTGAGGGTGGTTTCGGGTGGGTGTGGGTGTGTGAGGGTGGTTTTGGGTGGGTGGGTGAGAGGGTGAGGGTGGTTTCGTTTGGGTGAGGGTGGTTTTGTGTGGGTGAGGGTGGTTTTGGGTGGGTGAGGGTGGTTTCGAGTGGGTGAGGGTGGTTTTGGGTGGGTGAGGGTGGTTTCGGGTGGGTGGTTTTGGGTGGGTGAGGGTGGTTTTGGGTGGGTGAGTGTGGTTTTGGGTGGGTGAGGGTGGTTTCGGGTGGGTGAGGGTGGTTTCGGGTGGGTGGGTGGGTGAGGGTGGTTTCGGATGGGTGGGTGTGGGTGGTTTCGTGTGGGTGTGGGTGGTTTCGGGTGGGTGGTTTCGGGTGGGTGTGGGTGGTTTTGGGTGGGTGTGGGTGGTTTTGGGTGGGTGAGGGTGGTTACAGGTGGGTGTGGGTGGGTAAGGGTGATTTCGGGTGGGTGTGGGTGGTTTCGTATGG
Source organism: Malacoraja senta (assembly GCA_038087875.1). NCBI lineage: Eukaryota > Metazoa > Chordata > Chondrichthyes > Rajiformes > Rajidae > Malacoraja > Malacoraja senta. The sequence continues at coordinate 9,038 of JAXLNO010005009.1, forward strand.
GTGTGGGTGGTTTCGGGTGGGTGAGGGTTGGTGAGGGTGGGTGTGGGTGGTTTCGGGTGGGTGAGGGTAAAAAAATCACAAACCATACGTAAGTAAGTAAGTAAGTAAATTTTATTTATATAGCACATTTAAATCAACTCGCGTTGAAACCAAAGTGCTTTACATAAAAGAAATAATAAAGTTTCCGTACATCGATAGAAAAAATTAAAAATAAGAAAAAATGACACAACACATTATAGAATTCAACATGAACGTCCCCCCACAACAGAATCAAAATTTTCCACTGTCCACGGCATCAAAAAGTTAAGTCCTCTTCCTCTGTGATCACCCAAATTACATTTTACTCAGATGCAAGCCAAGGATTGGCATAATTGTTGGCTGTTAATTGGACATAATCAACTTCAGCAAATTGACAATATCCTATTGAAGGACAGTGGGTGTTTAAGCTGTCAGGACATTTTATTATTTGCCAAAATATACATCTGAATAGCATAATGATAGAAAACTTTTCCACACAGCACTCGTAAGTCTGGAGATTTTTTTAATAGTAAGATTAAACGAGAACTTACCAGTTTGAAGTTTGATCTGTATTTTATGAGGAGTTACGATGAGGGATTACGTGAAGAGCCCGTCCAGCACGCATGCGCGACATTCTTCAAAGCAGCGGTGTGGAATCACAGGAAACACAACAATTGAAATAAACATAGTAAAGAAAAGGAGAACTAAGATACCAGTTGATCTGTATGTTTGAGGGTGGGAGCGGAGGGCACGTAATTCCTCATCGTAACTCCTCATAAAATAGAGATCAAACTTCAAACTGGTAAGTTCTCGTTTAATCTTACTATTTTACTTCGGAGTCACGTGAGTAACTACGTGAAGATTTTAAAGCTCTGTGATTTCAAACCGTGTAACAGTTCATACTTCACTCGCTGCCGAAGTCCTTCAAGGGAGGAAGTATGTTATCGTAATTAACCATGAATCTGTTTGTAAACAATAATGGTTTCTATTAAACAATAACAAAGGACAAAATGCTCCCCCGGGCTTAACATATATATTTGCAGATTCTAAACTCTTTCTGCAAATAACACAGGTTCTGCTAGCGGCTTGTTGTAGAACGTTTGGAACGTTTTCTCCATGGACCACCCCGCTGTAGCCAGGATGTGGTCCAGTGGTACGTCCATCCTTTTAGTTGCCGATGTGGATGCTGCCCTGGTGGAGTGAGATGTATATACATCAGTATCTACTCCAGCAGCTCCCAGTACCTGCTTGAGCCATCTTGAGATGGTTTGGCTCGACACCCGACCATGAGGTTTCTTGTGGCTGACCCATGAGGCTTTTTCTCTCCCTCGGGAATCTCTTGTTGTGTTGATGTAAGTGAGTAGGTGAGTCATGACACAGAACCATGGGTCAGGTGGGTATGCCCGGAAATCCATAACTAGGCCTGAAATTCCTGGCCTGCTCTGCTTTAGCAGCTCCTGAATGGTGAATGAGACCCGGTCTGGTGTTATAACCATGTTGTCCAGTCGCAGTAAGTGGAGGGACTGGACTCTTTGTGCTGAGACTAGTGCCATCAGCATGACCGTTTTCAGGGTTAGCTGTTCCAGGGTCAGAGACCTGGCTGGTGACCATCCCCTTAGGTATGTCAGGACCACACTGACATACCATACTTGGGTGTACCTAGGTCTAGGGGGGGTTGGTGTTGAATATACCCCTCATGAGTTTGATCACCAGCGGGTGAGACCCTATGGCCTGTTGTCCTGGTACTTGTTTTAAGTAGGCTGACAGAGCACTTCTGGCAGTATTGATGGCGCTGTAGCTCAGTCCTTCAATATGGTGAAGGCCCCCCAGGAACTCCAGTAAATTGGTTATGGTTGCAGATGAGTATGTTGTCCCAGTAATCGAGCAGTATCTTTCCCACTTCCTGATGCTCGATAGGTATTGTTTCCTGGTGGACATACGGTGGTATGCTGTAATCGTGTTGATGGTCCTGTCAGACAATCCCAGGCCCAGCAGTGGTCTTTTGATAATCTGCAACCCAGTAGGTTAATTTTGTCATGGCATGGATGGCTTATGCCTGATACCGGGTGCGTCAATAGGTTTGGGCTACTTTGAAAGGTCATAGGAGTTTCGATGACCATGTCGAGGACCACTGGGAACCATGGCTGTGTAGGCCAGTTGGTACTATCAAAATACCTGAAGCAGAGTCCATCTGTATTTTGCGTAGTACCCTACTGATGAGGCAGAAGGGGGAAAAGCATAAAATAAATAGTTTCCCCAGTTCAGCGCAAATGCATCTATCGCTGCTGCCTCAGGTCTGGTTCCCAAACGACATACATTGGTACCTGATGATTTAGTCTGGATGCAAAGAGATCGATATCTGGTGTGCCATATTGCTTTGTAATTTTAGCAAAAGCTCTAGGATTTAACATCCATTCGGTGTTTATCATTGAATTTGCGTGACCTGGTGTCTGCCACTGTATTTAGCTTACCTGGTAGGTAAGTTGCTGATAGCCAAATATGTCTATCGACACACCATTGCCAGATTTTGTTGACCAAATTGTCACATGATATTGATTTTATTCCGCCCATATGGTTTAACATAGGCCACCACCGTGGTATTATCAATTTGTAACGAACATGCAAATGGTGCATATTTGTAGAATATGCTTTTAAACCATAAAACGCACCCAACATTTCCAAATAATTTATGCCCAGTGTTTGTAGCAAAGATGATTCTAGGTTAGTCCATCTACCACCTGTGCTGGATATGGTATTAGTTGCTCCCCAGCCTTGAGCACTGGCATCTGTTTGTATAGTTAATGTTGGGTTATTGATGATGATAGGGCTGGAACTATGCCAAATGTGCTCTATCCACCACTGGAACTCTGATATAGCTTCAATGGGTAATTTCATGGTCCGGTCAAAGTGACCTGCATGTTGTTTTAATGCCTGTACTTTTGCCCTTTGTAGGTTTTGATACTGCAGGGTCCAAATTGTGTAGCTGGAAATGCTGCTACCATTTTGCCCATTACTCTTGCCACTTGTCGGATGGTTGGTCGATTGCTAACCATTAAATTGTTACACGTCTGTGCCAATTCTGCTGCTTTATCTTTTGGCAACATTACGGACATGTGGACTGAGTTAATCGTGAATCCCAGATAGTCCATAGTTGTGGATGGCGTCAACTTAGATTTATCTGGATGTATGACAAATCCCAGGGTTTCAAACAATTGTTTGGTAGCTAATACAGCTGATTTAGCCAACTCCATGGTTTTGCCTACTATTAGAATATCATCAAGATATGACATGACAATATGTCTGTGTTTTCTCAATGTTGCCAAGGCCGGTTTAATATCTTGGTAAATAGTCTTGGGCTGATGTTAACCCATTTAGGCAACGCTTTAAACTGCCATAGTTGCCCCATCCAGGTAAATTTCAGGTATCTGCGATGACCCTTTTGAATGGGTACTGTATAGTAGGCATCTTTTAAATGAATACCTGCCATAAAGTGTCCTTTGGAAATCAGTTGTTTGGCAGTTACAAATGTTTCCATTTTGTAATGTACATACTTAACAAAGGTATTTAGTGAAGTCAATGATGATGCGACATCCACCATCTTTTTTGTCTTTGGTAAATATATTTGAGACAAATTCCAAAGGTTCATGTTTGGATTTCTCAATGATACCCTTTGTAAGTAACCTCACCAGTTCTGCTTGACCCTCTAGTTTTTCTTTGACTGAGAGGGTAAAGACCCTTTGGGGTACATGCTGAACTGGTGGCATATTTTCTTGAATGAACTCTATTTTATATCCACGAATATTGTTAAGTATATAACTATCATTCGTGACAGACCTCCATGCTTCAATGAACAGGTGTAATCTCCCCTGTTAGTACAGTTCCCCCACTTTTTATATGCTGGTAGGAACCAGACCCACCTACCTCCATAATGATGGAAGTGTTCCTTTCTTCAGTTTCTTCATCCGTCGTTGTACTGCTGGATGTACTGCTGGTTGGGGGTGGCGCATTTTCCCTGGGGTCCGCTCTGGGCCCAGGCCTAAAAAAGGCTTTCGGGGATGGTATGCGGACCCCGAGCTTTCACCAGTCCCATAAGTTTGACGTCGACTGGTGGACGCGGTGGGGTACTGCCGTCTGAGTTGTGTGGGTCTGCTCGTTCCGGGGCCTGCCCTCATGAGGCCAAATGCTTTGGACTCTTCCTCCAGGTCTTTCACTTGTCAAGTCCTTTCCAAATAACAGGATCTGCGGCTCTGAGGTCGGTGTTGTACACAGTCCTGCATATTTGGGATTGAGGGCAGGTCTTATTCTCTCCTTGCGGAGGTTGTTTATCTCATATTGAGTGTTGCACAGCAGAGCCAGAGTGTCTTGCTGGTTGGTGGTCATCCACCGCATCCACGGAACGAGCATAGGATGTTATCCTTGTCGTCAGGAGCTTGAGGATACGTGTAATTTTAGCTCTTGTTTCCGGATACTCTGTCCAACATACCCCCAGATTTCTCTTCTTATAGGGGTTTGAGGGACAGGTGGTTAATGCTGGCTGCCAGTTTTGGCTGCAACGGCCGCCCTCCTCGTGGTGTAACCACGTAGCGATTCACCACACCCAGCAGCTCTTCCTGATCCTGTACCCCAAGCGTACTCCCGACATCTTCAGCCAATGACCCCTGTTCCTGACCAGCCCAGCCCTGGTCGCCAACGCTGCCCTCGGCTGAGGGGGAAGCGATGGCCAGTGCATTGTAGAGCACTGATGTGGGAGTGCCTGAGTTCCCTTGGCGAGACTGCTCCAGCTCCCGAAGCAAGTCTCGCTGGTGCATTTGCTCCATGAGCCTTTCCATGCGGCTCAGGCGGCTAGCTCTGCCGCTCTAAGGCGGAGAGTCCACCTCATTGGAGTCAGAAATAACCGGCCAGTCAGTTTTTTGTCTTGATTTGCTGTTGGTCAGGCTGCGCTAGCGGTACTGGGCTCGGCTCGGTCTCAATGAGGGTGTGCCGCAGCATGTGCGGTCCAGGTGCCGCCTCTCGCCCCCCACTGATGGGACACTCCCGTTCTGTTGGAGTCGAACGGGGGGCGGTCTTTTTTCCTTGCCGTGCTTTGCTCAGTTTCCCCAGCTTCTTGCCTGGAATTGACAAAGCAGAGCAAAGGTTCTTGAATACGACCTCAGAGTAAGTACTTACCTGATGGTCCGTTTAAACTTGTAGCGGGAGCGCCTGTACTCCCGTTCGTCGCTGTTGCACTGCGTGAACGCTAATGTCGCGCATGCGTGCTGGACGGGCTCTTCACGTAGTCACTCAATTGTCTCCGAAGTAAAATTTTAAATTTAGCTTCAGAAGCGTTTTCTATTTGCATGTACAAACCCACTTCAGAACCATGGGCGATTTTAAAATTTTACAGCCAGATTTAACACTTCTGAAACTTTTTAGATACCAAAGGAATCAAGAAAAAACACAAATAATGCCTTGCTGTTAATGAAATGCAGTGAGCAAAGGCGGTAATTCCCAATATTTTCACAATTCCACAATTATTTACAGCACAAAAAATCACCATTTTGGCATTTTTTAACAGGTAGCAAAGTACGCGTTTCGTGTATTAACAACATATACCGGAAGCTGCGATGTCCTCCAGATGGATTGAGCGGCTCCATGCGTCATGCCCTTTGACCCGGTGACCTTGCGTGCAACCCCCCTATACACACACGCACACTCTCAGACACACACACAATCTCAGACACACACACACTCTCAGACACACACACTCTCAGACACGCACGCACTCTCACTCACGCACTCTCACTCGCGCACACACTCACTCGCGCACACACTCTCATTCACGCACGCAATCTCACGCACACAATATCACTCACGCACGCACTCTGAGACACGCAGGCACTCTCACTCACGCACGCACTCTCAATCATGCACACACTCGCACGCACTCTCACGCACACACTCTCACTCACGCACGCACTCTCACTCACGCACACACTCTCACTACCGCACACACTCTCACTCACGCACGCACTCTCACTCACGCACGCACTCTCACTCACGCACACACGCACTCTCACTCACGCACGCACTCTCACGCACACACTCACTCACGCACACACTCTCACGCACGCACTCTCACTCACGCACACACGCACTCTCACGCACACACTCTCAGACACGCACACTCTCACTCACGCACGCACTCACTCATGCACGCACTCTCACTCACGCACGCACTCTCACTCATGCACATACTCTCACGCACACACTCTCAGTCACACACACTCTCAGACACGCACGCACTCTCACTCATGCACGCACTCTCAGAAACGCATGCACTCTCAGACACACACACTCTCACTCACGCACACACAGACTCACTCACACACACACAAACTCACTCACACACGCACAGACTCACTCACTCACACACACACAGACTCACTCACACACACACAGACTCACTAACACACTAACACACACACACAGACTCACTCACAGACACAGATTCACTCACACAGACTCACTCACACAGACAAACACACACACAGACTCACACACACTCACTCACTCACACAGACTAACTCACGCACACAGACTCACTCACTCACACAGACACACAGACTCACTCACATCACACAGTCACACACACACACAGTCACTGACTCACACACACAACCAATACTAAAATGGCAAGTAACTTCAGAACGTGGTAAACATAGTGTGGAAACCGAATAGATACATAGATACATAGATACATAGAAAATAGGTGCAGGAGTAGGCCATTCGGCCCTTCGAGCCTGCACCGCCATTCAATATGATCATGGCTGATCATCCAACTCAGTATCCCGTACCTGCCTTCTCTCCATACCCCCTGATCCCTTTAGCCACAAGGGCCACATCTAACTCCCTCTTAAATATAGCCAATGAACTGGCGTCAACTACCCTCTGTGGCAGAGAGTTCCAGAGATTCACCACTCTGTGTGAAAAAGTTTTTCCTCATCTCGGTCTTAAAGGATTTCCCCCTTATCCTTAAGCTGTGACCCCTTGTCCTGGACTTCCCCAACATCGGGAACAATCTTCATGCATCTAGCCTGTCCAACCCCATAAGAATTTTGTACGTTTCTATAAGATCCCCTCTCAATCTCCTAAATTCTAGCGAGTATAAGCCAAGTCTATCCAGTCTTTCTTCATATGAAAGTCCCGACATCCCAGGAATCAGTCTGGTGAACCTTCTCTGCACTCCCTCTATGGCTATAATGTCCTTCCTCAGATTTGGAGACCAAAACTGTACGCAATACTCCAGGTGTGGTCTCACCAAGACCCTGTACAACTGCAGTAGAACCTCCCTGCTCCTATACTCAAATCCTCTTGCTATGAAGGCCAACATACCATTCGCTTTCTTCACTGCCTGCTGCATCTGCGTCTCGCTGCACCTCCCCATTTCCTAATCGGCCACCATTTAGATAATAGTCTGCCATCCCGTTTTTGCCACCAAAGTGGATAACCTCACATTTATCCACATTATACTGCATCTGCCAAACATTTGCCCACTCCCCCAGCCTATCCAAGTCACCTTGCAGTCTCCTAGCATCCTCCTCACAGCTAACACTGCCCCCCAGCTTAGTGTCATCCGCAAACTTGGAGATGTTGCTTTCAATTCCCTCGTCCAGATCATTAATATAAATTGTAAATAGCTGGGGTCCCAGCACTGAGCCTTGCGGTACCCCACTAGTCACTGCCTGCCATTGTGAAAAGGACCCGTTTACTCCTACTCTTTGCTTCCTGTTTGCCAGCCAGTTCTCTATCCACATCAATACTGAACCCCCAATACCGTGTGATTTAAGCTTGTATCCTAATCTCTTATGTGGTACCTTGTCAAAAGCCTTCTGAAAGTCCAGATACAACACATCCACTGGTTCTCCCCTATCCACTCTACTAGTTACATCCTCGAAAAATTCTATAAGATTCGTCAGACACGATTTACCTTTCGTAAATCCATGCTGACTTTGTCCAATGATTTCACCACTTTCCAAATGTGCTGCTATCCCATCTTTAATAACTGGCTCTAGCAGTTTCCCCACTACCGATGTTAGACTAACTGGTCTGTAATTCCCCGTTTTCTCTCTCCCTCCCTTCTTAAAAAGTGGGGTTACGTTTGCTACCCTCCAATCCTCAGGAACTACTCCAGAATCTAAAGAATTTTGAAAAATTATCACTAATGCATCCATCCACTATTTCTGGAGCTACTTCCTTAAGTACTCTGGGATGCAGCCTATCTGGCCCTGGTGATTTATCGGCCTTTAATCCATTCAATTTACCCAACACCACTTCCCGACTAACCTGGATTTCACTCAGTTCCTCCATCTCCTTTGACCCGCGGCCCCCTGCTATTTCCGGCAGATTATTTATGTCTTCCTTCGTGAAGACGGAACCAAAGTAGTTATTGAATTGGTCCGCCATATCCTTGTTCCCCATGATCAATTCACCTGTTTCTGACTGCAAGGGACCTACATTTGTTTTAACTAATCTCTTTCTCTTCACATATCTATAAAAACTTTTGCAGTCAGTTTTTATGTTCCCTGCCAGTTTCCTTTCATAATCTATTTTCCCTTTCCTAATTAAGCCCTTTGTCCTCCTCTGCTGGTCTCTGAATTTTTCCCAGTCCTCTGGTATGCTGCTTTTTCTGGCTAATTTGTACGCAACATCTTTTGCTTTGATACTATCCCTGATTTCCCTTGTTATCCACGGATGCACTACCTTCCCTGATTTATTCTTTTGCCAAACTGGGATGAACATTTTTTGTAGTTCATCCATGCAGTCTTTAAATGCCTTCCATTGCATATCCACCGTCAACCCTTTTAGAACTAATTGCCAGTCAAACTTGGCCAATTCACGTCTCATATCCTCAAAGTTACCTTTCTTTAAGTTCAGAACCGTTGTTTCTGAATAAACAATGTCACTCTCCATCCTAATGAAGAACTCAACCGTATTATGGTCACTCTTGCCCAAGGGGGCACGCACAACAAGTCTGCTAACTAACCCTTCCTCATTACTCAATACCCAGTCTAGAATAGCCTGCTCTCTCGTTGGTTCCTCTACATGTTGGTTTAGATAACTATCCCTCATACATTCCAAGAAATCCTCTTCCTCAGCACCCCTGCCAATTTGATTCACCCAATCTATATGTAGATTGAAGTCACCCATTATAACTGTTTTGCCTTTGTTGCACGCATTTCTAATTTCCTGTTTGATGCCAACCCCAAATTCACTACTACTGCTAGGTGGCCTGTACACAACACCCACCAGCGTTTTCTGCCCCTTAGTATTTCGTAGCTCTACCCATACCGATTCCACATCCTCCAAGCTAATGTCCTTCCTTTCCACTGCGTTAATCTCCTCTCTAACCAGCAACGCTACCCCACCTCCTTTTCCTTTCTCTCTATCCCTCCTGAATATTGAATATCCCTCGATGTTCAGCTCCCAGCCTTGGTCACCCTGGAGCCATGTCTCCGTGATCCCAACTATATCATAATCATTAATTGCTATCTGCACGTTCAACTCATCGACCTTATTACGAATGCTCCTTGCATTGAGACACAAAGCCTTCAGGCTTGTTTTTACAACGCTCTTACCCCTTATACAATTATGTTGGAACGTGGCTCTTTTTGATTTTTGCCCTGGATTTGTCTGCCTGCCACTTTTACTTTTCACCTTGCTACCTATTGCTTCTGCCCGCATTTTGCACCCCTCTGTTTCTCTGCTCACCCATTTAAGAACCCCACCACCTCTTATTCTCTGTTTATTATTGTTTTCTTCTTTCCCCCCTACATGTTGGGTCTGAGTGCTTTCCTTCTCTGCCTCCTGCCTCACACACTGTCTAATAGCATTCTCTATTTGAGTCCCTCCCCCCAACCATTCTAGTTTAAAGTCTCCCCAGTAGCCTTTGCAGATCTCCCCGCCAGGATATCGGTCCCCCTCAGGTTCAAGTGCAACCCATCCTTTTTGTACAGGTCGTGCCTTCCACAAAAGAGGTCCCAATGATCCAGAAATTTGAATCCCTGCCTTCTGCACCAGTCCTTCAGCCACGCATTTATCCTCCACCTCGCTCCATTCCTACTCTCACTGTCGCGTGGCACAGGCAGTAATCCCGAGATTGTTACCTTCGCTGTCCTTCTCTTTAACTCCCGTCCTAACTCCCTAAATTCTCCTTTCAGGACCTCTTCTCTTTTTTTACCTATGTCATTGGTACATATATGTATCACGACTTCGGGCTCCTCTCCTGCCCTTTCAGGATGTCTTGGACACGTTGAGACACATCACAGACCCTGGCACCAGGGAGGCAAACTACCATCCGGGTCTCCCGACTGCGTCCACAGAATCGCCTGTCTGACCCCCTAACTATAGAGTCCCCTATTAATATTGCCCTCCTCTTCTTACCCTTCTGAGCAACAGGACCGGTCTCTATACTGGAGGCCCGGCCGCTGTCGCTACCCCCAGGTAGGCTGTCCACCCCAACAGTGCTCAAACAGGAGTACTTATTGTCAAGGTGTACAGCCACCGGGGTACTCTCTGGTCCCTGCCTGTGCCCCTTGCCTCTCCCAACCGTGATCCACTTGCCTGCCTCCTGTGGTGTTGGAGTGACCACATCCCTGTAACTCCTCTCGATGACTTCCTCGCTCTCCCTGACCAGACGGAGGTCATCGAGCTGCTGCTCCAGGTTCCTAATACGGTCCATTAGGAGCCCCATCTCGATACACCTGATGCAGATGTGGACGTCTGGAGGGCTATCAGACTCCATGACTTCCCACATCTGACATCCAGAACAGTAAACTGCCCTGGCCTTCATACTCCCTTACCCTGGATAGAATATAAAACAAACTGCTACAATACAAAACAAACTGCTACAATACAAAAAAACTGCTACAATACAAAACAAACTGCTACAATACAAAACAAACTGCTACAATACAAAACAAACTGCTACAATACAAAACAAACTGCTACAATACAAAACAAACTGCTACAATACAGTACAATCAGCAGGGATCTGACTCCCAATCAGCTGCTCCCTCTTGTCTGCGTCCACCAATCAGCGGCTTCCTCAAACCCACTTGTTTTTGAAGTGGAACTTGGAACGTTACAGATTTCGGTTCCTTTTAACTCCTACCGGTCGTGTGTAGCTCCTCCCTCTGCGTTCTCTGCAACGGCTCTTGGACCTCTGTAAGGAACAAGCAAGCCCCGCGCTCCTTTTTAACTCCTACCGGTCGTGTGTAGCTCCTCCCTCTGCGTTCTCTGCAACGGCTCTTGGACCTCTGTAAGGAACAAGCAAGCCCCGCGCTCCTTTTCAACTCCTACCGGTCGTGTGTAGCTCCTCCCTCTGCGTTCTCTGCAACGGCTCTTGGACCTCTGTAAGGAACAAGCAAGCCCCGCGCTCCTTTTTAACTCCTACCGGTCGTGTGTAGCTCCTCCCTCTGCGTTCTCTGCAACGGCTCTTGGACCTCTGTAAGGAACAAGCAAGCCCCGCGCTCCTTTTTAACTCCTACCGGTCGTGTGTAGCTCCTCCCTCTGCGTTCTCTGCAACGGCTCTTGGACCTCTGTAAGGAACAAGCAAGCCCCGCGCTCCTTTTTAACTCCTACCGGTCGTGTGTAGCTCCTCCCTCTGCGTTCTCTGCAACGGCTCTTGGACCTCTGTAAGGAACAAGCAAGCCCCGCGCTCCTTTTTAAACTCCTACCGGTCGTGTGTAGCTCCTCCCTCTGCGTTCTCTGCAACGGCTCTTGGACTTTAAACGAATGATTCAAACGTTTAAAGTCTCCAAATTTGCAAACACTTTACAACCAATACATTTTCTGAAAACATTTTTTTTAAAGGCAAGAGAAACAAATTTGCAAACATTTACAACAAATACATTTTCTGAAAACACACACAACACACACACACACACACACACACACACACACACACACACACACACACACACACTCACAACCAATACTAAAACATTAACAACTCTGATTTTTCATCGATAGGAAAAAGCCTCTTGTCCAGCTCAGCGGAGGGGGACTCTGAGCGGGGTGGCCAAAAATCACGGCCGTAAGTGGCGGCGTTCTTTCAGAAATAACGAAACAGAAAGTCAGAAAGTGGTCAAGATCTTAGTTTTAGTAAAAAATTCAATTCCAAAAATTGCAACGTTGCACTTGTCCAAGCCTTTACTTTCCACTCTCTTCACAGTATTCATGTTTATGTTTTACTTTCAGCATAGATGACAGATGACTCATCTTCTTTGAAGAAACAAGGTTCTGAAAGAGAAAGAAATACCAATTGTATTTAAGACCGTTGCTGTTGTCGCTGTTTAGATCAGTAAACAGATTACAGCTTTAATTCATACTTGTACGATCTGGGATTTCATCAACAAGAATCAATATACATACAGTGCCTGATGCTTGATTGGAATACAGTGTATTATCGCTGTTGCCTGTAATAAATGCAAACATCACAATTAAAAATGACACTGGTGGATTATGTTGACAAAGGAAACGACAAATGGAATATAAAAGTCTAAAGCTTACTACATTTTGCTCTTCCTGACAGTAGATCAACAAGACATTGAATTCCAGAAAACCCATCTCTCATCTGTATGCTCATACCTCTGCATTTACAGTGAGCTGCAGGAATGGTCAGCATGAACAAGACACCCTTATATTGCTACGGAAGGAATCGACTATGAATAAGGGAACTAGCACAGCAATTGACAGAGCAGCAGCCCGGGCAGGACATAAGCTACGAAGCTGCATCTGTGGCTGGGAAAAGATAACATCAGAGAAGGGTCTCAAGATCCACCAAGGCAGGGAAAAGTGCCTGGGAGAGCTTGGTGAGGGGCCTCGCATTGACCATTCCCTTCTAAGAGGTAGGCCAAATCAGTCGAGTGAAGCCCAGTGGCAGGTTAACCACCACAGTCCACAGGGTATCAGCACCCCAGGCGAAGCTCAACCAAGCTCAACCAAGTACTGTCCCACCAACGGACATGAGTCCAGAGCCCAACCAGCCACAGTCAGCCGTAGAGAGGAAGATGGAAGGAAAAAAGCAGAATGGAGCAGTCACTGGCTGTGGCTGAAGAGAAAAGATGGTGTCTGGGCTGCCATGTGACCATCTAGAGGCTAACCATAAGACACACACCCAGGGCTGATCACCCTGCGGTGGGCCTGCCTTGACTGAGGGTGTCGTGTGATAAAAGGCCGAAACACCCAGTGATGTTGAGGTACACAACTGAAGATGTGTCTGATTGGTAGCAAAATCACCTCGTGGTCACCCCCAAGAATATCGGGTGTCAGTTGTGGTGAAGAAACTTAGGGATTGTAACATCCAGTCCTACTAATCAATATCCAAAATTTGTAATTCAAGGAAGATTGTGCTGATCACTTGTAGCTCAGTCAGGAGTTGTGCAGAAGAATGTTCTTCAGATGGACATAAATGGTGTCTTGGTTTCATTTCCCGTCACCAACGACAATGCACAACAGTGTTGTAACAGCAGCCTGGATGTCACTGGTTGGATCTCTGGAGTGGCTATTGTACCCATTCAGAGTAGGCTAGTGGACCAGAACCCACTTACAGTAGGTTAGGGTCCAGAACACACTCCCTGTAGTTTAGGGGACCAGAACACACTCCCTGTAGTTTAGGGGACCAGAACACACTCGGAGAAGGTTGGGGAGGCTGAACCCACCCAGAGAAGGTTGGGCTCCTAACTGAGCCTCAGCTGACTGTCCCACTTCATGTCCACGGACAGAGCGAGGGACTTTATGCCTGATGCTGTTGTAAGGTGGCCAAAGACAGTAGGGTTTCAGACTACTCAGTGCCAATAATCCTCACTGTGATAAAAGTTTAAAACATTTAAATAAAGTCATTTTACCACCAGATGCTTTTGGCTGGAAGGAGATGGATCCATAATGAATACCTTCCTCTGTATCTGTGAAAATAAGTTGGAAACAAAGAATTTATTTGTATTTGAAAAAGGATGATTTAAGTCAATGCAGGGTCACGATACGAAATGCTGATCATCGCTTTCCCTCCACAGATGCTGCTCGACCCATAGAGTACCTCCAGCAGTTTGAAAAAACCCTCCATGAAAATTCACATCTCCTAACCTCATTGTTTTGACTTCTTCCTGGGATGGTGGAAATTACAAAGAGAATTTGAGTTAATTTGGCTTGTGGAGTTTAGAAGAATGACAATGGTTCTCATGGAAACATAGAAAATTCCAACAGGTAGACCAGTCTGGATGGAGGAAGGTGTTCCCTGTTGGGGGAGACCATGACCAGGGGTAAAGGTTTAAGACAAGAGACAATAAGGATGAAGATGAGGAGAATAAAGAATCTGTTACCTTCTCTACCACACATTTGTCTGGAGCCAAATCATTCAGAAATTTTTTGGAGTTGAATTTATTGACAGATACACAACAATGGCGAGGTACAGGTACAATGAAAATGTTGCCTGCAGCAGCATCAGAGGCATTTTGACTAAGGCAACACAACACATAAATGAAGCATAAATTACAAAAATCACAGGTTAATGGAAAAAAAGACTGCAAAACACAAACTAGAGACGTCATATGTGGACTAAGATCAAGGAATGTGGGGAGATATGATCAGCTGAGGTTCAGTTTAGTTTATTGTCATGTGTGCCGAGGTTCAGGGATAAGCTTTTGTTGCATCAGCAGAAACACAATATATGAACACAATCGATCCTTTTACAGTGGAACACAGAGGAATACAATTGATCCATACTGTGGAACAAGGTACGGAATTAATATTGTTCTCATTAAAACATGAGCAATGTCTGATTTATTGAAAGGTTCCATCAGATCTTTCAAGAAAGATTACTCTGTTGTTCATCAGATTCATCAGAAATGTGGTCTAAATTCTGGCAAAAACAATACTGTCCACCATTTGACCACCAGGGTGATGGCCAGCCCTGCCGGCAGTCTGTTAGTTTTTCATCTTTTTGTTATTTTAGTGTTTGTTAAAAGTTTGATTTAATGTACTTCAGTTTGTTTTATATGGGGGGAGGGGGTGGGGGGATCGGGGGAAACGTTTTTTTCAGGTTATTACCTTCCCAGAGATGTGATAATTTTTCGGATCACATTCTTCAGGCTCTGCTGCCTACCATCGCTGGAGCTGGAAGCCGCCTTGGACTGTCGTGAGCCCCACCGCGGAGCGCGGACTTAACATCGGAGTGGATCCCTTGCCTGGGATCGCTCCCACCGCGGCCTGCGGACTTGCCATCAAGGGCTCGCAGTCTAGGGAGAGGCTGAGTCGGGAGCTCCAACCAGCCTCGACGCGAGGCTTGAACGCCCGGCGCGGGGAAGCTGACATCCCCCCCGATGCGGGAGCTGAACGCCTCGACGCGGAGGGCCCGAACACCGCCGGCTACGGGAGGCAAGATCATCCCGTCAACGGGGCCCCGACCGAGGAAGAACACAAGTGAAGGAGTTGAACTTTATTTCGCCTTCCATCACAGTGAGGAATGTGCAGGAGTCACAGTGGTGGATGTTCATGTTAAAATGAGTTTTTGTGTCTGTTGCTTTTTAATTGTATGACTGACCTGGCCAGTGAAATTCCTCATATGTTGCAAAACATACTTGGCGAATAAAATCTGATTCTGGTTCTGTCTAAGGTGGAAACAAAGAACTGCAGATGTTGGTTAATACACAAAGGGACACAAAGTGCTGGAGTACCTCTGCAGGTCAGGCAGCATCTCAGAAGGACGTGTATAGGTGATGTTTCGGGTCGTGACTCTTCTTCAGACTCAAAAGAAGGGTCTCGATCTGAAACATCACCTATCCACCATCTATTAATGATGCTCAAACCATTCTGAAATGTTGTTGTTATTTTCACATTAGAATAAAATCTGAACTAGTGGCAAAGTGACTTGGAGGCATTTAATGCTAGATGATATTTTGTGAAAGGGATGGTGACTTTTGAAAGGGCAAGTGTTGTCCATTCTTTAGAGAGCCACTAACCAAGCTGTTAATCAGGATCAACAATAAATTAGGAGTGTGAATATGTTGTTCATGGTGATGTCTCAACATTCATGGGTTGACCATGATAGTCCAGTGAAAATTAGTCAATTGACCAATGCAGAGTAAGACCTGCAGTTGGATGAGGAAGATTGGGGCTGAGGGGTGAATTGACACAAGGCAGACTGTTGAATTGATCAATTAGTTTGTGTGCTTGAGGTTCCCTTCCTCACATTCTTGTTACAAAACTGTGAAATGTGAAATAGGTTGCTTCATCAAATACAACACCTCTACAACTAGAGATTCATTGACTGAGTCATCTATTTACCTTCTTGCTTTGTCTTCCTACTCACAGACATATATTCAGTAACATGACTCATCTCAGGTACTGGGGTCACGTTAATTTCTGGAAAATAAGTATTATTTTCTGATTAAGACTTTAATCCGGCTTGATTTTAAAGAAGCAGCAATCCAGTGTTTAAACTGTACCCCATTAATAATGAGATCCACTAGAATGACCAGGAACATGGATTCAGATGTACGTCAGAGACATTTAATGGTGGGATAAGACCATGTGTATAAAATCAGAGTCCATGGAAACACAGTGTTCCCTAAATTATGACCATATTAGGATGGTACACAAGGCAAAGTTTTCACTTTAAGTTTGAACCACCAAAGTGCAGTGGAGATACCTTGGTCTCCTGGTTTCCTGGCCAATATTTATCCCTCAGTAAATAGGAACATATTGAGGGCAAATTGGAGACCATATTTTCTACATGACTACACTAGCTATACTTCAACTTCTGGCATGTTTATTTGATAATGGTTTACACGGGATGGTGACACAATCACCACGTGGTCAGATCATTTCACAACAGCATCTGAAATCATACAGCAGACTCCTCATGGCAACGCAGGTAGACAGGACAATCCACATTGCATACATAATGCTTTAATTGACCACAAAATGTCTGAAATCAATTTCTCAACAACATAAGCACAAACGGATAACATTGTCATTGATCATTTGGGGAATCTGTGCTGCATTAAGGATGTCTTCATGTACTTTACCTGTAGGCTTGCGCTTTCTTTGACACCACACCACTGCCAGTATAATGACGATGAGAACAGCTAGACTCCCGATAATTCCAACAATGGTGTATATTAAATCGTGATTCTCTGTCAAAATAATAAACACAGAGTTCACATTTGTAGAATAAATGGACATCATTCAAAAGCTCCCCCAAAGACCAGGCATTAACCACACTGACTAATTTAGATCAGAAATCTTGAGTTTAACTTGTGATCCAGATTCACTGAGACACAAGGTACTGCAGATGAGAGTTTACCAATAAAAGACACAAAGTGTTGGAGAAACTCAGCAGGTTAGGCAGGTGACATTTCAGGTCGCAGCCCTTTAGTCTGAAGTAGGGTCAAGACGCAAAACCTCACCTATCCATGTTCTCCAGAGATTCCGCCTGACCCGTTGAGTTACTCCAGCACATTGTGTCTTTTTTCCCCAGATTAATTGACCTTACTCAGAAAGATTAGAGAGCCACAACTTGCCTCAGTAGCCATCAGTTAGAGACTGTAAACATTCACACAAGTTTCTATTTCTTGGTTACAATCAGCTGACATTTCTCAGGCAGGAGATGGGAGCTGATGGTTGGTTGATAAAGTAGCTGATTCAGCTGTGATACTTCCCACTGTACAGTGGACAAATGTCTATCATAGTCTAAGCCTGGAACAATGGTTGAATGAGCACTGCTGAAAACAGAGTGGCTATTGCCCTCCAGCTTCAATCCTCTCTAACCAGGAGCACAAGAACTGTAAACGTTAGAAATACTCAGCCGTTTGAGCAGTATCCGTGGAAAGGGAAATAAGTGAGTTCATGTTTTATGATGAAAAAAGCTTTGTCAGATTCAAAGAAAAGATCTTTGACAATAGACAATAGGTGCAGGAGTAGGCTTCAGCCCCTCGAGCCAGCTCCACCATTTAATGTGATCATGGCTGGACTTGTTCCTCTTTCACAGTTCCTCTCTGTCCTGCTGATTATTATTATCATTATTTTTCATTCGGATTTTCAACTGCTAAAATTAATTTTGGTCAAGTACTAAAACTGTACTGTGCAGGTAACCATTGCCTACTGATGTCAATGAGGTTGAACACATTATTATTGCAATCCTAATGAACACATCTTCATGTGTTTTTAGTGTAAAATTGGAGATGGTTGATCCATGCATTAATTCCACACACCAACTAATCTATTCACTCACTGATTGATATCTCCTGCCCTTTAAGGACAGCTCAACACCCAAAAGCATCAGTCTGCAATGAGGCCAAAGGATGGAGAGGCTGGTGTGCGCGACCCTTGGAAAATAAAGTTCAACTTCAGTTCTGCCCCATTGCGAGACTGTGCTAGATGAGCGTATATGGGGAGGCTTCTGCTCAGCCGGGAGCACAGATTTCCAATCTGGGAGGTGGGGACACCACAGTGGGAATGGGTGGGGGTGGGGGTGGCCTCTCCCTTGGTGCAGCGGCTGACGGAGCAGGGTTTTACTGGCACTGAGGCACAGGCAGAGGACAACAAAAGTCTTCATTCCTCAGTGGACTCTCAGCTGATTGTAGTCAGAGCCCTGTTGTCTTCTCCCAGGGGGAGACTGCTGCTCGCCAGGAGTAAGGATTAATAACACCAACCTATAGCACACAGTGACCATCAGGGAGCAGGTTGCTGTGTTCAGTCAAATAATCACATCAGATGGTGCATTGAAGCAGTTGAATCGGCAAGTCAAACTGTAAACATGTCACAAAGAGATGACACAATGAATGCGGCACGGTGGCGCAGCGGTAGAGTGAATGCCTTAGTGAATGCCGCGCCGGAGACCCGGGCTCGATCCCGACTACGGGTGCTGTCTGTACGGAGTTTGTACTTTCTCCCCGGGACCTGCATGGATTTTCTCCAAGATCCACGGTATCCTTCCACACTCCAAAGACGTACAGGTTTGTAGGTTAATTGGCTTGGTAAATGTAAAAATTGTCCCTAGTGGGTGTAGGATAGTGCTAATATGTGGGGATCGCTGGTTGGCGTGGACCCGGTGGGCCGAAGGGCCTGTTTCCGCGCTGTATCTCTAAACTAAACTAAACAGTAAACATGGCTGGTATAATTGAGATTCTTTTTATGGTGTTCTCTGTCCAGTTATTACCATGGCACACTGAAGAGGGAGTTTGAAGACAAGAGTCAATAATGCTCTTTCATCACATCAATGGCATCATTGTTCATTTATGCATCATTTATTCAGTCTGAACAGAATGGATTGTGGAAGGATGCTCCCTTCAATGGAAAGGCTGAGCACAAAAAGTTATAGGTTTAAAATAAAGGGGAAAACATGCTAGAATGACTTGAGGAAAATCTTTTTAGGCAGCAGGTAGTTGGAGTCTGAAGTGTACTGTCTGCATCAGTTGGGGAGCTGGGTTCTATCGTGGCTTTCCAGAGAGAATTGGAGAAATATATAGTGATGAAAAAGCTGCAATGTAATGGCAAAAGGAGAGGGGGTAGAATTAGCGAGTTGCTCTGGATGAGAGTTAGCATGGATATGATGGGTCAAATGGCCACCTTCTGTGCTACAACCATTCCACAATTCTATGATTGGATGATGTCATTATCTGTGAGGAATTAAAGTGTTCCTGTTGGGACATTGATACTTTCCACTTTGTGCTTCACTGACTCTTCCTTGATCTATGTGTGGTGGAGATTGTTTCTTTGTGCCTGGGTGTTTACAGGATCTTCCTCTATTAGGGATCTGTGCTTTGCCTTCTGTCAGCATTGTACAAAATGTCTTTCCCCGAGGCTTGGGGCCACATGAAGGGCAGGGATTAATGGATGGGTGGGATTGGGAGGAAAGGGCGTGTTTAGTTTAGTTTAGAGATACAGCACGGAAACAGGTCCTTCTGCTCGCCGAGTCCGCACCAACCAGCGATTCCCACAGACTAACACTATCCTACACACACCAGGGACAACATACAATTAAACCAAGCCTATTAACCTACAGACTTGTACATCTTTGGAATTTGGGAGAAGACCGGAAATCCTGGAGAAAACCCACGCAGGGCACGGGATAGAAACATAGAAACATAGAAAATAGGTGCAGGAGTAGGCCATTCGGCCCTTCGAGCCTGCACCGCCATTCAATAAGATCATGGCTGATCATCCAACTCAGTATCCCGTACCTGCCTTCTCTCCATACCCCCTGATCCCTTTAGCCACAAGGGCCACATCTAACTCCCTCTTAAATATAGCCAATGAACTGGCCTCAACTACCCTCTGTGGCAGAGAGTTCCAGGGATTCACCACTCTGTGTGAAAAAGTTTTTCCTCATCTCGGTCTTAAAGGATTTCCCCCTTACCCTTAAGCTGTGGCCCCTTGTCCTGGACTTCCACAACATCGGGAACAATCTTCCTGCATCTAGCCTGTCCAACCCCATAAGAATTTTGTACGTTTCTGTAAGATCCCCTCTCAATCTCCTAAATTCTAGCGAGTATAAGCCAAGTCTATCCAGTCTTTCTTCATATGAAAGTCCTGTCATCCCAGGAATCCGTCTGGTGAACCTTCTTTGCACTCCCTCTATGGCTATAATGTCCTTCCTCAGATTTGGAGACCAAAACTGTACGCAATACTCCAGGTGTGGTCTCACCAAGACCCTGTACAACTGCAGTAGAACCTCCCTGCTCCTATACTCAAATCCTCTTGCTATGAAGGCCAACATACCATTCGCTTTCTTCACTGCCTGCTTAACCTGCATGCCTACTTTCAATGACTGGTGTACCAGGACACCCAGGTCTCGCTGCATCTCCCCATTTCCTAATCGGCCACCATTTAGATAATAGTCTGCCTTCCCGTTTTTGCCACCAATGTGGATAACCTCACATTTATCCACATTATACTGCATCTGCCAAACATTTGCCCACTCACCCAGCCTATCCAAGTCACCTTGCAGTCTCCTAGCATCCTCCTCACAGCTAACACTGCCCCCAGCTTAGTGTCATCCGCAAACTTGGAGATGTTGCTTTCAATTCCCTCGTCCAGATCATTAATATAAATTGTAAATAGCTGGGGTCCCAGCACTGAGCCTTGCGGTACCCCACTAGTCACTGCCTGCCATTGTGAAAAGGATCCGTTTACTCCTACTCTTTGCTTCCTGTTTGCCAGCCAGTTCTCTATCCACATCAATACTGAACCCCCAATAGCGTGTGATTTAAGTTTGTATCCTAATCTCTAATGTGGTACCTTGTCGAAAGCCTTCTGATGAAGGTACAAACTCCATACAGACAGCACCTGTAGTCAGGATTGAGCCCGGGTCCCTGGCAGCAACCCTACCACTGAGCCACCATGGTCAGACAAGGTGAAGACATCAGTATTCCCTCCCCCACATCTTCTGATCTCACATGGCAGCCTTTGGTGAAGTTACTGTGGATGCTTCAACCGCTGTAATGTTTTACATCAGAACAGGGGAAAGAAACTTGTACAACTATTTAAAAGATGATTTTCACTACTTTTGTGATCTTTAAGGGGCACAGTTTGGGTGTTATGGCAAATATCTTCCACCAAGCTGCCCACCTTACTATACTGACCTCTGACAAAAAGGTTCACACTGACACACTGGTTTTCATACTACTGGACCAGTTTTCATACCTGTGGAGACACTTATCAACAAGGACAGACATTGATGATGAAATTCCCGATCACCTTCAATGAGATGGCCAACACAGGTCTTGGTCAGTGGTCTGCCAGCAGTAGTGATCCATGTGCTCCCATGTGCTTCAGAGACCTGGACTACTTACAATAGAAGTGACCTTATAGGCATGGACAAGAGGTTTGAAGGAAATGTCTATGATTGAGCTCTACTTGCAGTAAGACATGGAATGTTAAAAGTTATCCAAAAATAATAGCAACGTGACAAGAACTCTGTGTCGAGATAACGAAGAGCAGCAGCTAAGAAACTTAATGTTCACCTGCAGATTATATGGAATGAAAACCTTGGCTGTACTTTGATGAAACAAACCACATGTCCATTTCCTTCTTACTCCATCAGCTATTGCAATAATCAGCTGCAAAGAATTGTCCTCCTGCTTTGTTTGCATGAGATTTTTCTCCTCTACAACTTTGCCTTCATCATTGATCCAAACCAGTCTTATTGACTCAGTGACATGAGACACAGAGCAGGTCAGGGTAATGTTTCTTCCCTCAGTCACTGCGCTAGATGGTTCAATTGTGACTGTGGAAAGAAGAAAATCGTAAAACAATGAATTTTGTCTGGATTGTGTTGTGTTTTTCTCAGTACTTTGACACCAGTATCTGGCGTTCTAAGTGTGGAAAATTATATTGCACAACAAGTGTTAGAGGCATAGTCATACAGCATGAAACAATTGGGTCCATTCAGCCCAACTCATCCATGCCGTCCAAGATGCTCCATCTAAAATATGTTCCCACATTTGGCCCACATGTGGTAACCATTGTGGGGGGATGATTTTTGTGTGTTGTGACTATGTTAGTCTGTGTTCAAGATGGCGGTCGGAGGGGAGAGTGGACGCTGGCGCGGTTTAGCTGCCGCTGCTCTCCCCTCACATTGTGTTTCTGATTTTCTTTTTTGTGTCTTTGGATTGAATTCTGTCTTTTATTTATGTATTGGTGATGTCTTTATAACTTATTTTACCTCGATTATTTGTTTCTTTGTTAAACTCTGTAAGGTGTCCTTGAGACTTTTGTATAGGCGCCCACAAATAAAATGTATTATTATTATTATTATATCTCTCTGCACCTTTCCCATCCATGTACCTCTCCAAGTGTCTTTTCCATAATCATTCACAACAGTTTTGATCTAATAATACAAAGAGCAACAAATGCCCACATCATTGTCTCTGACCACAGTTTTGGCCACAACACTCATCCAGGTAAATATTAATCGATAAATTCCACAAAATACACTCAGTTTTAAGCCTCCAGTGAGCCTTCAAAAATTAGGATGGGTCGTTTGGGGTCAAAGAAACTTGGGGAATGTGTTAAGAGAAGTTGAATGATTTAAAAAATATTTTCGATGGAAGCTCATTTGCACCTTTGTGAATCACATTTCATCATATTCCCTCTCTTATGTATAAAACAATGTGTTTTCAGCAAAATAAATGAAAATAACATTTGATTTGCTTCCCAATAATGTTGGTTTAGGGCAGATTTTGGGTTCAGCAAAATACAAATAAGTTAAAGAGGAAGCTCTGGAGGTAAAATAATTCTTCAAACTTCAAACTCAGAGTGCAGCGAGGTAATCAGGCGCGGTTAGGCAGCAATCAGAGTGCAGCGAGGTAATCAGAGTGTAGCGAGGTAATCAGAGTGCAGCGAGTAATCAGTGGCAGTTGGAACGGAAGGGACGTCACGACCGCGGTGCCACAGGTGCCACAGGTGCGGCCCAGGGTTGTCGCCGAGGGAGGAAGGGCGGAGCCGCGGCTCGAGAGGCTAACAGGGGCTAAGAGGTAGGCCACGCACTGCAAGGGAGCAGTGGACCAGACAGAAAGAGCGGACGGAATTACCACTAGACAGCCAAACCAGTAGGTAATTTACGGCTGGGGTAAGTACTTTCCCATTTATAGGAGGTAGGATTATATAAATAAGGGGTGTTTTAATACAGTAATCCGGGTAGGGGATTCTTAATAGGACCAGTTAATTACTTATATAAGATGGGCGGCCAGGAGATGTGCCAATACTGTGAGATGTGGGAAATTGTCGACACCATTGATGTAGATGATCCCTACAGCTGCAGTAAGTGTTTGAAGCTAGCGGAACTCGAGCTCCGCATTGATGAGCTGGAGACCCAACTTCATACGCTGCGGTGCATCAGGGAGGGGGAGTATTACCTGGATGTTTTGTGCCAGGGGATGGTCACACCGACCAGTTTAACTAATTCAGTAGTTAGTGAGCAGGGAAAGGAAGGTGTGGCCATAAGCGAGGCAGGTAGGGGGAACCAGGAGGAGATGCGGCAGGAGCCACAGCCCTTGTCCCTGACGAGCATGACCGAGGCTCTTACTCAATGTGAGGACGGGATCAGGGGCTGTGGGAGGGATGAGCAACCTGGCTGCAGCACCGTGGATCAGGGGGCCATTCAAGAGGGGGGAGTTAGAAGAAATGCCGTGGTGATAGGGGATAGTATTATT
The DNA here is from genome assembly GCA_038087875.1 of Malacoraja senta. Classification (NCBI taxonomy): domain Eukaryota; kingdom Metazoa; phylum Chordata; class Chondrichthyes; order Rajiformes; family Rajidae; genus Malacoraja; species Malacoraja senta. Next base: position 33,247 of record JAXLNO010005009.1, read on the forward strand.
CGGGGGGTAGATAAGATTCTCTGCGGCCAGCAGAACATGTCCTGAAGGCTGTGTTGCCTACCCGGTGCTAGGGTTAAGGATATCTCTGCGATGCTGGAGAGAAATTTGCAGAGTGAGGGGGAGGATCCAGTGGTCGTGGTCCATGTGGGGACCAATGACATAGGAAGGACGAGGAAGGAGGATCTGCTGAACGAGTTTGAGCAGTTAGGGAATAAATTAAAAAGCAGAACCTCGAGGGTACTGATCTCCGGATTGCTACCTGAGCCACGGGCCAAATCGGCGAGGGTACGAAAAATTAAAAAGCTGAATGCGTGGCTCAAAGACTGGTGTGGGAAAAATGGGGTTGGTTTCTTGGGCCACTGGCACCAGTACTGGGACAGGGGGGATCTGTTCTGTAAGGACGGACTTCACCTGAACGGTGCTGGGACTGGGGTCCTGGCAAATCATATAACTAGGGCAGTAGAGAGGTCTTTAAACTAAGTAGCGGGGGGGAGGTATCAAGGGGGGTAATAACGGCAGGGGTAGAGGAAATAGAGCAGGGTATCAGTGGGGAAACGGAAAATCAAAATGTGACAGGAGGATCCAGAATGTGTGAAGATAAAGCTCTAGATGTAAAAGGGGCAAAAACAGAAAGGAAGGGTAGTAAAAATCATCTGAAAGTGCTGTATCTAAATGCACGGAGTATTCGAAATAAGATAAATGAATTAACGGTGCAATTAAGTACATATAGTTATGATATCGTGGCCATTACGGAGACATGGCTGCAAGGGGATCAGGATTGGGAGTTAAATATAGAGGGGTACTCGACAATTAGAAAAGATAGACAGGAAAGAAAGGGAGGAGGGGTTGCCCTTTTAATAAGGGAGGGAATAACGGCAATAGAGAGGAAGGATATTGCGTTGAAGGATCAGGATAGTGAAACAGCTTGGGTACAGATAGAGAATAACAAGGGGAAAAAAACACTAGTGGGTGTAATTTATAGACCTCCAAATAGCTGTGACGCTGTTAGTCAGAACATAAATCTGCAAATAGTTGACGCATGTAAAAAGGGAACTGCTGTAATCATGGGGGACTTCAATTTTCATATTAATTGGGCAAACCAAACTGGGCAGGGTAGACTAGAGGAAGAGTTTATAGAATGTATTAGAGACGGGTTCCTAGAACAGTATGTCACAGAACCGACAAGGAGGGAGGCAATCTTGGATCTGGTCCTGTGTAATGAAGCAGGATTAATTAAAAATGTCATAGTTAGGGACTCGTTGGGAACAAGTGACCACAATATGGTCGAATTCCATATTCAAATAGAAGGGGAGCAGGTTGAAACTCAGGCTAGGGTACTTAGTCTAAATAAGGGGGATTATGAAGGTATGAGGACTGAGCTGATCAAAGTTGACTGGAATAGCAGACTCAAGAATAAGACGGTACATGAGCAGTGGTGTACGTTTAAGGATCTACTGTATAACCTTCAAGAAAAATTTATTCCTATGAAGAAAAAAAGGGGTAAGGGAAAGAACAGTCAGCCATGGCTCAGTAAAACTATAAAGGATAGTATTCGGCTGAAGGCAAGGGCATATAAGGTAGCTAGAGATAGTGGGAGGGTAGAGGATTGGGAAGCATTTAAAGGTCAGCAAAAAATAACTAAGAGATTAATTAAGACGGGGAAAATAGACTATGAAAGGAATTTAGCGAACAACATAAAAACTAATAGTAAGAGTTTTTATAGCTATATAAAAAAAAAGGGTGGCTAAGGTGAACGTTGGTCCATTGGAGGGTGAGACTGGAGAGTTGTTGGTGGGGAACATGGAAATGGCAAAGGCATTAAACGAGTATTTTGTATCAGTCTTCACCATAGAAGACACAAAAAATATTCCAACGCTGGATAAACAGGGGGCGGTAGGAATGGAGGAGCTAAATACTATTAAGATCACCAAGGAGGTGGTATTAGGGAAATTAATGAGACTGAAGGAGGATAAATCCCCTGGGCCTGATGGATTACATCCAAGGGTCTTGAGGGAGATAGCGGTGGGGATTGTGGATGCATTGGTGATAATTTTCCAAAACTCCCTGGAGGCAGGAACGGTCCCAGTGGATTGGAAAATGGCCAATGTAACACCTATATTTAAAAAAGGAAGTAAACAGAAGGCGGGTAACTATAGACCGGTTAGTCTAACATCGGTGGTGGGTAAAATGTTAGAGACAATTATTAAAGAAACACTAACGGGGCACTTGGATAAACATGACTTCATCGGACAGAACCAGCATGGTTTTGTGAAGGGGAAGTCCTGTTTAACGAATCTGCTCGAATTCTTTGAGGAAGTAACAACCCGGGTGGATAAAGGGGAACCGGTGGATGTGGTATACTTGGACTTCCAAAAGGCTTTTGACAAGGTGCCACATAAGAGACTATTGCTAAAAATAAAAAATTATGGGATTGGGGGTAATATATTAGCATGGGTAGAGGATTGGCTAACAAATAGGAAGCAGAGAGTGGGGATAAATGGTTCATACTCAGGATGGCAACCGGTAACTAGCGGGGTTCCGCAAGGGTCGGTGCTGGGACCCCAGTTGTTCACAATTTATATAAATGATTTGGAGGAGGGAACCAAGTGTAATATATCAAAATTTGCGGACGATACAAAAATGGGAGGAAAAGTAGGGGATGAGGAGGATAGGAAGAGTCTGCAAAAGGATATAGATAAGCTAGGTGAGTGGGCAACAACTTGGCAGATGAAATTTAATACTAATAAATGTGAAGTCATTCACTTTGGGAAAAAAAATGATAGGGCAAGTTATTTTCTAAATGAGGTGGAGCTGCGTTGTAATGCAACGCAAAGGGATCTAGGGGTAGTAGTACATGAATCACTAAAAGTTAGTATGCAGGTGCAGCAAGCAATCAGGAAGGCCAATGGAGTTTTGGCCTTTATTGCTAGGGGGATTGAGTATAAAAACACGGAGGTCTTGCTGCAGCTGTACACAGTATTAGTGAGACCACATTTGGAATACTGTGTACAGTTCTGGGGTCCATACTTAAGAAAGGATGTACTGGCCCTGGAGGCAGTGCAGCGAAGGTTTACAAGATTAATTCCTGCAATGAGGGGATTGACATATGAGGAAAGGTTAAGTAGGCTGGAACTCTACTCTTTGGAGTTTAGAAGAATGAGAGGCGATCTCATTGAAACATATAAGATCGTGAGGGGCCTTGATCGGGTGGATGCACCGAGGATGTTCCCAATGATCGGGGAAACTAGAACTAGGGGACATAGTTGTAGAATAAGTGGGGGCTCTTTTAAAACTGAGATGAGGAAGAACTTCTTCACCCAGAGGGTGGTTAATTTATGGAATTCACTGCCCCAGGGAGCAGTGGAAGCAGAAACATTAAATATATTTAAGTCTAAAATAGATGTTTTTTTAGCTGCCAAGGGGATAAGGGGCTACGGGGAGAGGGCGGGGATATGGACCTAGGTATGGTTAGTATAGTAAGACCTGAGTGATCTCCTGGACAAGTGTCGATCGCCTGGATTGGGGTCGGAGAGGAATTTCCCGGATTTTTTTCCCGAATTGGACCTGGGTTTTTATCCGTTTTTTTGCCTCCCCCAGGAGATCACCCGGTTCTTGGGGTGGAGAGGGGTGATAGCGATATAAAGGGGAGGGTAGTGTCTTGTGTTCTGTGTCTTGTGTCTACTGTTTGTGGGTAAGGGTGTCTGTTTAGTGTTCAGCCATGAGCGAATGGCGGTGCGGGCTCGATGGGCCTGGTGGTCTACTCTCGCACCTACTTTCTATGTTTCTATGTTTCTAAACTTGGGAATTTCTGCTGACATTGCAGTCTGTACTCAGATTAGAAACTCTACACCAGTAACTTAATTCTTGAAAGTAGTAACATCCAGTCTCTTACCTGTAATTGTGATTAGTTCAATGTTGACATATATATTTGATCCCATGGAACATGTGTAAACTCCGGCATCTGCAAACTGCACGCGGACAATCCTCACATGGAACTTCTTTCCATTCACATTTCCCTCTGTGGTTTCCAGTCGATTCCCAAAGTAGCTCCTGTCGAAATGTATCGGCTCAGACCTGTGAGAAGAAGCTATTTCCTTCTCTTGATTCTGGAAACGTGGTGATCTCCAAGTCCATTTGGTTTCACTGAGCTCAGGAGAAGCTTCACAAATCAGGTCGAGTTCACTGTGATCTGTGACTGAGCGATAAACTGTGTACGTCTTGTTATGTAAACCTGCAAGAGAGGGACAGGGAACAAAGAATTAGATTTCCACACACGCCGAAATACAATGTTGTGAGTTTCCACAGGGACAAACCACCGGCTCTGGGATGTCAGCTGGGACCCTGGTTCTGGACTCGCCCAACCCGGGGAACATTTTTCCTGCATCTAGCCTGCTCAATCCCTTAATAATTTTATACGTTTCTATAAGATTCCCTCTCATCCTAAATTTCAGTGAATATAAACCCAGTCGATCCATTCTTTCATCATATGTCAGTCCGTCATTCCAGGAATTAACCCGGTGAACCTATGCTGCACTCCCTCGATAGCAAGAATGTCCTTCCTCAAACTAGGGGACCAAAACTGCACACAATACTCCAGGTGTGGTCTCACCAGGGCTCCGTACAACTGCAGTAGGATCTCTTTGCTCCTATACTCAAATCATCTCGCAATGAAGGCCGACATGCCATTTGCTTTCTCCATTGCCTGCTGTACCTGCATGCTTACTTCAGCACGATGTCCTAGTCACCCTAATCATAAAGCTGGTGTCCTGTTGACATCGCAACAACCTGAAGCTCAGTGCTCTTAAGACAGTGGAATTGATTGTAGACTCAATCCTCCCCTCCTGATTGTAGAGCTCCCCCTCCCCTCCCCCCACTCATCTTCAACAACACCACAGTCACAACTGTGGAGTCATTTAATTTCTTCGAAATCATCATCTCCAGAGACTTTAATTGGGAGGCCACCATCGACACCACAGTCAAAAAGTCCCAACAGAGGATGTACTTCCTGCGGCAGCTGAGGAAACACAATCTGCCACAGGCAATGATGGTCCAATTCTACACGGCCATCATAGAGTCTGTTCTCACCTTCTCCATCATGGCCTGGTTTGGCTCAGCCATCAAGCACGATACCTGGAGGCTGCAGCAAATCGTCCGATCAGCAGAGAAGGTTATTGGCTGCAACCTTCCCTCCATTGATGAAATGCATACTGCAAGGACCAGGAAGCGAGCGGGCAAGATCATCTGTGACCCCTCTCAACCTGGCCACAAACTCTTTGAATCACTTCCCTCTGGCAGGTGAATCCGGACTATCAAAGCTGCCACAGCCAGACATAAAAACAACTTCTTCCCACGAGCCGTAGCTCTACTCAACAGCCAAAAGTCGGTAGCCTCTTTTTACTCCGGTACTTTATTTTCACATGTTTGAATTATAATGTTTTATTTTTAATTGTCTGTTTTATATCGTGTTTTTACCACATGCGAGCAAAGCACTGCCAAATTCCTTGTGTATGATAACGTGGCCAATAAAATGTGATTCTGATTCTGATATTTCCTCTGCATTTATACTTGAATTAGTTCATATTTTCCTGTTCTGTTATACACTGAAAACTAGATGTTATTTCCATCACTGGATATTATTCTCTTTGATTCATGCAGGTGAACTGAAATGAATCTCTTGGTTCTCCTGTGTGGCTCCATCAATCTTAGTGTCACCATTTTATATTTACACCATGTCCCAGGATAAAGGCAATGTCCACATCCTGCAGTGTGGAAGCCCACGGGTGGAGTCAGTGCTCACTATACAACATGTGGAACAGTTTGATATCAAGAACTATTTAATACCTGCTGCAAGGCAGCTTAGGACTCACCCTGATCCACTTCGACATTGGTGTCTCCAGTGAGAACAATGGAGGTATTTTCCTGCACTTCCCATGTGTACAGATTGGGATTTCCTGCTCCAACGTGTTGGACCATCAGATAGACGGCGTTATTCAGACGGATCTGATCAGTGTTGTTCCTCCTGTTCTGCTGAGATGAGCCTCTTGGTTTCCAGTGAAGACTGATGGTATCTGGGAGTCTGGAGATGGTACAGATGAGGGTGATGTCACTGCCCATCACTGGCCTCGGTGAGTCGGCCTCAACTGTGGAAACAGACACATGTGGTTCAGTTCACCAACAGCTTTCTGAACTACTGTGGGCAGAATTGTCTTTTTCCTGCAGACAGACAGTCGGTTGAATGTTGAGCTGCCATGATCAGTGATGTCATCAACACTTCCTGGTAGTGACCACCTGTCCCCCTTGCCCCCTCGTCTCCCACATCAACACTTCCTGGTAGTGACCACCTGTCCCCCTCGCCCCCTGGTCTCCCACATCAACACTTCCTGGTAGTGACCACCTGTCCCCCTCGCCCCCTCGTCTCCCACATCAACACTTCCAGCTAGGGATGTTTTTAGTATAGTAGAAACACAGAACTGAAGATGCTGGTTAATATATAAAAGGACATAAAGTGCAGGAGTAATTCAGCAGTTCTGGTAATATGAATATCACTGCCCCTTAATTGGTACACGTGACAATAAAAGACCTTTGAACTCTAGAGAACATAGATAGGTGACGTTTTAGGTTGAGACCCTTCATCAGACTGATTATATTTCTTGGATGTCTTTAACATAGATTATATGGGAGTGAATAAAATCATGAGAGGCATATCTATAGTCCAGGGTTGGGGAATCAAAAACTAGATAGCACATGTTTAAGGTGAGAGGGGCAGATTTGATATACCCCTTAATATTAGGGGCAGTTTTTTGACAAAAAGTGTGGTACATGAACATACTTTATGGAAAGATCGAGCAGAGGAAGTGTTTGATGCAGGTACAGCATTTAAAGGGCATTTAAACAGGTAAATGGGGAAAAAGGTTAAAGGGATAAGGGCCAAATGAGGGCAAATGGGATGTTTAGATGGGTAGTTGGTCAGTATGCATGAATTGGGCCAAAGGGCCTGATTCAGTGCTGTGTAACATTATGACTCTATTACCTTTGATCCCAAATAGTTCCCACTGTCTCAGGAATTTCCCAGCGGGCTGTGTCTGATTCCAGATGAACAGTCCTGCAAGTTTGAATGTGGGCATCCTGATCCTCAGATTAAGGGTACCCCAGTCCGCATGCATCCTCTGGGAGATGCCTGGTATTTGATTGTACTCATCACTCCATTGTACGGCCCACTGCTGATATTCTATGTGGAAAGTGGCCAATCGCTTTGTGGTTTGTTGCCCTGAGTGTGGTCTCCATTCCAAGTCAATGGCGCCATTTCCAGGACTGTCTGGTCCTTTCAATACAAAGTTGCCTTCCTGATGGAAAAAGTAAATAGAATGTCCACTTCCTGTAGGAAAAGAGAACAAATGTGTAAATGTTGGACAATAATTTTTCACTGACCTTGTCATTAGCAATATTGCAGAGAATTAATCTTTACTAAGCTGTACGTTATAATTCATCATCATGGAACAGCATGGAACAGGCCCTCTGCAGCAATCTATCCACGCTGACCAGTGGGTCTCCATGGAGACACAAGAAACTGCAGATTGTGGAATTTTGATCAAACGCAAAGTGTTGGAGAAACTCAATGGGTCAGGCAGCATCTGTGGAGGGAATGGATTAATGACGTTTCATGTCAGGATGCATTCTCAGACTGATGGAATGGGAGAGTGACAACTGGGGAAGGGAAGTAGGCATGAGACAAAGCATGGTGAGTGATAGGTGGATACAGGTGGGGAATGGTGATGAGTAGATGGATGGAGATAATGACAAAATGGAGGGGTGAAATGGAGACAAAAGGTTATCATATAAACATGTGTAATAACAGGATCCATACATAAGAAGAAGTTGTTTGTTATAGTAAACATACAGAGCTCAAATACTTAGGTGTTGTAAGCTCAAGCTCAGCAACGAATCTAACTAGCGGCTGGACTAACAGACTAGATAATATGATGACTGTTTGAGTACACAGCGGCATGCAGTAAAACATGACATAGATCAGGTCAACTAATACTGACTGATCTACAGTCAGATCAGTAACAGAGGGAGGGATATGGGTGGAAGTGGAGCAAGAACATAAAAGGGAAACTCTGCAATTGGAAGGGGTGGGAGATGAGTTGAAAGAGGAAGGGAAGGGAATAAAATAACTGGGTGGTGGGATAAATGCAAGCACAATGAAGGGGGGGGGAGAAGTGAGGTTCTGGAAGTGTTATTTGAAATTTGAGAATTCGGTATTCATAACACTATGACCACTCAAACTGGAAGAAAATATTCCACTCAAATTTCAGGATCAATAAGCGACATCAAAGCTCAATCATGACTCTAAGTATGAAGAACAAACCCTTATCACTTACCACGGGGCTCCAGATAGTACGGGACAAAAAGCCGGGGCAGGTCTTGATGAAACAAACGACATCTCCAGTTCCCTCTGCCTCTCTCAGGTTTCTGAATAACCAGACTCAGTGATTTCTCTTCCACAGTCAGTGTCTTTTCTCCAACACTTTTGCCATCGCCATTGATCCAAACCAGTCTCATTGACCCAATGACGTGAGACACAGAGCAGGTCAGGATAACGGTGTCTCCCTCAGTCACTGCATCAGACGGTTCAGCTGTGACTGTGGAAACAAGCAGGTTGTTTACATTTTAAACAATAAGTTCATCAGTAAACTCAGTGGCAACATTCTGACTCCTACCTTTCACTGTGATTAGATCAATGGTGGGAAATAGATTTGATTCCAGAAAACATGCGTAAACTCCGGCATCTTGAAACAAAACGGGGACAATCCTCACACTGAATTCCTTGCCATCGAAGGGTTTCCCTGAGGTCACCAGTCGATTCCCGAAGTCGGTCCCTTTGACATTGGTGGTGAGCTCATAACGTTCTGCAGATGCTATTACTTTCCACTGTTGAAGGTGATGAGATGTCCAGGTCCACCCAGCACGGGAATAGCTATCACCATAACTCCCAGAACAAACCAGGTGTTCACTGTGATCTGTGCTGGAGCGGTAAAGTGTGTATATCTCATTATATAAATCTGTATCAGAGAGACAGAGGATAACTCCTTTCAGTATTACAGTTACCGTGCCATACAGAGATTCTCAACCGTATTCTTATAAACATTCGTGGTGTTTTGTTCAGCTGATCAAGTTTCAAATGTAACATCTTTCATGAATGCCGCACTAAACTCATCAGATCTTTATAAAATACAATGTCCTGTACGGCAGTAAATTGCAGTGAAGTTTGGATATTCCACTCTACATTTCAACATTAGGGTCGCCCTCACACCCGGACTGTCCGGGAATCTCCCGGGATGGAATGAAACCCCCCGGAGACTCCCGAGAGCGGTCTGGGAGGCGAATGTCTCTGTCAGTCTGTCTGCAGGAGGTGGTGCAGGTTCAGCCTGCGGACAGAAGCAGCCCAGAGGATGCTTGTGCGGGGACTGACCCGGACAGGTTGGCACTTCAAGTGGGACGGGTCTTCCCGTCCCTTCATTCCCATTATTCCCACCATCCCTCTCCCATTCACACCCATTGATTCCGTGTCCTTCCCTGTTCCCGGGTCCTGCTCCCAGCTGAATACTGATCCGAAGCCCGAGTCTGCAGCAGCTGGAATCACTTCAAGCAACACCAGACTCGGAGAGAAGGGTCAGTTAGGGGAAAGGGGACGGATTGTTGTTCAGTGCTGATGTGTGGGCCGGGACCCCCAGTGTGAGTGTGAGCAGCAAGTGCTGGTGGTTGTCATGGTGACTACACTTTCTATCTGGCACTTTGACGTGAGTCCTGTATCAGTATCTCAGTCTCAGATACTGGAGCATTGATGGCAAGATAAACTGACAAAATACTTGACTGAAGAATGGTTACAGAAAGACGTAAGATAAGAGATAAAGATATACCTTTAATAATCCTTTGCAGAAAATTACAATGCCACGACAGCTTCAAGACAGACATAACACCACAAATAGCTTCCATACTTAACAAGTTAAAGTACAAGTTAAAATACAAGTTAAAATACAATTAATTTTTAAAAAGTGCAGTTATTTATGCGCATTATATAACCTTATCGCAGCTGGTAAACAGAACTTCCTATGTCTCTCCGTTTTGCACATTGGTGCAATCAGTCTCTGACTGAAGCTGCTGCTCTTGATCACCTTCAGGGCATGGAGTGGGTGAGTGGGGTTGGTCATTATAGAACCCAGTTTTCTCAGAGTTCTGGTCTCTGCCACCTGCTGGACCGTTCGTTGCTCAGCCCCGACCACTGAGCCGGCCTTCCTGATCAGTTTGTCCTGTCTGTTTTTGTCCGCTATGCGAGCGCCATCTCCCCAACAGGCCACCGCAAAAAACAGAGCACTGGCCACCACTGAATGGTACACACTGCACAGTAGGGGTTGGCAGATGTTAAATGCCCTCAGCCTCCTTAAAAAATACAGTCGGCTTTGTCCCTTCCTGTACACCGCCTCCATATGACACTTCCAGTCCAGCTCCCTGTCAAGCTGCACACCTAGGTACCTGTGGTTAGCGACCACCTCCACCTCAGCCTCGTGTGCTGTGTGTCTGTCACACAGAGACAAGCAGGCAGCTGCTCCACAGAGAGACTTTCTGTAAACTCCCTGATCATTGCAGCATTTTATACTGGAGAGCAGTTGGTCACTGCCACAGTTCTTCACAGGGCGCACACATAATATTACAAGAAGCACCGTGATACAAGTGTCTACTTGATATCCAAATGGAGGTGTTTACACTTACACTTGTCTACAGTAAAATCTCCGTTACTTGTGTGAACAATGTTTCCGTTTTCCTGCACATCACACACATACTTCCCATCCTCCACTTTAACGTGTTGAACCATCAGATAGACCGTGTTATCCAGGCGGATCTGATCAGTGTTGCTCCTGTTCTGCTGGGATGAGTCCATGGGTCTCCAGTGAAGAATGACTGTATCTGAGAGTCTGGAGATGGTGCAGCTGAGTGTGACGTCACTGCCCAGCAGAGACCTCTGTGCACTTGCCTCAACTGTGAAAAACAGACCAATGAGATTCAGAGTGAGTAGTGGTTTGTACAAGTCAAGTCGCAGATAGGACAAGAACATTGTTGCTTGCTGCAGCACAACAGAATATTGTAGGCATAAATACAGAACAGATCAGTGTGTCCATGTACCATAGAATATATATACATACACACATAAATAAACAGATAAAGTGTAATAGGCTGTTATAGTTCAGAGTTTGTTTGAAGTAGTCTATAATAGTCTGATGGCGGTGGGGAAGTAGCTGTTCCTGAACCTGGACGTTGCAGTCTTCAGGCTCCTGTACCTTCTACCTGAAGGTAGCAGGGAGATGAGTGTGTGGCCAGGATGGCGTGGGTCCTTGATGATGCTGCCAGCCTTTTTTGAGGCAGCGACTGCGATAGATCCCCTCGATTGAAGGTAGGTCAGAGCCGATGATGGACTGGGCAGTGTTTACAACTTTTTGTAGCCTTTATCGCTCCTGGGCCCTCAAGTTGCCGAACCAAGCCACGATGCAACCGGTCAGCATGCTCTCTACTGCGCACCTGTAGATGTTCGAGAGAGTCCTCCTTGACTCTCCGTAATCTTCTCAGGAAGTAGAGGCGCTGATGTGCTTTCTTTATAATTGCATCAGTGTTCTGGGACCAGGAGAGATAGATACATAGATACATAGAAAATAGGTGCAGGAGTAGGCCATTCGGCCCTTCGAGCCTGCACCGCCATTCAATATGATCATGGCTGATCATCCAACTCAGTATCCCGTACCTGCCTTCTCTCCATACCCCCTGATCCCCTTAGCCACAAGGGCCACATCTAACTCCCTCTTAAATATAGCCAATGAACTGGCCTCAACTACCCACTGTGGCAGAGAGTTCCAGAGATTCACCACTCTCATTGTGAAAAAGTTTTTCCTCATCTCGGTCTTAAAGGATTTCCCCCTTATCCGTAAGCTGTGACCCCTTGTCCTGGACTTCCCCAACATCGGGAACAATCTTCCTGCATCTAGCCTGTCCAACCCCGTAAGAATTTTGTACGTTTCTATAAGATCCCCTCTCAATCTCCTAAATTCTAGCGAGTATAAGCCAAGTCTATCCAGTGTTTCTTGATATGAAAGTCCTGACATCCCAGGAATCAGTCTGGTGAACCTTCTCTGCACTCCCTCTATGGCTATAATGTCCTTCCTCAGAAATATGCACGCCCAGGAATTTGAAGCTCTTGACCCATTCCACCATCGACCCGTTGATATAAACGGGACTGTGGGCCCCCATCCTACCCCTTCCAAAGTCCACAGACAGTTCCTGGGTTTTTCTGGTGTTGAAAGCCAGGTTATTGTGCTGGCACCACTTGGTTAATCGGTCGATCTCACTTCTATACTCTGACTCGTCTCCATCAGTGATACGTTCCACAACAGCGGTGTTGTCAGCGAACTTGATGATGGAGTTTGCATTATGACCGGCTACGCAATCATGACTATAGTGTGAGTACAGCAGGGAACTGAGCATGCAGCCTTGAGGTGCTCCCGTGCTGATTGTTATCGAGGCTGACACATTTCCACCAATACGAACAGACTGTGGTCTGTGAATGAGGAAGTCGAGGATCCAATTGCAGAGGGATGCGCAGTCCCAGATCTGAGAGTTTTGGTAACCAGCTTGGAGGGGATGATTGTATTAAATGCCGAGCTTTATTCAATGAATAACAGCCTGACATATGAGTTTTTGTTGTCCAAGTGGTCCAGAGCGGAGTGAAGAGCCAGCGAGATAGCATCCGCCGTTGATCGGTTGTGGCGGTAAGCGAACTGCAGTGGGTCCAGGTTTTTGTTGAGGTATGTGGTGATTTGTGCCATGATCAACCTCTCAAAGCACTTCATCACCACAGGCATTAGTGCCACTGGTCGATAGTCCTTGAGGCACGTCACCTTACTCTTCTTGGGCATCGGTATAATTGATGCCCTTTTAAAGCAGGTGGGAACCTCAGACCTCAGAAGTGAGAGGTTGAAAATGTCCGTAAAAACTCCAGCCAGTTGGTCCGCACATGTTTTTAGAACACGACCAGGTATACCATCAGGTCCAGGCGCTTTTCGACGGTTCACCCCTCTGAAGGATTTCGTGACGTCGGCCTCTGTGACTGTGACTGAAATACCATCACAGTGAATGGGGGCTCGGGAAGGCACATCGGTGTTCTCCCTATCAAAGCGTGCGTAAAACGCATTGAGCTCATCAGGGAGTGATGTTTCGCTGACATTTGAGCTACCTCCTGATTTTGCCTTGTAGGAGGTGATTGCATTCAAGCCCTACCACAGTTGCCGAACATCTATCTCATCCTCCAGCTTGGAGCAAAGTCCCTTTTGGACTTTTGGTGGCCTTACCAAGTTTGTATCTGGACTTCTTGAAGACCTCCGCATCTCCAGACCTGAATGCCCGGGATCTGGACATCAGAAGAGTGCGGATCTCATGGTTCATCCAATAACCGGGCTTAAAGCTGACAGCCTAGCTGAAAGTCAGAACAACTTCTCCCCCAGTGCTCTCAGACCCCCTGACACCCGTGGCTGGTCACATTGACGCAGTGAAATGCCGGCTGTTCACAGTGGGACTGCAGGTGGAACCGGCAACTTTCAGGTGTTGTTGTATTTACACATGCTCTGTTTCAAATATTCACAAACTGTTGAAAATGCATCTATTTCCACTCCGTCTAGGTGTATCTGATTGCTCTCAAGAGGTGAACTCTATAGCAGAGCCCATGTTCCACAGGCGATGGACTTCCATCCACCTGGTCACAGGGTAACATTAAGTAGCAGTGTCACCTCGGGGCCACTGCAGGGAGACATTGGTTTCATACCACCTTGCCGCGATCACCTTTTCGTGTGCCGGCAAGAAGACCATGTTATTCGCTGCGGGTCGATTCATTGATTTGCTGTTCCCAGTGAAGTCATCAAACTATTATCCCAGGGACCGTTGCAGGAGGAGGAGCCAAAAACTGCAACGTTCCATTCAAGTTTCCTATAAGTGAGGAAGCTGCTGATTGGTGGAAGAGGACTAAGAGGAAGCAGCTGATTGGGAGTCAGATCCCTGCTGATTTCCTCCACCAGTTTGTATTGTATCCAGGGTAAGGCTTTGTATTGTATCCAGGGTAAGGCTTTGTATTGTATCCAGGGTAAGGCTTTGTATTGTATCCAGGGTAAGGCTTTGTATTGTATCCAGGGTAAGGCTTTGTATTGTATCCAGGGTAAGGCTTTGTATTGTATCTAGGGTAAGCCTTTGTATTGTATCCAGGGTAAGGGGGGAGAATGAGGGCCAGGGCAGTTTACTGTTCTGGATGTCAGATGTGGGAGGTCATGGAGTCTGATACCCCTCCAGACGTTCACATATGTGTCAGGTGCGTAGAGATGGGGTTCCTAAGGGACCGTTTTAGGAACCTGGAGCAGCAGCTCGATGACCTCTGTCTGATCAGGGAGAGTTAGGATGTCATAGAAAAGAGTTATATGGAGGTGGCCACTCCAAGACCACAGGAGGCAGACAAGTGGGTCACGGTTAGGAAGGGCAAGGGGCAGAGGCAGGGACTAGTGAGTACGCCAGTGGCTGTACACCTTGAAAATAAGTACTCCTGTTTGAGTACTGTTGAGGGGGACAGCCTTCCTGGGGGTAGCGACAGCGGCCGGGCCTCCGGCACAGAGACCGGCCCTATTGCTCAGAAGGGTATGGAAAAGAAGAGGAGGGCAATAGTAATAGGGGACTCTATGGTTAGGGGGTCGGATAGGCGATTCTGTGGACGCAGTCAGGAGACCCGGATGGTAAAATTTGTTTGCCTCCCTGGTGCCAGGGTCAGGGATGTGTCTGAACGCGTCCAAGATATCCTGAAATCGGAGGGAGAGGAGCCTGAGGTTGTGGTACATATAGGTACCAATGACATGGGTAGAAAAAGGGAAGAGGTCTTGAAAGGTGAATTTAGGGAGTTGGGAGGAGAGTTAAGGAGAAGGACCACAAAGGGAACAATCTCAGGATTACTACCTGTGCCACGCGACAGTGAGAGTAGGAATGGAATGAGGTGGAGGATAAATGCGTGGCTGAGGAACTGGTGCAGCGGGCAGGGATTCAAATTTCTGGATCATTGGGACCTCTTTTGGGGAAGGTGTGACCTGTACAGAAAGGACGGGTTGCACTTGAACCCGAGGGGGACCAATATCCTGGCGGGGAGATTTGCAAAGGCTACTGGGGAGACTTTAAACTAGAACGGTTGGGGGGAGTGACTCAAATAGAGAAAGCTAGTGGAAAATGTGGGAGGCAGGAGACAGAGAAGGGAAGCACTCGGACCCAAAATGTAGGGGAGAAAGAAGAAAAAGATAATAAACAGAGAATAAGTGGTGGTGGGTTTCTTAAATGTGTATAATTTAATGCTAGGAGCATTGTAAGAAAGGTGGATGAGCTTAGAGCCTGGAATGACACCTGGAAGTATGATGTTGTGGCGATCAGTGAAACATGGTTTCAGGAGGGCTGTGATTGGCAAATAAATATTCCAGGATTTCGTTGCTTCATGGGTGATAGAATTGGTGGGGCAAGAGGTGGAGGTGTTGCATTGCTTGTCAAGGAAGATATTACAGCAGTGCTTTGGCAGGATAGATTAGAGGGCTCGTCTAGGGAGGCTATTTGGGTGGAACTGAGAAATGGGAAAGGTGTAGCAACACTTATAGGGGTGTATTATAGACCGCCAAATGGGGAGCGAGAATTGGAAGAGCAAATATGTAAGGAGATAGCAGATATTAGTAGTAAGCACAAGGTAGTGATTGTGGGAGATTTCAATTTTCCACACATAGACTGGGAAACACATTCTGTAAAAGGGCTGGATGTTTGGAGTTTGTAAAATGTGTGCAAGATAGTTTTTGCAGCAATACATAGAGGTACCTACTAGAGAAGGGGCAGTGCTGGACCTCCTGTTAGGAAATGAGACAGGGCAGGTGGCGGAGGTATGTGTCGGGGAGCACTTCGGGTCCAGTGATCACAATATCATTAGTTTCAATATAATTATGCAGTGCGTCAGAACTGGACCTAGGGTTGAGATTTTTGATTGGAGAAAGGCTAAGAGGAGATGCGAAAGGATTTAAAAGGAGTGAATTGGGACATGTTGTTTTATGGGCACGATGTAGAAGAAAAATGGAGGACATTTAAGGGTGAAATTTTAAGAGTACAGAATCTTTATGTCTCTGTTCGGTTGAAAGGAAATAGTAAAACAAATGGAAAGAGCCATGGTTTTCAAGGGAAATTGGACACTTGGTTCGGAAAAAGAGAGAGATCTACAATAATTATAGGCAGCATGGAGTAAATGAGGTGCTTGAGGAGTATAAAGAATGTAAAAAGTATATTAAGAAAGAAATTAGAAAAGCTAAAAGAAGATATGAGGTTGCCTGGCAAGTAAGGTGAAAGTAAATCCAAACGGTTTCTACAGCTATATTAATAGCTAAAGGATAACAAGGAATAAAATTGGTCCATTAGAGAGTCAGAGTGGACAGCTATCTGCAGAGCCAAAAGAGATGGGGGAGATATTGAACAATTTCTTTTCTTCGTTATTCACCAAGGAGAAGGATATGGAATTATGTGAGGTAAGGGAAACAAGCAGAGTAGCAATGGAAACTGTGAGATTCAAAGAAGAGGAGGTGCGGACACTTTTGAAAAATATGAAAACGGATAAGTCTCCAGGTCCTGACAGGATATTCCCTAGGACATTGAGGGAAGTTAGTGTAGAAATAGCAGGGGCTATGACAGAAATATTTCAAATGTCATTAGAAACGGGAATAGTGCCGGAGGATTGGCGTACTGCGCATGTTGTTCCGTTGTTTAAAAAGGGTTCGAAGAGTAAACCTAGCAATTATAGACATGTTAGTTTGACGTCAGTGGTGGGCAAATTAATGGAAAGGATACTTAAAGATAATATATATAAGCATCTGGATAAGCAGGGTCTGATTAGGAACAGTCAACATGGATTTGTGCCTGGAAGGTCATGCTTGACTAATCTTCTTGAATTTTTCGAAGAGGTTACTAGGGAAATTGATGAGGGTAAAGCAGTGGATGTTGTCTATATGGACTTCAGTAAGGCCTTTGACAAGTTTCCTCATGGAAGGTTGGTTAAGAAGATTCAATTGTTGGGTATTAATGGTGGAGTAGCAAGATGGATTCAACAGTGGCTGAATGGGAGATGCCAGAGAGTAATGGTGGATGGCTGTTTGTCAGGTTGGAGGCCGGTGACTAGTGGGGTGCCTCAGGGGTCTGTGTTGGGTCCACTGTTGTTTGTCATGTACATCAATGAACTGGATGATGGTGTGGAAAATTGGATTAGTAAGTATGCAGATGATACTAAGATAGGTGTTGTTGTGGATAATGAAGTAGATTTTCAAAGTCTACAGAGAGATTTAGGCCATTTGGAAGAGTGGGCTGAAAGCTGGCAGATGGAGTTTAATGCTGACAAATGTGAGGTGCTACATCTCGGCAGGACAAATCAAAATAGGACGTACATGGTAAATGGTAGCGAATTGAGGAATGCAGTTGAACAGAGGAATCTAGGAATAACTGTGCATAGTTCCCTGAAGGTGGAATCTCATGTAGATAAATCAGAGAATTGAATATAGAAGTTGGGGTGTAATGTTAAAATTGTACAAGGCATTGGTGAGGCCAATTCTGGAGTATGGAGTACAATTTTGATCGCCTAATTATAGGAAGGATGTCAACAAAATAGAGAGAGTACAGAGGAGATTTACCAGAATGTTGCCTGGGTTTCAGCAACTAAGTTACAGAGAAAGGTTGAACAAGTTAGGTCTTTATTCTTTGGAGCGCAGAAGGTTAAGAGGGGACTTGATAGAGGTCTTTAAAATTATGAGCGGGTTAGACAGAATGGACGTGGATAAGCTTTTCCCATTGAGAGTAGGGAAGATTGAAACAAGGGGACATGACTTGAGAATTAAGGGACAGAAGTTTAGGGGGAACATTAGGGGGAACTTCTTTACTCAGAGAGTGGTAGCTGTGTGGAATGAGCTTCCAGTGGAAGTGGTGGAGGCAGGTTCAATGTTATCCTTTAAAAATAGATTGGATGGGTATATGGACGGGAAAGGAATGGAGGGTTATAGTCTGAGTGCAGGTAGATGGGACTAGGGGGAAGTATTTTTTTTTTTAATTGTTCGGCACGGACTTGAACGGCCGAGATGGCCTGTTTCCGTGCTGTTATGGTGATATGGTTATATGGTTATATGGTTATAATCACCCCTGCTGATCATTACAGAATCAATGAACAAAAACACTTCCCCAGTTGTTTTACTTTTCACCGGGTGGAAGAAGTCTCACAATTCCCGCCATCTCTCATCATTATAGGTGACAATATTTACAGAGATAAATTAAACATTATTGATCCTTATCGCACCCACTCACCTTTCATCCCAAATATTTCATATTGTTTCAGGATTTGCTTTCTCGGTTCTGTTTGAGCCAAAGTGAAAATTCCCGCCCATTTAAATGTGGGTTTATCAATTGTCAGATCAAGGGTACGGGAATTCACTTTCATCTCCGGGTACAAGTCCACTTTACTCTCGCCAGCGGCCTTCTCTTTGATCCAATCGCCCCTCGTTCTAAAAATCGACAATTTTCCGATTTCCTTCCCTGAGTGTGGTTTCCATTCCCAGACAACAACAGTGTCTTTCTCAGCATTGTCCGTTCCATTTAACACAATGTCGCCTCGGTTATCCAAGAAATACATTCGATTTCTGTTTTCTGTTGCGAATACGAACAATGAAGAATTAATATTTAAAACACAATTTCCCCACCCACCCCACATCTTTAATCATTAATTTTGAACTGAATTTAATTCCAGACAGTTGTGATCTTCCTTGGAAACCCCAGCGAGGAAGACACGGTTTGTGAAGAGATGTCTGTGTGGAATAACCTGGCCTGATTGATGCAGTGATATTTCATCACATGAGAGAAGTGAGTGAGTGGGAGGGAGGGAGACGGAGGTGGGGATAGGGGTTGTGTTGGGGTTAGTGGAGGAACATCTGGTTTTGAAGGATCTTTGTGGGAGCGTGAAGTGAAGACTTTGCCGTGGTTCTCGGGCTGTGACTGGGTCGATAAGTCGAGGGCAGTTCCACCAACCTGGACTGTGGTGAGGAGATGTTGGGGAGGATGGTGTGGACAACCGTGTCAAAGGCTGCAGAGGCTGAGCGGGATGAGGAGGGAGAATTTAACTCTGCAACAAGCTCACAGGAGGCCATTTCTGACTTGGATAAGGACCGTGTCGGTGCAGGAGAAGGAGAGGGAGTTGATGGGATGGGCTCAGAAATGGAGGTCCAGCAAGGATGGCGTGGATTTGTGAGGCAGCAGCACATTCAGGGACGTGGAGAGGAAAGCGAGATTGACAATGGGTGCGGGTTTACACGGACAATGATAATTAATGCAAGGTGATTGTGACCGGCGAAGAGAAAGCACTTACTCTGTGTGGAAACTGGTCGAAGCAGGAAAACAACGAAACCGAACATCAAACCAAGTGGCAAACTGCTGCAGAAAAACCTCGGCCTCATTTTGTGCATTCTCTGTTTGGAAATAAGGTGCAGTTTTATACTAAGGATCAGTAAATTGGTAGTTGGCAAATGTTGCATTGAGTACAGCCAGTTTGAAACTCCTGACCCCGGGGCACTTTAGAATTGGCCGCACACAATTATACGGGGAAAATACATTCGCTTGGTGGACTCTGCCGCTAGAATATTGTCACTTCAGTAATCTGGGATTTCACCACCATATTCAACCGCTATCGGTTTGCCTTGTCCCAAATCACTCATCTGAACTCCGCCTTTTTAATGTTTGACTCAATTACCTCCTACCACTCGGTAAAATATTCTCAACTAAATCAGACCTCGCTAGTGAGTCAATGAACAGAGAAGGCAACAGAATGGCAAGGGACATTCAATATTTTCAAACGGTCCCAGGACGTTGTCGGCGAAACGGGAAAAAAGTATTCAATTTAGATTGACTAGGAAACGGAGACGAGGAAACACTTTTTCTCACAGAGTTGTGAGTGTGTGGAATTCTCTGCCTCAGAGGGTGGTGGAGGCCGGTTCTCTGGATGCTTTCAAGAGAGAGCTAGATAGGGCTCTTAAAGATAGCGGAGTCAGGGGATATGGGGAGAAGGCAGGAACGGGGTACTGATTGCGGAAGATCAGCCATGATCACATTGAATGGCCTACTCCTGTACCTATTCTCTATTGTCTATTGAAACGAGTGGGAAAATGGTCATTTACCTGTCAGAAATAAAGGAGATAAAATGAAATTAATAAAGTTTGTATGCCCTTGTCAAATCTAAAGTGGAACAAACTGATTGAATGAGTGATAAATCACAGTTTACAGGACATCCAACATTGTTCAGTTTGTGGATACCTTTTAAACCACTATTTGACATGAAGTGAGACTGCAGTGAGGTCGCCTACCTTGTGAGAAGAGACGGATGGTGAACGAGTACAGAGACTGAGCAACAAAGCTCCAAGCACGGCGACACACTGAGATTCACAGTCTCACACAGTTTCTTTGGAAGGCAAACACACTTCCTCTTTCTTTCCAGCTCAGGATTCAGACACCATTTGTATTGATAATGTTTGCCTCAGATTAAAAATCATCTTGCAAAAGCTAATTTGGACAAACCAAATCGGGAACTTCCTGAGGTCACAAATATATTAGATATGTTTAGACTTGGAACCTCCTTATATTAAATGCTATTAGTGGGTGGCAAATGTCTAAGATAATGGCAAACGAGGGAATCTGCAGTTTTGTAACGAAGGGAACATGGCCAATATTCACGCCTTGCAGCGATGTTAAAGCTTTAGCACAAGTTCAAGTGAGTTTATTGTCATGTGTCCCTGATAGGACAATGAAATTCTTGCTTCAGCACAACAGAACATAGTAGGCATTGACTACAAAACAGATCAGTGTGTCCATATACCATTATATGTCCATATACCATTATAGCTGGTCCTGCAGTTTAAATCTATATCCAAATGTATCAGATCACGGTGGGTTTAGGGGTTACAAATGAGGTGCATTTGATAATCAGGATCATACATTATTTTCAAACTTAGTACAATATTGAATGCAAATTTTCTCCCGAGCTTTTAATTTCACTCAAGGAGGAACCTCCAGCCAATATTTTCATTCGCATCCAAGTTTTGTTCCTGTACCTTGCAGTGTTCTCCAAGTTCAACCTCACGGAGTGCACCAAGACCTTCACAGCCTCTGAGAATAACCCGCATAACCACCTTGCATTTCTCTAAAACAAATTTGAAGTGGTGATAATCTATAAAATCATACTTAAGAATGTTTGATTGTCTTGTGATCTTGAACGGAACAGGGACACTAAATAATTTGCAAAGGAAATGCTGCAGTAAATTGCTAGTTGGCAAGTGTTGTATTGAACACAGTCACTTTGAAAACCCTGGGCCCTATCAGAAGAATTTACTCAATTATGGGCTAATAATGGGAAAAAAGCTTATACTTAAATTCTGGAAAAATGCGCCCACACCAACAATAAAAATGTGGACATCAAATATGTTGGAAACATTACATCTGGAAGAGATGAGATTCCTCCTAGTAGGCAAAGTAGATCAATTTCAAAAGACGTGGTCTACGTTTTTGGACCTATTACAAGCATGAGGTGCAATAGTAATTTAGAAAAACAAATAAATAAATAAAAGGTATCTGGACCTGGTAATGGGAGGTAAAATAAAAATAGACTTGGTTGGTAGTTCCTTCTCTATGAAGTATGGTATAAGAGTTATAATAGAGCGATTGTTCCTTCTTTCTTTCTCTTTTTTTTCTAGGGTCTATTTTCTAACTTTACTTCCTTCTCTAACCTCTTTTCTAAGGGGCTTTCTTTTCCCAACACTCTTTTGCACTTCACAACCTTTGCGCACTTTCTTCACTTTTCTTACTTCTTTCTTTTTCTTTCTTAAAGTTTAAAAAAGTGAAGCGGTACAAAAAATGTATTAATATATACGTGTTGTACATTACTGTAATCTACCGTACTTCTAAAAAATAAAAAAAAAAAATAAAAAAAAAAAAAAGAAAACCCTGGGCCCGGACCATTTGGGAATTAACCGCACACAATTACACGGGGAAGGACCATTCCTCTGTGGAATCTGCCACTAGAATATTGTCACTGCTGTAATCTGGGATTTCACAACCACATTCAGTCGGTTTGCCTTGACTGAAACGACTCATCTGTACGCCGACATTTATCATTCTTGACCCGCTTACTTCCTGCTTCTCGGTAGAATGGTTTTAGCTCATTTGTACCTCACTAGTCAGACAAGTAATTGAGCGGGCAACAGAACGGCGAGGACGTTGAACATCCTCAATCAGTCCCAGAGGATTGCCGGAGAAATGGGAAAAATAAAATCCACATGAGCATGGATACATTAGATTGACCAGGCAACAAAGAAGAAAGCCCAAATGGGTAAAATGGCAGATGCTGGTAATTTAGCTTCATTAAATTTCTAGTGGAAACAATGGACACAAAAATACATTGATAAAGTTTCGTGTTGGAAGGAACTACAGATGCTGCTTGATACCGAATATAGACACTAAAGTAGCTGGGCGGGAGTAACTGGGCGGGACAGGCAGCATCTCTGGAGAGAAGGAATGGGTGATGAAGTTTCGGGTCGAAGAAGTCTGGGTCTGAAGAAAGGTCTCGACCCGAAACGTCACCCATTCTTTCTCTCCAGAGATGCTGCCTGTCCCGCTGAGTTACTCCAGCATTTTGTGTCTCTCTTCATTATTCATTACGTTTCTATGTAAAATTTAAAGCAGAACAGACTGTAAGTCTAATAAATGGTTGTAGGAGTGAAATATCACACGTTAGAAATTATTGAACACGGAGTTCCGTTTCTAGATCCCATTTAAACCACTCCTTTACCTGAAGTGAACCTGTAGTAAGGTCGCCTACCTTGTGGGAAGAGACTGGTGAACGAGTCCAGAGACTTGGGCAGCAAAGCTCCAAGCACGGCGACACACTGAGTTCCCCAGTCTCACTCTGTGTCTTATGAAACTACAGGACCTCGCTCTTCCTCTCCTGCTCAGGGTTCAGACATCACTTCTGTTGAAAGCGTTTGTGTCAGCGTAAAACCCATCTTGTAAAACCTTATTTCGGCAAAGGAAAATGGGAATTTACTGAGCTGAAACATGCATTGGATGCGTTGAGACATGGAACCTCATCTTTCTAAAGGTTATTGGAGGATAACAAATGTCAAGGGCATTGGGGAATGAGAGTATCTATTGTTTTGTAATGATGAGTAGGTGTCAATCTTCCTGCATCTGTAGTGATGTTCTGATTGAGCTTAGTTTTGAGACACAGCATGGAAACATGCCCTTCAGCCCTTCGTCCACGCCGACCACTGATCACCCGTTCATGCTCGTTCTGTTATCTCACTTTCCCGTCCGCTCCCTACACACTACAGGCAATTTATGGAGGTCAAGTAACCTACAACCCCACTCATTCGTGGCCACAGGGAGCATGCTATCTCCACCCAGAGACCACCCGATGTCAGATTTGAACCCTGGTCTCCGGCTCTGTGAGGCAGCAGCTCTAACATATGTGCCACTGAGATTTGGGTGGTTTGGCAGTTTAAAACTATGTGAGTTTTGGGTTGAGGAGAACACAAACGAGCAGATGTGATAATAAAATTGCTGTATTTACTCAGTTATTCCAATATTGAGTGTAATAATCTCCTGAGTTTCACACAAGGTAAACCCACCACTCACGATCCTCATGATCATCCAATTTATTCTGCAACTTTCAGTTTTCTCCAAATCAAACCGCACAGTTTGCAGCATGACCTTCACAACCTCTGGGAATAAATCACGTCCCTTCCAGTTCAATTCAGTTTAGTTCAGTGTCACGTTTCTGAGGTAAAGAGAAAAGCTTTTGCAGTGCTAACCAGCCTGGAGAAAGACAAGCATAATGAATGCTATTCACAACTGAAGTTAGAATACTTTCCAGTAACACATATTCAAGCAGATGACTGTGTGATGTTTGAAATGTCTATGATAATGGCAAATGACAGAATCTGTTGTTTTGTCATAAATGGAACGGTCAATATTCTTGCCTGTTCATGCTGTAGTTGGTCCGATTGTTCAAACCAATATTCAATTGCATCAGATCATGGTGGAGGTTGGACTTAGGAGGTCACCAATGAGCTGCATATGATAATCAAGCTACTACAATTTTTCAAAGTAAGTCCAATATTGAGAGCAATTTTCTCCTCAGTTCTGAATTTCACTCAAGGTAGAACCTCCAGCAAACATTTTCACAATCACAAGTTTTTCCCCATGTCATTTGGTGTTCTCCAAGCCTAACCTCACAGAGTTGCGCCAAGATCTTCACAGCCTAGAGATATACACACGAGAGATACATTGTGTTCCAGGTGTACACTGGCCCTATCCCCGAACTCTATCCCCATTACATTGATGACTGCATCGGTGCTAGAAAATATATCCACAATATGCAAGCACAACCCATACCCAGATTTGCTTGGTCAAGTTAGTGGAGTGGCACAAATTGACCCAGTTAGTCACCATCATAACTTGGAAATACATTGCTGATCCTTCATTATTTGTGGGGCCTACTCCTATCATTTACGTCATTTACTAAACACCTCATTGGTGAAATAAGGATGGTCACATCCTCATGGGTTAAAAATGGAAGCCTAAGCACTGAGGCCCACATCCAAAAACATAGATTTATAAGCAACAATTTTGGAGGGAATCACAAAGTGCAGCTCATCATCAGCTCAGGAGTTAGTGTCGTCCTCATTGTGACAAGAAATCTAATCAGGCTCCTTCCTTAATCCGGGTTAACAACTCATTTCCCCCATATTGTGTGAATTCTGCAGAGAAATACAATTCATTTTTATTGCTGCTGACCCTCTGTTTTGATATTTTCCCCCAGCTCCTGAATCTTTCTCTTCGTAATTCATCATATCACCCCCTCCAACCCACACAGTCTGTCACTCTCACATTTTAAACACCACCCCCTGTCTTAACTGGTGCAAATGTCTCCGTTGAGGCACTTGCTGAGTTTCACAGCAGAAGTGTAAACAGGACCTAACACAGATCCTTCCTCTTTTACGCTGACGTTATCTTCAGAAACAACTTCTCTATTTACCCTTTACATTTAAAAGTAATTCCGTGGAAATTCTATTTATGTAATTTTTTTAATTACTATGAGAACAGAACATGGGGCATGTGCGCTGAGGATGTATTTGTTATAAGGATAGTAACTAACTATTGCATTGTTGGTGTCTTGACCAAAAAGCGTAATTTTTAAAATTATTGTTGCTGCTTCCCACTGATTAAAAAATAAAACAGTGGTGTTTCTATTGTTCCTATTGTCTATTGTGGTGTTTCTCTCTACTAAATTACTGCTCTTTATTGTTTTCTACATATTAAATTTCCAGTTTGCTACTTGCTGGATGAAAATATTTCAATCTCCAACCTAGTTTGGTGTTTCCAGGTTCCAAAACAGTGTTTGGATATTTTAAAATAATTTATGCGATAAGACAATGTCTTTTTGAATTTATGTAAGTGAAATCATGGCTAACAAATCTATTGGAGATGATGGTGATGTACCATGTAGAATAGATAAGGGAGAAGATGTGGAGACCCAAGAGTTTGCAGATTCTGGAAACACGAGCAAAGAGTAAACTGCTGGAGGGAATTTATGGATCAGGAATCATCTGTGGAAGTAAATGGACAGATGACCATTGGCAACTGAAGAAGAGTCCCGATACACAGGGTCATCTGCACATTTTCCTCGACAGACGCTGCCTGACCCACTGAGTCCCTCCAGCAGATTGTTTTTGTTTGTTTCAGGGAGAACAAGAGGATGTGTCGAATTTTCAGAAGGTCTTTGAATTTTTTAATATGTGGACTAGGCAATATTAAACAGGCATGAATTGAAAATTATTTGGCAGACAGGAAACAGAGAGAAGACTTTGTTAGTGTGGCAGGTGGTGATGAATGATCCAGAATCAATCCAGTTGTTGAGTGTTATTTTCAATGTTCATCAATGGTATTGACAAGGAAACAAATTTAATGTTTCTAAGTTTGATGACATGAAAATGAGAGTAAGTAGGAGAAGCAAAGAGGATGCAAAGAGGTTTCCAGGTGATGTCAGTCAGTTGAGTTACTTGCCAAATATACACAGATGCAGCAGAGAGTCATAGAGCTGTAGAGCATGGAAATAGACACATCGACCCAACGCACACATGCTAACCAAGATGTCCAACTGACCCCATCACAATTGGCTGCGCCTGGGCCATGTCTCTCCAAACATGTCTTTGTGCTCTCCTTACCGGAGAAAGGGGTTTTCAGCCACAGATGTAATGCAGCCAAGGCTGACCAGACTGATTCCTGGAATGGCAGGACTAATGTGTAAGGAGAGGAGGAGCTGACTGAGCCAGTTGTCACTGGAGTTTGGAGGACTTAAACATGACCTCTCTAAATTAAACACAATTCAAAGCAGAGCTAGACAGACTCAATACATGAAGATATTTCCAGTGACTGTAGGATCTGGAACAAGGGGTTTAGGACGCAAGATGAGGGGTGAAACATTTAGGGCTGAGACATTTCTTCATTGTGAATATGGTGAGCCATTGAAATTCACCCCACAGAAAATGGTAGATGGCAGGTCACTGAATCCTGTTAAGTAGGGGATAGATTTATTTGACATAAAATGCATGAACATTTATCGGGAGAGAATTGGAATATGAGATTGTTTGGAATGATTGAGCAGACTCAAAGTGAAAAAAATTATCCACCCCTGATTCTCTTTTGCATGTTTCAATAGGTTTTGGGATTGTTTGATGTTTTCTTTGTCCTTCACACTTCTGATGTTTATTTACACATTGTGAAATTTAGTCAGATAAAAAACAGGAAGCAAATCATTGTGGTTAAAAAAACAAATCATTGTGGTTAAATTGCAAGACAGCTCTTCCGGCAGCCTTAACCATTGCTCTGAATTTTGCATCAGGTCCTGAATGTGATATGGGGAAAGGCAGAATCCTTGCACTCTCCAAACCTCACATTTTTTATATTCAAAAATAAACTTTATATCAGAATTAAAAATATATACCAAACTAGTCTGAAGGTTCCCAACTCAAAACTCTCCTTGTTCTCCAGGAATGCTGCCTGACACACTGAATTACTCCAGTATTTTATGTCTTTCCTTGGTAAAACAGCATCCGTAGTTCCATATTTCTATACAAAACTAACACAAGCGCTTTTGGTGTCTATACCATCTCCTCAGGCACGCAACCTTGGCGTGATCCTTGACTCAACCCTCTCCCTTGAGCCTCACATCATTGTCAAAACATCATTTTTTCACCTCCGCAACATTGCAAAAATCAGATGGTCTCTCACACCCCCCGCTGCTGAAAGACTCACCCATGCCTTCATCTCCTCCCGACTGGAATACTGTAACTCTCTTCTTTTCGGAATCAATTCCAGCAGCATCAAACGACTCCAACTGGTCCAAAATGCAGCCGCTCGACTCATTACCCACACCAAATCCTGGCACCACATCACACCAGTTCTCAAAGAACTTCACTGGCTTCCCATTTCCCACCGGATCACCTACAAAATCCTGGTCCTCACCTACAAAGCCCTCAACAACCTGCCCCCCCCTTATCTGATTGACCTCCTCTCCCCCTACCAACCCTCACGGTCCCTCAGATCCACATCAGCTGGTCTCCTCTACACTCCGAAATCAAACCTCTGCACTTTTGGAGGCAGAGCCTTCTCCAGGGCAGCTCCCAGGCTCTGGAATTCCCTCCCACAACCGGTCCGAAATTCTGAGTCCCTCACCATCTTCCAGTCCCGCCTCAAGACCCATCTCTTCACCTCTGCATACCCTTAGTCCCATGTTCCCCTCCCCTCTGTCGTACTGCTCTATTTTGTTTTGTTTATTCCTGACTCTCAATTGTAAAGCGACTTTGAGTCCTGAAAAGCGCTATATAAATAAAATCTATTATTATTATTATTATACATTCAATAGTGTCACACTCAGTAGTGTTTGCACCTGTCTTTACACAATACACCCATGACTGTCATTTGGCCCTCCTGTGCAAGAGCGGAACTCGCTATCAAAACATGGAGGGGACGGGGGACACAATTTTTTCGCATCCGCGCGCGCATGCACACACTCACACACACACACGCGCGAGGCTTCGGAGTGAGTGGTCTATCTTGCTCCTCTAGTATCTTTGCTTCGGAGGCTCAATCCAACGCTAAATGCAGCTCAACTCTGCCTGTCTCACCGGGTTAACTACAGCCCTGTCTGGACTGACAGGATACCTGCGCTGCTTCTCCGCGCTGGCCATATTTCCCGCAAGCCCAGGCAGGCGATAGGCTCACCTGGCGAGACAGGCAGAGTGAGCTGGGTTTAGCGCTGCTTCTCTGCGCTGGCTGTGGGCCTGGGGGAACCGCGCCCGTCTGACTACCGACCAAAGATCCTATAGCGGAGGATCTCTGCTGCCGACCTCTCTGGCCACCCTCGGCGGTGGGGGGGGGGGGGTACTCGGGTGGGGACGGGACAGCGCCGGAGACCCGGCCGGGATCGATCCTGCCTGCGGATGAAGCGCAGGTCTATGCCACGTCTGCCTCCTCCAATCACCGCACTCTATCCTCAGTCCCACCCCCTCCCTCCTCCAATCATTGCGCTGAATTATCATGCCCCGCCCCCATTGCCTGCTGACCGACGTCTCTCTCGTCCAATCGGCCCCCTCCCTCGATCTTCAGTCCCACCCCCACTGCCTCGCGGAAAGCGGAGGTTTCACCGGGTTATAAAATCCGGATCACGAAACTTCCGGTGGCGCTATGGAGGCTTGAGTCCAGCGCCAACTAGCTCCGTGCCGAAGAATCTGAAAACGGGAGAAAATCGGGTCTTACCTGCAGCGATCGCGATCTAAACGGCTGCCTGCCGCGTGACGTCATCGGGCGCGTGACTTTGACGGTATGTCGATACAGCGTACCCACCCCCCCCCCCGTGGGCCAAAAAAACCCGTTAAAGGGAAACCAACGATGGAAGAGGAAGGCCTAACTGAGGCCTCGGCCTCGGCCTCGGCCTCGGCCTCAGTTACAATGACGGCCCAGGAAGACCCTCCGAAGAAATCAAAGCAGAAAAAGTCTGAAATTGAAGATCTTAAAACTTTTCTCGCTGCTGAGTTGAAAACCTTTGAAGGAAAACTGAATTTTAAGGAGGAACTCAACTCTTTTAAGGTAGATTTTAAAGCAGAAATGCTTTCTACCGTTGAAGAAATACTGGAAGTCTGGAAGAGGTCGAGGGACGAAGAGGTCAAGGAACAGATGGAAGTGCTGGAAGCCAGGCTCGTTTCGGTGGAATCGAACGTTAATATGGATGTGGTCCCCATTCATCAAGCACTTGATCAACATAGAACAGCGATAACCTAACTTGAGAAATGTGCGGCGACAAGTGTGGAAACTGTAAATCGACTCCTTATTGAAAACCAACGCCTCTCCGATATGGTGACCAAATTAAGTGAGAAGTGTACCGATTTGGAGGGGCGTCAAAGACGCAAGAATCTAAGAATTGAAGGGGTGAAAGAAGGAAGTGAGAGGGAAATGGGCCCTCGGGATTTTGTGGCAGACCTACTACAAAAAGCCTTAAAATTGGATCAAAAACCTTCTCTCGGTCGAGCTCATAGAGCGCAGCGGCGTCGTACACAAGATGATGCCCATCCAAGACAAATTATAGTAAAGGTGCAACTTGATCATGAATTTGACGAGATAATGAAGAAAATCGTCCGAAGCGGACAGCTCTATTTTGAAGGTGTGAGGTTCAGTATTTACCGAGATTATCCGGCAGAGGTCTTCAAGAAAAGGGCGCTGTTCAGTGAGACAAAAAGAATACTGAAGAATGTACCTGATTTGAGATACGGCCTGCTTTACCCCGCAAGACTAAGAGTCACCTACAAGAACAAGGAGCAATTTTTTACAGACCACGAAAAAGCACTGGAATATGCCAAAGAAATCGGGAACGTGACCGCAGACTGAAGAATTTACATCACTCCTCAGGAGTTAAGGATTAACGGGACCGCCAGATCTAAAAGGACCTTTAAAGTTCTTTTAAGAGCTTTAAGGACATTCGAAAACCGAAATGGACGGTGGACATTGGAGATAACCGTGGTTTTTTTTGTTGTTGTTGTTATTAATCACTATTACTATTTAGTATATTCATATCTAACTATATATGTAACTACTAATACTTATTAAATATCTATATTACTACTAAAATTATTAACATTTATATTACTCATAAAAATTTAATACTGGGTATGATTGATAACAATGATTAATAACTAACAGTCTCTGGTTAACGTAGAAATGAGTTACATACCTATAATCTATAGGAAGATATGCAAGAGGTAATTCAGCCTACGTCATAATAAGGTTTGACGGTTTTTCTCTTTATTTTTCAATTTAAAATTAAATTTATAGATTTAGCGAAGATATTAATATGATATGTAGAGAATAATAACGTTGTGAATTTATGCTGTTTTCGGACTTTTCTGCAGGGATACATGCTTATGTATGTATGCATATGGGTATATATATATATATATATATATATATATATATATATATATATATATATGTATATATATATATATATATATATATATATATATATATATATATGTGTGTGTATATGTGTATGTATGTGTGTGTGTATGTATGGGTATATATATATGTTTGCTACTCCCAAAGAAATTATCTGATTGTGAGAAATAATCTTTTTTTTTTTTTTTCGGGCACGGAGCTGGGAATTTTTTTTTACAAAGGCTACGGAAGTCTTTAGAATTCTAGCCACGTTAGTGTGGCTATCACTAACTACACTAATTGTAGATGTAGTTTTTTTTCTTTCACCCTATACTAACCAATTCTATCACTTTTTTCACTTTAAATATTTTTATAACTTAATGTTTGAATGGAACAACAAGACTAATACAAGGAGATGTGTTCGGAAGAGCGATGTATATGATTTAAAATTCATCTATTTGAGGTTCGGGAGCAGGGTCAGGTTTTATGTGTTGCACCTTCTGCTCGGTTATAGACCACTTTAGAAACAATATGCAAGATGTTAATATGACAAGAGGGGGTCAGGGAATAACATTTTGTAGTTGGAATGTCAAGGGAATCAATGAACCAATTAAGAGAGGTAAAGTTTTGGCACATCTAAATTCAATCAAAACAGATATAATATTCCTTCAAGAAACACACTTTAAAAAGGAATCTCAACATAGACTTAAAGCTAAGTGGATCGCTGAATCATATCATTCCTCTTTTTCCCATAAGTCCAGAGGAGTTGCAATATTAATTCGTAAAGGAATACCTTTTACGAATTCATCAACAATAGCGGATATTAATGGTAGATATATTATATTAGTTGGAGAGTTAAATGGAGAAAAAGTGATTCTTCTTAATGTATATGGGCCTAATTTTGATAACCCTATGTTTTTTAATAAAACATTTAATAAAATTCCTGAATTTACACAATATAAATTAATAATTGGAGGAGACTTCAATTGTACATTAGATTCATACTTAGATAGATCATCAAGGCAAAAAAAAGTAAAATCTCAATCAAGTGTATTTTTTAATTCATTTATTAATACCACTAATATTAAGGATGTCTGGAGAATTGAAAATCCAACTGGACGGGAATATTCATTTTACTCACCAGTACATAAAACATACTCAAGAATAGATTATTTTTTAGTTGACTCCACGTTTATCCCATTTACTTATAACTCAAAATACCATAATATTATAATCTCAGATCACGCACCTGTAACATTCATGATTAAATTAAATGGAATGTCCGAGAAACAAACATATTGGAGATTTAACCCACAAATTTTGAACGAAAGATCATGCCAGGAATATATTACTAAACAGATTCAAATATTTTTTGAGGTAAATGACAACCCTGACACACCTACTTCTCTTATGTGGGAAACGTTTAAAGCGTTTGTTTGAGGTGCATTAATTTCTGCTCAAGTATTTTATAATAAAGAGAACAGGATTAAACAACAAACATTGGAAAGTGAAATCAAGCAACTAGATATAGAAAATGCGAGAATGCCATCTATTTTAAAACATAATAAAATTGCTGTATTGAAATATAAATTAAACAAAATGTATTCAGAACAAGTAATAAAACTTTATCAAAAAACCAAACAATTACATTTTGAATTTGGAGACAAACCACAAAAACTATTATCACGTCAGTTACGAAAAATGGAAGGGGAAAAAATAATTCATAAAATTAGAACAGAGACAGGAGAATTATTAAAAAATGCCCAAGGATATAAATGAAAGATTTCTCCAATACTATCATAATCTTTATTCAACTAAAACTGTAGTACAACCAGAAGGAATAGCAGATTTTTTACTAAAATGTAATTTAAAAGGTTTAGATTCAAACGATAGAGAATTATTAGAAAGGGAGATTACGATAAAGGATATTGAGGAGTCTATTGGCTCTTTAAAAATGGTAAAGCAGTAGGACCAGATGGTTTAGGCTCTGAATTGTATTTAAAAATGTATGACTTGCTCTCCCCACGTTTACAAAGGCTGTATGAGCATATCTATACTCAACAGAAACTTCCAGATACTTTAAATGAATCTATAATAACACTTATTCCTAAAATTGATAAAGATCCGGAAGATCCGGGATCATATAGAGCAATTGCACTTTTAAATACAGATCAGAAAATATTAACTAAAATACTAGCGCATAGATTAAGTACAGTGATGAATAAATTAATACACCCTGACCAAACAGGCTTTATTCAGAAACGGTACTCATATTATAATCTAAGAAGATTATTTAATATTATTTATTCCAAGAGAATTATTACTGAAGATCTAGCAATAATCTCACTTGACGCTGAAAAGGCATTTGATCAGGTTGAATGGTCTTATTTATTTTCGGTGATGGAAAATATGCAGCTAGGGGAGAAATTCTGCACATGGATAAAACTGTTATATACAAACCCTACGGCTAGAATATTAACAAACCAAAGGTTGTCATCTAAATTCAGCCTATCTAGAGGTTGTAGACAAGGATGCCCGTTATCTCCATTATTATTTGCGCTTGCTATTGAGCCACTCGCAGAAAGAGTTAGGTGTCATCCGGAAATACATGGGTATATCACAAAGGACACAGTGAATAAAATTTCTCTATACGCAGATGATGTACTAATTTACATTACAAAACCAGAAATTAGTATTCCAAACTTATTAAAGCTAATAACCCAATTTGGTTCACTCTCAGGATACAGAATAAATTGGAATAAAAGTGAAATTATGCCAATAAGGGAACATAACAAACAGATAATACAACAATTTCCATTTAAAATAGTAAATGAAAAATTTAAATACCTAGGTATTTATGTAACTAAGATATATACATCATTTTTTAAAGCAAATTTTCCCCCATTACTGAACAAACTACATAAGAATATTCAATACTGGAAAACACTTCCTATCTCAATGGTTGGCAAAATTAATGCCATAAAAATGATTTTTTTACCGCAAATATTATACTTTTTCAGACAATTCCGATATATTTGTCAAAAAACTTTTTTTTTAAATTGGATTCCATTGTTAATGATGTTATCTGGGATTATAAGAATCATAGGATAAACAAAAGACATTTGTGTAAATCAAAAATAAATGGAGGCTTGGTTTTACCCAACTTTCTGTTTTATTTTTGGGCAGTTAATATTAAAAATATGAATTTCTGGTTGGAAGAAATAGATCAACAACCAGTGGTTAAAAATGGAAAAGGAAGATTGTTTACCTTTTGATATCGGCTCGATATTATTTGCTACGTCTAAATTAAACAAAAAAAATTATAGGGAAAACCCAATAATATTTAGTGCTATACGAATTTGGAAACAATTAAAAAAGACATTAAAATTAGATAATTTATCACTTTTTCTTCCAATTGTGAATAACCCTTTGTTTAAGCCCTCATGGTTGGACAGGGGTTTTACACAATGGAAGAATTATGGAATTAAAAATATGGGACAACTTTACAAGGAAGGCACTTTTCTGACATTTCAGGAGTTGCAACAGACTTATGGACTCCGAGGAAATGATTATTTCAGATATCTTCAACTCAGAGAT
>JAXLNO010005009.1:70000-73194 GCA_038087875.1 Malacoraja senta
ATATGATCATCGCTGATCATCCAACTCAGTATCCTGTACCGGCCTTCTCTCCATACCCCCTGATCCCCTTAGCCACAAGGGCCACATCTAACTCCCTCTTAAATATAGCCAATTAACTGGCCTCAACTACCCTCTGTGGCAGAGAGTTCCAGAGATTCACCACTCTCTGTGTGAAAAAGTTTTTCCTCATCTCGGTCTTAAAGGATTTCCCCCTTATCCTTAAGCTGTGACCCCTTGTCCTGGACTTCCCCAACATCGGGAACAATCTTCCTGCATCTAGCCTGTCCAACCCCATAAGAATTTTGTACGTTTCTATAAGATCCCCTCTCAATCTCCTAAATTCTAGCGAGTATAAGCCAAGTCTATCCAGTCTTTCTTCATATGAAAGTCCTGACATCCCAGGAATCAGTCTGGTGAACCTTCTCTGCACTCCCTCTATGGCTATAATGTCCTTCCTCAGATTTGGAGACCAAAACTGTACGCAATACTCCAGGTGTGGTCTCACCAAGACCCTGTACAACTGCAGTAGAACCTCCCTGCTCCTATACTCAAATCCTCTTGCTATGAAGGCCAACATACCATTCGCTTTCTTCACTGCCTGCTGCACCTGCATGCCTACTTTCAATGACTGGTGTACCATGACACCCAGGTCTCGCTGCATCTCCCCATTTCCTAATCGGCCACTATTTAGATAATAGTCTGCCTTCCCGTTCTTGCCACCAAAGTGGATAACCTCACATTTATCCACATTATACTGCATCTGCCAAACATTTGCCCACTCACCCAGCCTATCCAAGTCACCTTGCAGTCTCCTAGCATCCTCCTCACAGCTAACACTGCCCCCCAGCTTAGTGTCATCCGCAAACTTGGAGATGTTGCTTTCAATTCCCTCGTCCAGATCATTAATATAAATTGTAAATAGCTGGGGTCCCAGCACTGAGCCTTGCGGTACCCCACTAGTCACTGCCTGCCATTGTGAAAAGGACCCGTTTACTCCTACTCTTTGCTTCCTGTTTGCCAGCCAGTTCTCTATCCACATCAATACTGAACCCCCAATACCGTGTGATTTAAGTTTGTATCCTAATCTCTTATGTGGTACCTTGTCGAAAGCCTTCTGAAAGTCCAGATACAACACATCCACTGGTTCTCCCCTATCCACTCTACTAGTTACATCCTCGAAAAATTCTATAAGATTCGTCAGACACGATTTACCTTTCGTAAATCCATGCTGACTTTGTCCAATGATTTCACCACTTTCCAAATGTGCTGCTATCCCATCTTTAATAACTGACTCTAGCAGTTTCCCCACTACCGATGTTAGACTAACTGGTCTGTAATTCCCCGTTTTCTCTCTCCCTCCCTTCTTAAAAAGTGGGGTTACGTTTGCTACCCTCCAATCCTCAGGAACTACTCCAGAATCTAAAGAGTTTTGAAAAATTAGCACTAATGCATCCACTATTTCTGGATCTACCTCCTTAAGTACTCTGGGATGCAGCCTATCTGGCCCTGGTGATTTATCGGCCTTTAATCCATTCAATTTACCCAACACCACTTCCCGACTAACCTGGATTTCACTCAGTTCCTCCATCTCCTTTGACCCGCGGCCCCCTGCTATTTCCGGCAGATTATTTATGTCTTCCTTAGTGAAGACGGAACCAAAGTAGTTATTCAATTGGTCCGCCATATCCTTGTTCCCCATGATCAATTCACCTGTTTCTGACTGCAAGGGACCTACATTTGTTTTAACTAATCTCTTTCTCTTCACATATCTATAAAAACTTTTGCAGTCAGTTTTTATGTTCCCTGCCAGAAAGAGCTAGCAAAGACAGTCAGTGAGTGAATGAAAAAGTGGTCCAGGAACACACATGTGAACCTAAACCACATGAAGTAGTTAAAGAAAAGAAAAAGAGAGAAAAAAGAAAATAAGATAGGACAATATGAAAGGGATGCACCTACTTCTTATCTTTACCCACCCCTCGCCAGGACCTAAAACCATTTATTATCATCATTTTGTTGCACCCTATGTTTGTAATAAGTCGATATATGGAGACCAAATCTTTTGGAATTGGTCTTGTTTACCTGCTAGGAGGAATCTCATATCTTCTAGATGAAACAATTCTGACATATTAGAAGTCCACATTTTTATTGTTGGCGTAGGAGCATTTTTCCAAAATTTCAGTATTAATTTGTTGCCGTTATTAAGCCGTAACTAAGAAAACTCCTTTGAAACGAAGTCAAACTTGCTTCTATTGTTCCAAAAATAATCAGTTCTGCATTCGGTTTCAGTTTTATTTTAAATAATTTAGTGAAAATTTCAAAAATTTAATTCCAAAATTTTTGGATTTTTATACAAAAAACAAAAGAATTTGCTATAGTTGATTCTTGGACTAGGCATTTATCAGTTAGCAGAGGTATTTGGGTAAAATTTACTTAATTTAGCTTTTGAATAATATAATCTATGTAACATTTTAAATTGTATCAGAGTATGTCTTACGTTAATCGAACATTTATGCACATATAATAGATGTTTATCCAACTCTCTTTCGAGATTTTTATAGCTAATTCCTGTTCCCATTCTCTTCTGATCCCGTCCAATGATGGAATTTCTATATTTAAAATGGAATTATATAGGTATGATATTATATTAGCTGATTCCGCTTTTATATTAGTTATCCTATCTAATAAGTCAGGAGACCTCCCAAACTTTCTTTCACACTCATTCCCCTCCTCTCTCCCTCATCCCACTCTCTCTCTCTCTCTCCCTTCAAAACTTTCTCAAATCTTTCACAAAACTTTTCAAAACTCTCCCAAACTTTCTCACACTCATTCCCTCCCTCTCTCCCTCTCTCTCTCTCTCCCTCGTCCCTGTCTCTCTCCCCTCAAAAGTTTTCAAAACTTTCTCAAAACTCTCCCAAACTTTCTCTCACATTTATTGCCTCCCTCTCTACCTCCCTCAATCTCTCTCTCTCTCTCTTGCTCTCTCTTCCCTCTCTCCCCTCAAAACTTCTCAAAAGTTTCTCAAAACTCTCCCAAACTTTCTCTCACACTCATTCCCTCCCTCTCTACCTCCCTCCCTCTCTCTCGATCTCTCGATCTCTCTTCCCTCTCTCTCTCTCTTCCTTCTCTCCCTCTCTCCCTTCAAAACGATCTCAAAAGTTTCTCAAAACTCTCCCAAACTTTCTCTCACTCATTCC
>JAXLNO010005010.1:0-77648 GCA_038087875.1 Malacoraja senta
CCATATATATGTTTCATTCCGACTTCAAATGTATTCAGTTACATATATTCCTCACTCTTTATCTCTTAACTATAGTTAAAAGTGAGCTGTTCGCTGAAAGGGTTAACCGGAGTCAGGCTCCTGGAATTATGCCAGGTGCCTAATCTCCTCCCCTCCCCACTCGAGCTGCGGAACATATGTAATTACTGTTGTCTGTGTTATAAAGCAGGCAACACATTTTTATCAGTTTCAATTGCTATTTCTATATTAGTATTGTTAATTATTAATTATTATTGATTCTCAATATTTTATAAAAACTATATAAGCCATGTGATGTTTTTCGCTCTCAGCACATCATTTCGTCAGTCCCATGTTATCAGTCTTTTCCTCGTTTGAGCACAGTGTCCTTGAGTTAGATGCCACAATGTTCAAGGGGAGATAATAATGTCTAGACACGTCTCCTGGAAAATCTGTTGCGTGTGATAATTTTAAAAGATTGATGTTCAGTTTATTCCCTTTTCTTGTGATATTCTTGATGGGGGAATAAAACAAATTAATTTGTTCATGACGTCTTGGTGATCAATCTTCACTTGTTGCTGCCTTGGCCACGATTTCTTGAGCGTATTTAAGAGATTCTGCCGAGTTAGTGAATGTTTTTGACTTTCCCATGAAGTAATACGCATCCTGGCCGGATAATACACTCCACAAATGACACCCTTGACACCGTAAAGAACTTCTCTGGTCTGTGAGAACTTTCTTCTCTTTTGCACAATCTCGTAAGGGTAGTCCCGTAGGAGTTTAATAGAATCATTTCTGTACATCATCTCCTCTCCGTATTTGATTTTTTTTCATCAGCGCTTCCATTGTTGGAATATCCCGAAGTTTAACTATGATCTGTCGTGGGTAGGCATGTGCTCCTTGAGATCTTGGTTTAAATCTGGGTAGTCGATGTGCTTCTTCAATTACAGGTGCCTCAGGTAGTTTGAGTACGTGTTTAATTAGATTGGCAGTGAACTCACAAGCATTGACCCCCTCAGCTCCCTCTTTTACTCCACGTATACGTATATTTTGACTTCTTGAGCGGAGCTTCTAGGTCAACACATTTATCAGACACTTTTGTAAGATGGCTCTTGAGGCTGTCTATTTCTAACTTCATTGTCTGCATCTCTCCGGTCATCTCTTCCACAACAGCTACCATATCTTTCACTGCAGTTACATTTGCAGAAACAGTTTCATGCACAGCCTCAAACATCTTTATGGTCTCTTCTGCCATCTTATTAATTTTCCCCGTTAATTCTTCTTGCACATCATCCACTCTTTTTTTCAGAGCACCAATGCCCGCAAGTATTTTTTCATTACCGGCCATCAAATTTATGTTTCCAACTTTCAAGTCATTTTTCAAATCTTTTACCGAGTTTTTTAACTCCTCCAATTCGGTTTTCTCTTTTGTGGTCATCTCAGTCTTAGATCGTGTGTCCATTCCAGAAACCACTCCAGAGGTCCGTTTTGCAGTTTCTTGATGTTCCAGAGTCTTCAGCGATTGTTTTGTAACTTTCCTCTGTGGGCTCTGACCTGGAGATGTACTTTTCATTTAAAATGACTTTCCCTCCGTTAAATTCACGGCGCTTACTGA
The DNA here is from genome assembly GCA_038087875.1 of Malacoraja senta. Lineage (NCBI taxonomy): Eukaryota > Metazoa > Chordata > Chondrichthyes > Rajiformes > Rajidae > Malacoraja > Malacoraja senta. The sequence goes on from JAXLNO010005010.1 coordinate 1,613, forward strand.
TGACGTCATCAGCGCCGCGACATGACACTCCGGTAAGTTTTTAAAAACGGTCCCGACCTCCAGACCCGATTTAACGCGAAAAATCGCGATTTTTTCAGCGGAGCTAAAAAATTTGTGACTGCTAGCAAAGCATGTCGCCACCCTGGGAACAGGTGAACAAAGAAACACTGTGAAAATGGTCACATGATGAACATCTGGTGACAACAGAGCTGCACGTAATTTATTTGTTAGGCAGTCTAGCCTTGTGAAGATAAGGTGGCTGGGAACGGCCATTTTGCAAAGGGACTGTATGATGAGAATGAAAATGTTGATAAGGAACGAAGATGCGTTTTGTTTATTCAGCACTTGGATGATGACAACTGGATGATAACAACTCAAAATGATTGACTTTAGAATTGTGAGAGCCTTTGGTTTGAACAAAGGCTTCCTTTAGGAGATTGAAGGAAAATTAGTATAAAAGAAGGGCGGTCCGAGACATGGGCAGCGACAACCAACCGGGTACAACCAACCGGGAACAACCAACACAAGAAGGAGGGACCTGAGTTCAAAGCTCAGAGAAGACAAACCCTCTACCAACAGAGTGAATCTGTCCAATTCATTCATCGGGGCAATATCTAACTTAGTGATTTAGCTTAAGAAGTGATTAAGTTGAAATAGTAAAGTAAAGGAGAAGTTATTAGAAGTCAAGTGTTTGCATGCACGTTTTAAGTTACTCGAGTGTTTATAAAGATTGTTGTAATAAACTAAATTAAACCTTGGTTTAGAGTCTTGTTTGACACGTCAATTGATAACCTATAGAGATAATAGGGTCACCAATCCTTTCCACATTCACTCTATCTATGCCTTACATTATTATGTTAGTTTCAATGTGAACCCCCTCATCCTTCAAAACTCCAGCGAGTAGAGGCCCAGTACTGTCAAATGCTAATGTATTAACCCACTCATTCCTGAATCATTCTTTGCAAACCTCCTCTGGACCCGCTCCAGTGCCAGCACGTCCTCAGATATGTGGTCCAAATTTGCCCACAGTACACCAAAGTTTGCCTTAAAGAAATAATACAGGTAAACAAGAGAACAAAAAGCCAGTGAGAATGTGTAATGGAAGGGAATGGCGCCTTATAGAGCTTCAGCGTTGCATCTCTTCTTATAGAGTCTTATAGAGCCTTATAGAGCCTCAGCATTGTCTTGCGTAAAGGTTATTGTTAAGTCTGCCGACTACTCTTTTTCACTTTTATTGATTAAGACTCCATTCCTTCCATTACACATTCTCACTGGCTTTTTGTTCTCTTGTATACCTGTATTATTTCTTTAGTGCAAACTTCAAGGAATTATTTAACTTCTCTGCCATTCCCCATCTTTAATTCTCCTGTCTCTGCCTGAAGGACCCACACCTGCCCAGATTTAGCATTTTCCTCCTGCAGTCCATTTTATGTTCTCACCATTCGAGGCATGGAAACTGGCCTTTCGGCCCACCTTATCCTTGCCAAGCGAAAAAAATTCTAGTCCTTTTTGCTCACATTTGGCCCATATTTCTTCAAATCTTTCTATCCACATGTGTCTGTCCAAGTGTTTTTTAAATGCTGTTATAGTACATGTTTTAACTATCTCCTGTGGCAGCTCCTTCTATATACGCACCACCCTGTGGAAATGGTCGACCCTCCAGTTCCTCTTGAATATTGCCCTCACCTTAAATCTATGTCCCCTGGTTCTTGATTTCCCCTACTCTGGGTAAAAGGCTGTGCATTCATCCTCATGATTTTGCACACCTTGTCTTGTATTCCATCTGGCATTTCTTTATCAATTTATTGGTTCTCCTTTAAGTTCTAAATGCTCCCATTCTTCAGGTCAAAAACTATATCTGACAACTTATGTGCTTGTTAAACACTCCCTTTAATTCCTCATGCCAGCCATGAATAATTCACAGTTTTTTGTTTGTTTTTGTGCATTCAAATACCTTTCTTTATTGTTCTTGATGTCAGATCAAAGGGAAGATGAAGATGCCAAAACGGAAACCTAAAATAGTGCCCTTTGAAGATGATCTAGGAAATGATGAACCTGGTGAAGCAATTCCACACATTGTGCAACGTAAATAAAAATGATTTTGCTCTGAGATATCCATAAGGAAACAGCAATTTATTGGGAACTGAACATAATACTTGAAATGAAGTAGTCACCAAAAGGTGCATCATTTTGAAAGCCATTTTCTATGTTTCTCACATTTAATGATTCAATGGTATTTTATTGTCTCCTGTACCTAGGTAGAGTGAAACTCATGTTTTGTACACAGTTCAGTAACAATCTTGTTGTAAATGGGGCACAACCATACTTAAGTACAAGAGTGTGAGTTTAGTAGATCACATTGAGGCATTACACGAGAGTCGCCATGTTTCCAGTGACATCTTGTGCCCTTCAAGTTCAGAGTTATTAAAAATGTGAGAGCCTCAAATTGGCTATAAGGGCACATTGTCCAGGAGGTGGCAGTGAGTTGGAGTTGCAGGGGTCAGCCTGACCAGGCGATGTGTCGATGCACTCACCGTTGTTCTTCGTTCTTGGTTTCCTTGGTCCTCCAAAATATTCCAAATGGAATTTAAACTGGAGGTGGTGGAGGAGGACTTAAGCCAGAAAGGGTTTTTTGGGAAGAAAGAGCTACCTTAAATTTAGTTGCATCTGGTTGGGTAACTATAGTAGGGTGGAGATTATTCCATGCTTTAATTGTGCAGGGGAAGAACGAATTGCTGTACACATCTGTCTTGGTAGCTGGAATCACAAATTGGTTCGAATGCCCTTGTCTGCTCGTAATTGGTTTGGGTTTGGTGTAGGTCTTGTAATCTATGTCGAGCTGACCATTTAACATTTGTAAAAACAGGTCAAACGGTGAGCTTCACCTGTGTCTTGGAGAGGGTTCCACCCCAGAGAATTCAGAAGTTTGGTAACACTCGCTTCTCTCTCATAGGTGTTAGTAACAAATCGAGCTGCCTGTCTTTGGACACGTTCGATGGAAGAAATGTTTTTGTTTGTGTATGGGTCCCATGCTGCAACTGCGTAGTCCAAATGAGGTCTAACGTGGGTTAAGTATAGCTTCTCCTTGACAGAAGTTGAACAATGATAAAAGTTGCGCCTCAGAAAATTTAGGACACCTGTTGCTTTCACCGTTGCGTGATGAGTCTGACCATTCCAACGCAGATCATTCTGCAATTTGATGCCAAGATACTTGGTTTGTTTGGATTCTTCAAGGGTGGCACCAAATATATTGTAAATGTTTCGCCTGGATTCCTCTTTCTGGTTTCACATTTGGAAGGGTTGAACTGCCTGCCCCATTGTTGTGACCACTCAACCATTGTATCGAGATCCTTTTGGAGAGCATCTTCATCATCAGCTGACTTAATTGGATGGTACAGCAAACAATCATCAGCGAATAGTCTGGTCGTGCTTGCGACTTTTTCATGGATGTCATTTATGTAAAGCAAAAACAGATGTGGGCAAAGTACTGTGTCCTTAGGTGTACCACTCAACACTGGATGCCAATTGGATCTCTATCAGTTCACACACACACGCTGAAGACGTTTTGTCAGGAAACTGGAAATCCATCATTTCGTGTTGGAATGAATACCATAGAAGTCAAGCTTCCGAAGCAGTCTCTGGTGTGGGATGACATCAAAAGCTTTAGAAAAGTCCAGCACTACTAAATCCGTGATGACGTTACCATCCAGGTGCTTGGCCAGGTCATTTGTCGTCAGGATAAGCTGAGACTCACATAACCATATAACCATATAACCATAACAGCACGGAAACAGGCCATCTCGGCCCTTCAAGTGCGTGCCGAACACTTTTTTTTATTTTTTTAACTTCCACCTGGTCCCATCTACCTGCACTCAGACCATAACCCTCATTCCTTTCCCATCCATATTACCCATCCAATCTATTTTTAAAGGATAAAATCGAACCTGCCTCCACCACTTCCACTGGAAGCTCATTCCACACAGCTACCACTCTCTGAGTAAAGAAGTTCCCCCTAATGTTACCCCTAAACTTCTGTCCCTTAATTCTCAAGTCATGTCCCCTAGTTTGAATTTTTCCTACTCTCAATGGGAAAAGCTTATCCACGTCCACTCTGTCTAACCCGCTCATAATTTTAAAGACCTCTATCAAGTCCCCTCTTAACCTTCTGCGCTCCAAAGAATAAAGACCTAACTTGTTCAACCTTTCTCTGTAACTTAGTTGCTGAAACCCAGGCAACATTCTAGTAAATCTCCTCTGTACTCTCTCTATTTTGTTGACATCCTTCCTATAATTAGGCGACCAAAATTGTACTCCATACTCCAGAATTGGCCTCACCAATGCCTTGTACAATTTTAACATCACATCCCAACTTCTATATTCAATGCTCTGATTTATAAAGGCCAGCACACCAAAAGCTTTCTTTACCACCCTATCTACATGAGATTCCACCTTCAGGGAACTATGCACAGTTATTCCTAGATCCCTCTGTTCAACTGCATTCCTCAATTCGCTACCATTTACCATGTACGTCCTATTTTGATTTGTCCTGCCGAGATGTAGCACCTCACATTTGTCAGCATTAAACTCCATCTGCCATCTTTCAGCCCACTCTTCCAAATGGCCTAAATCTCTCTGTAGACTTTGAAAATCGACTTCATTATCCACAACACCACCTATGTTAGTATCATCTGCATACTTACTAATCCAATTTTCCACACCATCATCCAGTTCATTGATGTACATGACAAACAACAGTGGACCCAACACAGACCCCTGAGGCACCCCACTAGTCACTGGCCTCCAACCTGACAAACAGCCATCCACCATTACTCTCTGGCATCTCCCATTCAGCCACTGTTGAATCCATCTTGCTACTCCACCATTAATACCCAACAATTGAATCTTCTTAACCAACCTTCCATGAGGAACCTTGTCAAAGGCCTTATTGAAGTCCATATAGACAACATCCACTGCTTTACCCTCATCAATTTCCCTAGTAACCTCTTCGTAAAATTCAAGAAGATTAGTCAAGCATGACCTTCCAGGCACAAATCCATGTTGACTGTTCCTAATCAGACCCTGCTTATCCAGATGCGTATATATATTATCTTTAAGTATCCTTTCCATTAATTTGCCCACCACTGACGTCAAACTAACAGGTCTATAATTGCTAGGTTTACTCTTAGAACCCTTTTTAAACAACGGAACAACATGCGCAGTACGCCAATCCTCCGGCACTATTCCCGTTTCTAATGACATTTGAAATATTTCTGTCATAGCCCCTGCTATTTCTACCTTCCCTCAATGTCCTAGGGAATATCCTGTCAGGACCTGGAGACTTATCCGTTTTCATATTTTTCAAAAGTGTCCGCACCTCCTCTTCTTTGAATCTCATAGTTTCCATTGCTACTCTGCTTGTTTCCCTTACCTCACATAATTCCATATCCTTGGTGAATACCGAAGAAAAGAAATTGTTCAATATCTCCCCCATCTCTTTTGGCTCTGCCAGATAGCTGGCCACTCTTACTCTCTAATGGACCAATTTTATTCCTTGTTATCCTTTTGCTATTAATATAGCTGTAGAAACCCTTTGGATTTACTTTCACCTTACTTGCCAAAGCAACCTCATATCTTCTTTTAGCTTTTCTAATTTCTTTCTTAATATTCTTTTTACATTCTTTATACTCCTCAAGCACCTCATTTACTCCAAGCTGCCTATAATTATTGTAGATCTCTCTCTTTTTCCGAACCAAGTGTCCAATTTCCCTTGAAAACCATGGCTCTTTCCAATTTTACTATTTCCTTTCAACCGAACAGGGTCATAAAGATTCTGTACTCTTAAAATGTCACCCTTAAATGTCCTCCATTTCTCTTCTACATCCTTCCCCATAAAACAACATGTCCCAATTCACTCCTTTTAAATCCTTTCACATCTCCTCAAAGTTAGCCTTTCTCCAATCAAAAATCTCAACCCAAGGTCCAGTTCTGACCCTCTCCATAATTATATTGAAACTAATGGTATTGTGATCACTGGACCCGAAGTGCTCCCCGACGCATACCTCCGCCACCTGCCCTGTCTCATTTCCTAACAGGAGGTCCAGCACTGCCCCTTCTCTAGTAGGTACCTCTATGTATTGCTGCAAAAAACTATCCTGCACTCATTTTACAAACTCCAAACCATCCAGCCCTTTTACAGAATGTGTTTCCCAGTCTATGTGTGGAAAATTGAAATCTCCCACAATCACTACCTTGTGCTTACTACTAATATCTGCTATCTCCTTACATATTTGCTCTTCCAATTCTCGCTCCCCATTTGGCGGTCTATAATACACCCCTATAAGTGTTGCTACACCTTTCCCATTTCTCAGTTCCACCCAAATAGCCTCGCTAGATGAGCCCTCTAATCTATCCTGCCATAGCACTGCTGTAATATCTTCCTTGACAAGCAATGCAACACCCCCACCTCTTGCCCCTCCAATTCTATCACCCCTGAAGCACCGAAATCCTGGAATATTTAGTTTCCAATCACAGCCCTCCTGCAACCATGTTTCACTGATCGCCACAACATCATACTTCCAGGTGTCAATCCAGGCTCTAAGCTCATCCACCTTTCTTACAATGCTCCTAGCATTAAAATATACACATTTAAGAAACCCACCACCACTTATTCTCTGTTTATTATCTTTTTCTTCTTTCTCCCCTACATTTTGGGTCCGAGTGCTTCCCTTCTCTGCCTCCTGCCTCCCACATTTTCTACTAGCTTTCTCTATTTGAGTCCCTCCCCCCAACTGTTCTAGTTTAAAGTCTCCCCAGTAGCCTTTGCAAATCTCCCTGCCAGGATATTGGTCCCCCTCGGGTTCAAGTGCAACCCGTCCTTTCTGTATAGGTCACACCTTCCCCAAAAGAGGTCCCAATGATCCAGAAATTTGAATCCCTGCCTGCTGCACCAGTTCCTCAGCCACGCATTTATGCTCCACCTCATTCCATTCCTACTCTCACTGTCGCGTGGCACAGGTAGTAATCCTGAGATTGTTACCTTTGCGGTCCTTCTCCTTAACTCTCCTCCCAAGTCCCTAAATTCTCCTTTCAGGACTTCTTCTATTTTTCTGCCTATGTCATTGGTACCTATATGTACCACAACCTCAGGCTCCTCTCCCTCCGATTTCATGATATCTTGGACGCGTTCAGACACATCCCTGACCCTGGCACCAGGGAGGCAAACTACCATCCGGGTCTCCTGACTGTGACCACAGAATCGCCTATCCGACCCCCTAACCATAGAGTCCCGTATTAATATTGCCCTCATCTTTTCCCTACCCTTCTGAGCAACAGGGCCGGTCTCTGTGCCAGAGGCCCGGCTGCTGTCGCTACACCCATGAAGGCTGTCCCCCCCAACAGTACTCAAACAGGAGTACTTATTTTCAAGGTGTACAGCCACCGGGGTACTCACTAGTCCCTGCCTCTGCCCCTTGCCCTTCCTAACCGTGACCCACTTGTCCACCTCCCATGGTCTTGGAGTGGCCACCTCCCTATAACTCCTTTCTATGACCTCCTCACTGTCCCTGATCAGACAGGTCATCGAGCTGCTGCTCCAGGTTCCTAACACGGTCCCTTAGGAACCCCATCTCGACGCACCTGGCACAAATGTGGACGTCTGGAGGGGTATCAGACTCCATGACCTCCCACATTTGACATCCAGAACAGTAAACTGCCCTGGCCCTCATTCTCCCCCCTTACCCTGGATACAATACAAAGCCTTACCCTGGATACAATACAAAGCCTTACCCTGGATACAATACAAAGCCTTACCCTGGATACAATACAAACTGGTGGAGGAAATCAGCAGGGATCTGACTCCCAATCAGCTGCTTCCTCTTAGTCCTCTTCCACCAATTAGCGGCTTCCTCAATTATAGGAAACTTGAATGGAACGTTGCAGTTTTTGGTTCTCCTCCTGCTCCTGGGTCTCTGGAAAGCAAAGCCCCGCGCCGTTTATGTTCTCACCACCCGGACGCCGCTCCTCCTCCTGCAACGGTCCCTGGACCGTTGTTCAACCTTTCTCTGTAACTTAGCTGCTGAAACCCAGGCAACATTCTAGTAAATCTCCTCTGTACTCTCTCTATTTTGTTGACATCCTTCATATAATTAGGCGACCAAAATTGTACTCCATACTCCAGAATTGGCCTCACCAATGCCTTGTACAATTTTAACATTACATCCCAACTTCTATATTCAATGCTCTGATTTATAAAGGCCAGCACACCAAAAGCTTTCTTTACCACCCTATCTACATGAGATTCCACCTTCAGGGAACTATGCACAGTTATTCCTAGATCCCTCTGTTCAACTGCATTCCTCAATTCGCTACCATTTACCATGTACGTCCCATTTTGATTTGGCCTGCCGAGATGTAGCACCTCACATTTATCAGCATTAAACTCCATCTGCCATTTTTCAGCCCACTCTTCCAAATGGCCTAAATCTCTCTGTAGACTTTGAAAATTGACTTCATTATCCACAACACCACCTATCTTAGTATCATCTGCATACTTACTAATCCAATTTTCCACACCATCATCCAGATCATTGATGTACATGACAAACAACAGTGGACCCAACACAGACCCCTGAGGCACCCCACTAGTCACCGGCCTCCAACCTGGCAAAACAGCCATCCACCATTACTCTCTGGCATCTCCCATTCAGCCACTGTTGAATCCATCTTGCTACTCCACCATTAATACCCAACAATTGAATCTTCTTAACCAACCTTCCATGAGGAACCTTGTCAAAGGCCTTACTGAAGTCCATATAGACAACATCCACTGCTTTACCCTCATCAATTTCCCTAGTAACCTCTTCGAAAAATTCAAGAAGATTAGTCAAACATGACCTTCCAGGCACAAATCCATGTTGACTGTTCCTAATCAGACCCTGCTTATCCAGATGCTTATATATATTATCTTTAAGTATCCTTTCCATTAATTTGCCCACCACTGACGTCAAACTAACAGGTCTATAATTGTAGGTTTACTCTTAGAACCTTTTTTAAACAACGGAACAACATGCGCAGTACGCCAATCCTCCGGCACTATTCCCGTTTCTAATGACATTTGAAATATTTCTGTCATAACCCCTGCTATTTCTACAGTAACTTCCCTCAATGTCCTAGGGAATATCCTGTCAGGACCTGGAGACTTATCCGTTTTCATATTTTTCAAAATGTCCGCACCACCTCTTCTTTGAATCTCATAGTTTCCATTGCTACTCTGCTTGTTTCCCTTACCTCACATAATTCCATATCCTTCTCCTTGGTGAATACCGAAGAAAAGAAATTGTTCAATATCTCCCCCCATCTCTTTTGGCTCTGCAGATAGCTGTCCACTCTGACTCTCTAATGGACCAATTTTATTCCTTGTTATCCTTTTGCTATTAATATAGCTGTAGAAACCCTTTGGATTTACTTTCACCTTACTTGCCAAAGCAACCTCATATCTTCTTTTAGCTTTTCTAATTTCTTTCTTAATATTCTTTTTACTTTCTTTATATTCCTCAAGCACCTCATTTACTCCATGGTGCCTATAATTATTGTAGATCTCTCTCTTTTTCCGAACCGTGTCCAATTTCCCTTGAAAACCATGGCTCTTTCCAATTTTTACTATTTCCTTTCAACCGAACAGGGACATAAAGATTCTGTACTCTTAAAATTTCACCCTTAAATGTCCTCCATTTCTCTTCTACATCGTTCCCATAAAACAACATGTCCCAATTCACTCCTTTTAAATCCTTTCGCATCTCTTCAAAGTTAGCCTTTCTCCAATCAAAAATCTCAACCCTAGGTCCAGTTCTGACCCTCTCCATAATTATATTGAAACTAATGTTATTGTGATCACTGGACCCAAAGTGCTCCCCGACGCATACCTCCGTCACCTGCCCTGTCTCATTTCCTAACAGGAGGTCCAGCACTGCCCCTTCTCTAGTAGGTACCTCTATGTATTGCTGCAAAAAACTATCCTGCACTCATTTTACAAACTCCAAACCATCCAGCCCTTTTACAGAATGAGTTTCCCAGTCTATGTGTGGAAAATTGAAATCTCCCACAATCACTACCTTGTGCTTACTACTAATATCTGCTATCTCCTTACATATTTGCTCTTCCAATTCTTGCTCCCCAGTTGGCGGTCCATAATACACCCCTATAAGTGTTGCTACACCTTTCCCATTTCTCAGTTCCACCCAAATAGCCTCCCTAGATGAGCCCTCTAATCTATCCTGCCAAAGCACTGCTGTAATATCTTCCTTGACAAGCAATGCAACACCCCCACCTCTTGCCCCTCCAATTCTATCACCCCTGAAGCAACGAAATCCTGGAATATTTAGTTTCCAATCACAGCCCTCCTGCAACCATGTTTCACAGATCGCCACAACATCATACTTCCAGGTGTCAATCCAGGCTCTAAGCTCATCCATCTTTCTTACAATGCTCCTAGCATTAAAATATACACATTTAAGAAACCCACCACCACTTATTCTCTGTTTATTATTTTTTCTTCTTTCTCCCCTACATTTTGGGTACGACTGCTTCCCTTCTCTGCCTCCTGTCTCCCACATTTTCCACTAGCTTTCTCTATTTGAGTCCCTCCCCCCAACCGTTCTACTTTAAAGTCTCCCCAGTAGCCTTTGCAAACCTCCCCACCAGGATATTGGTCCCCCTCGGGTTCAAGTGCAACCCGTCCTTTCTGTACAGGTCACACCTTCCCCAAAAGAGGTCCCAATGATCCAGAAATTTGAATCCCTGCCCGCTGCACCAGTTCCTCAGCCACGCATTTATCCTCCACCTCATTCCATTCCTACTCTCACTGTCGCGTGGCACAGGTAGTAATCCTGAGATTGTTACCTTTGCGGTCCTTCTCCTTAGCTCTCCTCCCAACTCCCTAAATTCTCCTTTCAGGACCTCTTCTCTTGTTCTGCCACATGATCTATGCCTCCTAAATGCTTGTTGGTTTTCAGCAAGAATAGTAAGATTAAACGAGAACTTACCAGTTTGAAATTTGATCTTTATGTTATGAGGAGTTACGATGAGGGACTACGTGAAGAAGACCCCGTCCAGCCGCACACGAATCAATTTTCAAAGCAGCAGTGTGAAATCACAGATAATAATTACTGAAATATGATAGTAAGATACGTGAAGACTAGAACTACCAGTTGACCTTCATGAGGGGTGGGAGTGGAGGGCCCGAAGTCCCTCATCATAACTCCTCATAAAATAAAGATCAAACTTCAAACTGGTAAGTTCTCGTTTAATCTTACTATTTTACTTCGGAGTCACGTGAGTGACTACGTGAAGATTTTAAAGCTCTGTGATTTCAAGCCGTAGATTCAAATCCAGGCGTCTCACTGCATTGATTGGCTCTAAATGAGTAAAACAATCAACAATGAATAACCATAACATAGATGCAATCAGTTAATGGTTTATTTATCACAACTTTATCCCAAGGGGGAACTTAATACTGAATCCAAAACAACACCACCAAATACCCCAGGTTCTGTAATATCCTTATGGTAATATTTGTGAAACATCCGTTCACTTGCCCATCCTGCGGCCGCGAGGATATGGTCTATTGGGACGTCCAAATCCTTGGCCGCCGATGTTGATGCTGCCCTGGTGGAATGAGATTTAAATTTGTCAGTATCAATACCTGCATCAACCAACACCTGCTTCAGCCACCTTGAAATAGTCTGAACTGACACTTTCTTATGCATTTTTTTATGGCTGATAAAGAATGCTGATTCTGCACCTCTTAAGGTTCTGGTGGCTTCAATGTAACATCGTAAATGTGATACTACACGTACACGTGGATCCGTAGGATATGCTGGAAAAAAAAACTTACATCCTGTGACTCCAGGTCTACTCTGTTTGAGCAAATCATAGACATAGAACGTAATGGCATCTGCTGCTGTTTTCATCCTGTCTATTCATAGTTTCTGCAATGTTTGCATTCTCTGTGCTGAAACCAGTGCCATGAGCATGACTACCTTCATGGTAATTTTGGCCAAAGACAGAGCTGCAATAGGAGTCCATTGACGAAGGAGCCTAAGCACATCTCTTACATTCCAGATTTCTGTATTCCTTGGTCTAGGAGGCTTGGAATTGAAAATTCCGTTCATAAACCTACAGACCAAAGGGTGTGACCCTACAGGATTTTGTTCTGATTCCCTCCATAGATATGCAGAGAGGGCACTCCTTGCAGTATTGATCGCACTATAGCTTAACTGTCAATCAAAATAAAGAGTTGACAGAAACTCTAACATGTCTGAGATGTCTGCAGTGTGATATGTAATATTCTGCCTTAAGCAAAACACCTCCCATTTCCTTATGTAAGAAATGTACTACTTCTGGGTATTATCCCTCCAGGCTGCCGCAATAACATCCACAGTACGATCTGATAGTGCTCTTCTGAGATATGGCCTCCTTAGAATCTGCACATATTTAGGTAATTGGTGGTTAAGTCTGGATGCAAACAAGTCAATCTCTGGCATCCCGAACCGTGCAACAATTTTATTAAATTTGTCAAGTTCCAACATCCATTCTGTATTGTCATTGAATTTACATGACCTTGTGTCTGCAACTATGTTGAATCTACCTGGTAGGTAGATTGCCAAAAGCCAAATGTTTCTGGTAATACACCAGGTCCAGATCACGTTTGCCAATCTATCACAAGATTCTGACTTGATACCACCCATATGATTAACATATGCTACTGCCGTAGTGTTGTCAATCTGTACCTGAACATGCAAATTTTGCTTATTAGAGCAATAAGCTGTAAGTAGGTATGTTACAAAACTTACCTTCAGTCGCGCTGTAATTCTGCCACTGGCCGTGTGCGCGATTTTGGCGCCTTTAAGGGGGGGCGGGGTTAAAACGCGGGTTTCTCCTCCCTTGTCCTGGTTAATATTTTGTTGGAGTACAAGCGTTGGCTGAAGAATCGTTCCTAGTGACGTTTTGTGTATTTTTTATTTTTATTAAATCGTCAATGTCAGCGCTAGAGTAATTTTAAAAGCAGCTCCTGAAGCGTCAACGCCGATAACGGGGACGGATTTCACACACGGGACAGGTAAACGAAAGTGGTTCATTTAAATGTATAAAAGTGCTTCTTAAGAAGCCTTTAATTCACATTTTTTCATGCGACACGGTGATTTTATTCCCCGAACTAACGGCAGTATTTTTCATGTCAATATGGGGTTAAATTCACCGCAAATGAACGTTCCAAAAGATCGCGTTCCAGAAATCCTCACTCACAAGATGATTTAAATGCCCATTAATTTACAGGTATTAAACATTCAATTCCTTCCATTTGGCCTGTAAATTCATGAAAATTAGATTTAAAAATTATGTTATATTGTGAATTATTGTGTGAATGTTATTTGGACACTTAGGCTATTTAAAAATGTTAATCTATTCTTAAGAAATTGATAGATGTTTAGATCTAGTAATTGAATTTTGTAATTAGCTACAATTAGGTAACTAACTAATTATATGCTTTACTTTCATGTCTTCTAAGTAAGATTGTTTCATATGTGTTTCAGAATGCCTCAATCTATAATAACTGAAAATTTCTTTCAGTTATCTTAATTTTTAAGAAAGTTATGGGCTTTTGACTGTCCTCGATCACAGCTTTTGTGTTAAGTCAATGGAAAAGGAATAGGGAACAAGATGCTAATTTCCGAGTATGAAAATGGCCATAACTTCTTTAATACCAAAGATATGAAAGTGAATTAGGTGTCAAATTAAACTTCTTTTTATGCTTTATCTGATGGGATAAATTGCAGACTTTATTTTTTAAATCTCAAAATGTTGTAACATTGCTACTTTAAGCCCATAAAATGTCCCTAAAAGCTCTAGGTAATTGATCCCTTGTTCTTGGAGCAAAGGTACTTCCTCCACATTCCATCTACCTCTACAGCTGGAAATAGTATTAGTAGCGTCCCAACCTAGAGCACTTACATCTGTCTGTAGAATAATAGAAGGTGTTTCAACCAGAATTTCTATGGAAGCATTTGAGACACTCCTGATCCACCATTGTATTTCAGTAATAGCTGCAACTGGCAAATGCATGGGCCTGTCAAAATGCCCAGAATGTATCCTCAATGCCTGTACCTTTGCTCGCTGTAATTGCTGATAATGCAGTGGTCCAAACTGTAGCCGGAAATGAAGCAATTAGTTTGCCAAGCAAGCTTGCTGCCTGCCTAATTGAGGGTTGGTGCTGTGTAATGAGCTTAATACAACCTTTAATTAACTGCAGCCTTTTATCCTTGGGCAGAGTCACTACCATGTGTTCTGAATTAATAGTGAAACCCAAGTAATCAATTACTGTGCTTGGTAATAGTTTGGACTTAACTGGATGGATAATAAATCCCAGCCTCTCGAAAGTGAGCTTGATTCTTAACACTGATGCTTCTGTTGTAGCCCGAGTGTCTCCCACAATCAGAATATCATCCAAATAGGCCATTACCAAGTGGCCCTGAGCTCTTAGTAGTGCTAAGATTGGTTTTAACAATTAGGTAAATAGTCTCGGAGCTGAGGTTAAACCATTAGGCAATGCTTTAAATTGCCATAAAAATGACTCATCCAGCTAAATTTTAAGTATCTCCGATCATTACCATGCACAGCCACAGAGTAATATGCATATTGAAGATGTATGTTAGCCATATAGCATTTTCTTGAAATTAGCTGTATAGCATTGGCAAATGTCTCCATTTTAAAATGTTTATACTGTACAAAAGGGTTAAGAATTGTCAGATCTAGAATAATTCTACACCCACCATCCTTTTTTGCTCTAGAAAAAATACTTGACACAAATTGGTGGTGTTGGTGAACTGACTTCTCAATTACCCCTTTTTTACACAATATTTCAAGTTCTGCCTGAATCTCTATATTCTCTTCTTTTGAGAAAATACATGTCCGGCTTGATTTATGTTGAGTAGGAGGATCCAAATATGGGTAGAATTCAATTCTAAACCCCACAATACTGCACAGTATAAATGCATCAGATGTTATTTTTTGCCATTCTTCTAGGAAAAATTGTAATCTTCCTCCAATTTGTAAGTATGAAACATTTAATATGTCTCTTACAGGACCAGACCCACCTACCTCGGGGTTTGCCGATGGCAATTGTTGTCCCCTGCTCTTAGAGGGAATACTGTAACCTCCACGTGCCCCAGGAGCAGTGCGCCAATAACGCATATGTGGGAAGGACCGACTTGTTCCTTCACCGGCCCCAGTCACCACACGTCGGTAGGGAAACTGCTTCGAATTGATCTGCCAAGCACCGGTGGTTTCATCATCCCCACGGTTTTTGCTTCTTCGTTCAGGTCTTTTACCCTTTTGGCTAGATTCTCTCCAAAAAGCAGATTAGGCAATTGAATATTAGATTGTTTACAGAGCCCCGCAAACTTAGGGTGTATGTTAATTCTTAGAGCACTTTTATGAATACAGTTTATTTCAAAGTGCGCACTACACATGAGTGCTAAAGCATCCTGTTGTGATGCAGACACGTGCTCCTCATCCAAGCCTCTGGCAAAAGCCGTAATGCCTGACCCCAGCAATTTCAACACCCGCTGTAATTTCATTTCTTGTGCGCGTACTGCAATGCCTAAATAGCCCCAAATTACATTATTCACTGCTGGGACTGTTAGCAGTGCTCAATTCTGCGGGGTTTCATATTTTTTGACAGTCTCACCCATGGTAAGTTCCTGGAGCTGTTGGGAGAGCAAGTAATTTATTGTCATTGCTAATTCATCTCCCAATGGTTCCCCTGTTAGTCTGGGAACGGCAATTTTTTGTGCCAGACCTGGTATTTTAGGCTCTATTATTGGGCTCTGGTCCTCATATGATTCGTCATCTGAATCTTGCTGCCCCGTAAAATAGTCCTCCTTATGGTGGGGGCGATCTGGCATCCCTGCTTCAGGTGTTTCAAGTGCTGGCTCTCCCATAGGCCCACGCATAGTAAACCCTTTTTGAGGTGCTCCCCGCGCGGGCTCTCCTGTAGGCCCACGCATAGGCAGCCCTCTTTCAGGTGCTGCTGGCGCTGGCTCTCCTGTACGCCAACGTCTATAATGTCTTCCTTCAGACATTGTTGGCGCTGGCTCTCCTGTAGGCCAACACATAAAATGCCCTTGTTCAGGCATTGCTGGCGCTGGCTATCCTGTATGCCAACACTAAGCCGGACCTTTCCCAGGCACTCCCTGCGCTGGCTCTCCCGTAGGCCAACGCGGGCTGTATTCCTCCTGGAGTGGGTCTTGATAAATCATTTTCCCCATGAGGAATTCTAAATTGGCGACCCGAGTAGACATAATGTCTGCCTGAGGCGGGGGAACCTCCGGGTCTGACTCCTCAGAGTCCACTGGTCGCACATACTTTTTCCTGGCCTTGCGCCCTAATGGCGCTGGAACGGTACTTTCTTTAACCGCTTCTGTAGTCGATGGCCTTGCTGCCACCGACTCCTCAAGCGGGCTCCCGCTTCTCGAGTTTTACCTGCGGTATGCCTCCTCCCCTTATGCCATTTCTCCATTCTAACTTGTGTTGTCTTACAACTACAAGTCTCTCCGAAGAAGGCGACCTGAAAGCGAAAGTGAAACCACTTACCTTCAGACTTTTAAAACTTACCACTTGGAGGAGCTCTGCTCCTCCACACACGGTCGCTGCGCAAGGCGTCTGACAATATGACGCGTGTGCGGCTGGACGGGGTCTTCTTCACGTAGTCACTCACGTGACTCCGAAGTAAAATGTTATGTTTGCTCACGTGTCGCATCAGATTACTATCAATTAAATGCTCCAGTAATTTGCAGCAAGTACTTGTTAATGAAACAGGACGATAATTCGCTGGGTTGGTGGCATTGTGGGACAGCAACGCTACCATCTGTGCCACTGTGCCTCCCTTCTCTGCATGGAAACCCAATCACAGATTAGCCAACCGGTTTGCAGCCGTTACATTTAGTATCCCAAGGGTGAAGCGGTGTGACTATTCTCATGGGGTAGTTGTGTTTTTGAATGGAAAGTCATTCCTGGTCTGAACTGTCAAAAAATTAATATTATTATCTAATATTAATTTAATTAATTTAGTATTAAGAAATGGAATTAGTCCAAATAATGCCTCGAATAATACAATATGGTAAATGCCATTAGAGCTAAATATACAAAAGATATTTTGCAAACTATGACTTACAAACTATGACCCTGCACTAAGATGTAAGTTGATTGGAAAAACTCAATGGCTTGTTTTCTGAAGTATCTGGATTTGTATCATTATTTTTTGTACTTTTGGTGCTGATCAGAAAATGTTATTCATCTACTTTTAACTTGGTATATTTCTCATTTATCCTTGTTTGCAGAACATATCAATCAGAATGCTATCCATAATACAACACAGGTAAAGTTCACAAGTTATAGGAGTAGAATAGTAAGATTAAATGAGAACTTACCAGTTGGAAGTTTGATCTTTATTTTATGAGGAGTTACGTTGGTGATTACGTGAAGAAGACCCGTCAGGGCGCATGCGCATCAATCTTCAAAGCAGCGGTATGAAATCACAGACAACACAATAATTGAAGTAACATATTAAGATGAGGAACATGAGAACTACCATTATGACGTTTTTTCTATGAGAGAGGGTTGGGCGTGGCGGGCACGTAATCACCAACGTAACTCCTCATAAAATAAAGATCAAACTTCAAACTGGTAAGTTCTCGTTTAATCTTACTATTTTACTTCGGAGTCACGTGAGTGACTACGTGAAGATTTCAAAGCTCTGTGATTTTATGCCGCAGATCAAAATCCCGGCTTCTCACTGCATTGATTGACTCTGAGTATAATCAATAATGCTGTAAACATGACACTGAATATCATGCAATAACAGTTTTATTTTAGTCATAAAAGAAACAATAAGCCCTCTAACTTAGGGGCAAAATGAAAGAATTT
Organism: Malacoraja senta; assembly: GCA_038087875.1. Taxonomy (NCBI): domain Eukaryota; kingdom Metazoa; phylum Chordata; class Chondrichthyes; order Rajiformes; family Rajidae; genus Malacoraja; species Malacoraja senta. Next base: position 19,589 of record JAXLNO010005010.1, read on the forward strand.
AACAGAATTTAATATCGAGTTTGCAAACAGCCCTCCATCGGCAATCGGCCGATGGTAGTATTGCTGAAGCACAAGTTCATTTTGCCACCCTGCGGCTTTTAGTATATGGTCGATGGGAACGTCCATCGCCCTAGCCGCCGATGTTGCTGCTGATAAATAATCCTGTTTCTTCATGTCTTAAAGCCCTTGTGGCTTCAATGTAATGTAACAAATGTGTCCTTACACATAAACATGGATCTGTAGGATATGCTGAGAACATAATCTTAAATCCTGTCACACCTGGCCTGCTTTGTTTGAGCAGGTCATAAATGTAAAACATAACATTCTCTGTAGTCACTTCCATTCTATCTAACTGAAGTTTTTGCAAAGTCTGCACTCTCTGTGCTGAAACCAATGGCATTAGCATAGCCAATTTCATGGTTAATTTTGACAAAGTCATAGACGTGACAGGGACCCAATGACGAAGCATGTTAAGAACAACACTTACATCCCAGATAACCATATACCTAGGCTTAGGCAGTTTGGAATTAAAGATTCCTTTCATCAACCTAGATATGAGAGGGTGAGAACCTATACTTTGTGTCCGTGTACCTATTACAAGATATGCGGACAAAGCACTTCTAGCTGTATTGATAGCACTATAGCTAAGACCCTCATCATAATAAAGTGTGGATAAAAACTCTAACACATTTTCAATAACTACAGTATCATATTGAATATTCTTTTCAGCACAATATTGTTCCCATTTTTTTTTTTTTTTACATGTCATATACTGCTTTTGAGTACTCTTTCTCCAGGCTGCAGTGAGCATATCCAACGTCCGCCTAGAAAGTCCTCGACCCATGTAAGGCCTTCTTAAAACCTGCAAATTAACAGATCAATACGATCACATAACGGATGAACTTCACGCGTTACCAGATGCTCCAGCAAATTCCTACTCTTTGGAATCAGCAAAGGAGGTTGGATCGCTATCTGTAACATCAAAGGGAACCATGGTTGAGTTGGCCAATTTGGTATCACCAAAACCCCTAAAGCGGCATCCTGCTTGATTTTTTGCAAACACCGACCTATGAGGCAGAATGGTGGGAAAATGTACACAAACATATCACCCCAATTTAGTGGAAAAAGCATCAATTGCCACTGCCCCTGGATCTGGTTCCCATGAAACATATTTTGGAAGCTGGTGGTTAAGCCTAGATGCAAACAAATCGATATCTGGCATTCCATATAGAAGTACTATGTTCTTGAACACATCCTGGTTCAACATCCACTCTGTATTATCACGGAATTTTTGTGACCTGGCATCTGCTACTACATTGAGTTTCCCTGGCAGATAGATAGCTGAAATCCAAATATCTCTATCCATACACCAGGTCCAAATTTGATTTGCCAACCTGTCACATGATAACGATTTGATTCCACCCATGATTAATATAAGCAACTGCTGTAGTGTTGTCTATTTGACACTGCACATGCAAGCTAGTTTTGTTGGTGCAATAAGCCTTGAGTCCATAATATACTCCTAAAAGCTCTAAATAATAATAATAATAATAATAAATTTTATTTTACGGGCACCTAATACCAAGGTCTCTAGGACACCTTACAATTTAAGAAACATATAAACATATAATCAGAGTAAAACAAGTTATAAAGACATCACAAATACACAAATTAAAAACAGAAATTCGATCCAAAAAAAGACAACAACAAAATTCAGAAAACACAACATGAAGGGAGAGCAGCGGCAGCCAAACTGCGCCAGCGTACATTCTCCCTTCCGCCCGCCATGTTGGACATAGACTAACACAGACACTTAACACTACACACAAAATCATCCCCTTACAATGGTTACCACTGGGGGAAGGCACAATGTCCAGTCCCCAACCCAGTTCTCCCCAGAGTCAGGCCCATCGAGGCTGCCACAGTTGCCTCTACGGAGGCCCGATGTTCCTGGCCGTCGGGAGAGTCCTCGCAGTGGCTGGAACGGACGGTTTCCCAGCGGAGTCGATGGCACCTGAAGCCGACAGGGCCGTGCTGAGTTGGAGCCACGAGGCTCCCGATGTTAAAGTCGGCGCCGCAGACCCGCAGCCCGGAGGTGTTGATCTCGACAGTCACCGCATACCGACCCAGCCAAGGCATCGCCCGCTACGCTCCCCGATAGCGCTCCAACGCTGTGCCGCCGACCGAAGCTGAAGGTGCTGGGCGGTCCCTGTCAGGAAACAGCGCTCCATGCCCGCTGGTAGGCCACGAGGACAGGTCGACGAGGCAGCCTGGAGAAAAAGCTGCCTCACCGACCAGGTAGGGACCTAGAATAAAATTACCCCCATTCACCTTACATTTAAAAGTAGATTTCTCCATCTGGAGACACTAAAACACACAAAAAAACTATTAAAAAAAGGTGAATTAAATGGACGGCTGCTGGTTAGCAGCCGTTCCCCAACATAGCCCCTCCTCCATTGGTGAATGGTTAATTCCCCATGTTTGCAGAAGCAATGACTCTTGCTCAGTCCATCTGCCTCCACAGCTGGATCTCGTATCAGTAGCACCCCACCCAAGTGCACTGACATCTGTCTGCAAAATCATGGAAGCTTGGTCCAATAACACTTTGGAACTACTAGTGGACACATGCTGAATCCACCATTGTACATCAGCAACAGCCTCTACTGATAGACGCATAGGCCTATTATAATGACCCAAATGTATCCTCAGTGCTTGTTCCTTTGACCTTTGTAATTGTTGATAATGAAGTGGCCCGTATTGAACTGCTGGAAATGCTGCCACCAATTTCCCAAGCAGACTCGCCACCTGTCTAATTGAAGGCTGTGTGTCAGCAATTAACTTGATACAGCTCTCAATTAGCTCTACCCTTTTTTGCCTGGGCAAGGTCACAATCATGTTGATTGAGTGTATTGTGAAACCCAAATAGTCAATTTGTGTCACAGGTGTTAATTTAGATTTCTCTGGATGGATTATATGAAGCCCAATCTTTGACAAGTGGGTTTAACAACTGCCACTGATGCTTCAGCTGTTTCCTTTGATTGTCCTACAATCAAGATATATCATCTAGCTAAGCCATGAGCACATGCCCTTGACTTCTCATTATGCCTAGAATAGGTTTTAACAACTTTGAAAACACTCTAGGAGCTGAAGACAAACCATTAGGCAGTGCATTGTATTGCCATAATTGCCCCATCCAGCTGAATTTTAAATATCTTTTATCCTGCAAATGAACAGACACTGAATAATACGCATCTTTAAGATCTATAGTTGCCATATAGCATCCTCTGGAAACAAGTTGCTTAGCCGTCACAAACATTTCCATCTTAAAATGTCTATACCGTACAAAAGGGTTAAGACTAGTCAGGTCCAGTATAATTCTGCATCCCCCATCCTTTTTTTGGTCTGGGAAAGATATTGGACACAAACTGTTGGCTTTGGTAAACTGCCTTAGCAATTACACCTGAACTTCCAATTGTTCAGTGATACTGAAGTCAAAACTCTTTTTTGGAACATGTTGCATGGGTAAATCAGAATTTGCATTAAACTCTATTCAAAACCCTTCAATAACATTCAGTATAAACATATCTGAGGTAATTTGTTTCCATTCCTCTAAGAACAGATGTAATCTTCCTCAAACTTTTAATTGTATTACATTAGATCTGTCTACATGAGAATCAGACCCACTTACCTCCTTACCACCTGGCATCCTTCCCCGGCCTCGAGCTGGATATCCCACCTTCCCTGGCGCTGCTACAGCCGAACGCCAACTGCGCTGCATCGTAGCTCGACTCGTCCCTTGCCCGGACCAGTCTCCTCGCTTATAGGGATACTTCCGCTTCGGTGGATATGTGGCAGCTGGCTGCTTAATCAAGCCCACCGTCTTGGCCTCCTCCTCCAGCTCCTTCACCTGCTTTGCGAAATCCTCGCCAAACAGTAGATTTGCCGGTTGCACTGTGCCAGGCTGGCAGAGTGAAGCATATTTAGGATTGATGGTTGGTCTAATCGCAGTTTTGCGGAGGCAGTTGATCTCAAAGTGGGCACTACACAATAGCGCCAGCACCTCTTGTTGTAACTTTGTCATGTCCTCTCCATCCACCATCCTGGCAAAGCTAGTTAGCCAGATCCCAGCAACTTTAAAATATGCTGGAACTTCACCTCCTGGGCCCTCATTTGTATGCCCATCTGGCCCCAAATCATCCTGTTCACAACAGGAACTTTTAACAGGTCACAGTTGATTGGGGCTTCATGCTTCCTTACTGTCTCATCAATTGTCCGCTCCTGTAGCTGGTGTGAGACTAGGTAATTTATACTGGTAGCAAGTTCCTCACCCAGAGGCTCACCAGCTTCCGACGACATGGCAAACCGTGCTGCACACGGTGTCAGCTCTGGCAGCTGCCTGTCCTGCCTTTCGAAGTCGTCGTCGGAATCAGGGTCAGAGCTTATCTGCCCTTCTGCACTAACCTCTTGAAAGAGGATGCTTTCAAGCAGGCCTCTACCAGGAACTGCCGGCGGAGCCTTCCCCACGGCCTCCCGCCCACACAACTCCTCCTGGAGTGTGGCTTTGTGGAGCAGCCCCTGTATGAGCTGCTCCATTTTGGATAACCGCTGGGTCACGGTATCCTGTCCTGCACGGGACTTTTCCTGGCCCGACTCTGCGGAGTCAATGGGCCTGACAGACTTGGCTTTTGCCTTCCGCCCGACTGGCGTTGGCTGTGTACCCGGCTGGGCACTTGGGAGTGCCAAGTCTGTCGCCGCACCACTACCGGCTTGCGACTCCCCAGAGGTGACAGGCTGCCTTTCAGAGACTGCGCTCCCGCAGCTCTCTAGCCCCTTGTCCGTAGCACGCCTGCACCTCGTTGATGTTTCCATTCTTCCTGTATCCAGGGGACAAAACACAGCAACAATTTTCTCTTTCTACAAACTCCTCGAAAGTCTCCCCGACTTTGGTGGAGCTATTAAACTACTCACCTGCAGGAGGAGCTCCTCTTCCTGCTTCCGGGCGCCAATGCGTCAGACGTAATGACGCGCATGCGCCCTGACGGGTCTTCTTCACGTAGTCACTTACGTGACTCCGAAGTAAAATTGGGCCATTCGGCCCATTGGGTCCACTGCCATTCAATCATGGCTGATCTCTGCCTCCTAATCCCATTTTCCTGCCTTCTCCCCATCTCACTTGACACCCGTTCTAATCAAGAATTTGTCTATCTCCGCCTTAAAAATATCCACTGACTTGGCCTCCACAGCCCTCTGTGGCCAAGAATTCTACAGATTAAATACCATCTGACTAACGAAGTTCTTCCACCTCCTCTTTCTAAAAGAGCGCCCTTTAATTCCGAGGCTATGACCTCTGGTCCAAGACTCTCCCACCAGTGGAAACATCCTATGGCCTGGGACTGGATGTTAAGTATCCCGACAGGGTTTGGGAGGATGCTACTAGCTAGAGACGGACAGATCAAAACCGTGGGAACAGGTGAACAAAGAAACACTGTGGAAATGGTCACATGATGAACATCTACTGAGAACAGAGCTGCACGTAATTTAATTGCTAGGCAGTATAGCCTTGTGAAGATAAGGTGGCTGGGAACGGCCATTTTGCAACGGAACTGTATGATGAGAATGAAAATATTGATAAGGAACAAAGATGCGTTTTGTTTATTCAGCACTTGGATGATGAACAACTCAAAATGATTGACTTTAGAATTGCGAGAGCCTTTGGTTTGAACAAAGGCTTCCTTTAGGAGATTGAAGGAAAATTAGTATAAAAGAAGGGCGGTCTGAGACATGGGCAGCGACAACCCGGGAACAACCATCACAAGAAGGAGAGACCTGAGTTCAAAGCTCAGAGAAGACAAACCTCCTACCAACAGAGTGACTCTGTCCAATTCCTTCATAGGGGCAATATCTGACTTTGTGATTTAGTTTAAGAAGTGATAAGTTGAAATAGTAAAGTAAAGGAGAAGTTATTAGAAGTCAAGTGTTTGCATGCAAGTGTTTATAAAGATTGTTGTAATAAACTAAATTAAACCTCGATTTAGAGTCTTGTTTGACACGTCAGTTGATACCCTATAGAGGTAATAGGGTCACCAATCCTTTCCACATTCACTCTATCTATGCCATTCATTATTCTGTAAGTTTCAATGTGATATCCCCTCATCCTTCAAAACCCCAGCGAGTAGAGGCCCTGTACTGTCAAATGCTAATGTATTAACCCACTCATTCCTGAATCATTCTTGCAAACCTCCTCTGGACCCTCTCCAGAGCCAGCACACCCTCAGATATGTGGTCCAAATTTGCCCACAGTACTCCAAATGCAGGCTGACCAGCGCCTTATAGAGCTTCAGCGTTGCATCTCTCCTTATAGAGCCTTATAGAGCCTCAGCATTGACTTGCGTAAAGGTTTATAGTTAAGTCTGCCGACTACTCTTTTTCACTTTTATTGATTAAGACTCCGTTCTTGTATACCTGTATTATTTCTTTAAGGCAAACTTTAAGGAATTATTTAACTTCTCTGCCATTCCCCATCTTTAATTCTCCTGTCTCTGCCTGTAAGGACCCACACCTGCCATATTTAGCATTTTCCTCCTGCAGTCCATTTTATGTTCTCACCATTCGAGGCATGGAAACTGGCCTTTCGGCCCACCTTATCCTTGCCAAGCGAAAAAAATTCTAGTCCCTTTTGCTCACATTTGGCCCATATTTCTTCAAATCTTTCCTATCCACATGTGTCTGTCCAAGTGTTTTTTAAATGCTGTTATAGTACATGTTTTAACTATCTCCTGTGGCAGCTCCTTCTATATACGCACCACCCTGTGGAAATAGTCGACCCTCCAGTTCCTCTTGAATATTGCCCTCACCTTAAATCTATGTCCCCTGGTTCTTGATTTCCCCTACTCTGGGTAAAAGGCTGTGCATTCATCCACATGATTTTGCACACCTTGTCTTGTATTCCATCTGGCATTTCTTTATCAATTTATTGGTTCTCCTTTGAGTTCTAAATGCTCCCATTCTTCAGGTCAAAAACTATATCTGACAACTTATGTGCTTGTTAACACTCCCTTTAATTCCTCATGCCAGCCATGGATAATTCACTGTTTTTTGTTCGTTTTTGTGCAATCAAATACTTTTCCATATTATTCTTGATGTCAGAGCAAAGGGAAGATGAAGTGGCCAAATCGGAAACCTAAAATAGTGCCCTTTGAAGATGATCTAGGAAATGATGAACCTGGTGAAGCAATTCCACACATTGTGCAAGGTAAATAAAAATCATTTTGCTCTGAGATATCCGTAAGGAAACAGCAATTTATTGGGAACTAGAACAGAATACTTGAAATGAAGTCACCAAAAGTCACCAAAAGGTGCATAATTTTGAAAGCCATTTTCTATGTTTCTCACATTTAATGATTCAATGGTATTTTATTGTCTCATGTACCTAGGTAGAGTGAAACTCATGTTTTGTACACAGTTCAGTAACAATCTTGTTGTAAATGGGGCACAACCATACTTAAGTACAAGAGTGTGAGATTAGTAGATCACATTGAGGCACTACACGAGAGTCGCCATATTTCCAGCGACATTTTGTGCCCTTCAAGTTCAGAGTTATTAAAAATGTGAGAGCGTCAAATTGGCCATAAAGGCACATTGTCCAGGAGGTGGCAGTGAGTTGGAGTTGCAGGGGTCAGCCTGACCAGGCGATGTGTCGATTCCCTCCACCGTTGTTCCGCCACTCCATGCCGATGCAGGCTGCATCTGATCCACACGCATGGCCATTTGGAACGGCGCCTGACCTAATGGGGATTTATAAGGGGGAGGGATGGAGAGAGAGGGAAACCAAGGGTTATTTGAAGTCAATATTCATACCGCTGCTCAAGTGAAATGTGTGGTGCTGTTCCTCCAATTCGTGCTGGGCTTGACTCTGACATTGGAGGAGGCCCAGGCCAAAAAGATCAGTATGGGAATGTGAGGAGGAAGTAAAGTGTTTAGCAATTGGGAGATCAGGTAGGTTTAGGTAGACTGAGCAGAGTCGAGGATCGAACCTGGGTCTCTGGCGTTGTGGGACAGCAACTCTACCATCTGTGCCACTGTGCCTCCCTTCTCTGCATGGAAACCCAATCACAGATTAGCCAACCGGTTTGCAGAGCCGTTACATTTAGTATCCCAAGGGTGAAGCAGTGTGACTATTCTCATGGGGTAGTTGCATTTTTTAATGGAAAGTCATTCATTGTCTGAACTGTCAAAAAATTAATATTATTAATTTATTTAATTTAGTATTAAGAAATGGAATTAGTCCAAATAATCCCTAGAATAATATAATATGGTAAATGCCATTAGTGCTAAATATACAAAAGATATTTTGCAAACTCTAACTTACAAACTATGACCCTGCACTAAGATGTAAGTTGATTGGAAAAACTCAATGGCTTGTTTTCTGAAGAATTTTGATTTGTATAATTAATTTGTACTTTTGGTGCTGATCAGAAAATGTTATTCTTCTACTTTTAACTTGGTATATTTCTCATTTATCTTTGTTTGCAGAACATATCGATCAGAATGCTTGCCAGCAATTGCCAACATTGCTGGCAAGCGCGAGAGTAACCAATGATACCTGGGTTACAATTGTGTTAGTCTGGAAGTGATCCGTTCAATCATTTGCAGGTATTCTGCCCTTAATCTTAAACTGTGTCCCTTTCATTCTGAAATGTGTGCATCCACATTTAGCTAAATGGGAGGATTCAATGTTCATGCTGTTGGGTTGTAAAATACCCAAGAGGAATATAAAGTGTTCTTCCACTTTTGAGTGTGGCCTCACTCTTATTGATGGAGGTGGCTTAGGATTGTAGGGTCAGTCAAAGAAGAGGGGGTTCAAAGAGCCTAGCAACCAGGACATCTGGCGGGCCTTGGTCAACTGAGCGCAAGTATTTGGCAGATCAGTCGTCTGATCTGCACTTGTTGTTGCCGATGGTAGGAGACTGCATCGGGAGGTTGGGTGTGGTGGATGGTGTTGGAGGACGTGCGTATGAGCCCCTGCCTCAATAACCATATAACCATATAACCATATAATAGACAATAGACAATTGGAAAAATGTTCCCAATGTTGGGGGAGTCCAGAACCAGGGGCCACAATCTTAGAATAAAGGGTAAGCCATTTAAGACTGGTGAGAAAAAACGTTTTCACCCAGAGAGTTGTGAATTTGTGGAATTCCCTGCCACAGAGGGCAGTGAAGGCCAAGTCACTGGATGGATTTAAAAGAGAGTTAGATAGAGCTCTATGGGCTAGTGGAATCAAGGGATATGGGGAGAAGGCAGCATGGGTTATTGATTGGGGACGATCAGCCATGATCACAATGAATGGCTGGCTCGAAGGGCTGAATGGCCTCCTCCTGCACCTATTTTCTATGTTTCTATGTTTCAAAAATAAACAATGGGTGCAGGAGTAGGCCATTCGACCCTTCAAGCCAGCACCGCCATTCAATGTGATCATGGCTGATCATCCCCAATCAGTACCCCGTTCCTGCCTTTTCCCCATATCCCCTGACTGCTATCTTTAAGAGCCCTACCTAGCTCTCTCTTCAAAGTATCCAGAGAACCGGCCACCACCACCCTCTGGCAGAGAATTCCACAGTCTTACAACTCTCTGAGGCAGAGAATTCCACAGTCTTACAACTCTCTGTGTGAAAAAGTGTTTCCTCATCACCGTACTAAATGGCTTACCCCTTATTCTTAAACTGTGGCGCCTAGTTCTGGACTCCCCCAACATTGGGAACATGTTTCCTGCCTCTAGCACATCCAAACCCTTAATAATCTTATATTATAAAGATTATAATATAATCTGGATCTGGATCATAATATAATCTCAACTGGAAGGGCATCCTGGGGTCCCTGGATGCACGTGAGTGAGGGGGATAGGGAGGGTGTTGCACCACCTGCGGTCGCAGGAGAAACTACCTGGGTGGTGGAGGTGATTTGGGTGTCATCGTCTCGGGCAATCTCCCCTGCACAGATTCCGACCTTGTAGGTCCTCAGCCCTGTACTATCTTTCTATAGTACCTTTCTATCTCCTCACCAAAATCCCCCCTCTCCCCTGCCCCCTCCTTTCTGGCCTACATCTGAGCTGCCGAGTGCAACAATGACATCACAAGGTGAGGTTGCAAACGGCAACCACAGCAGGAGAGGTAGAGGGAGAGAGAGAGGGGGAGAGAGAGGGAGAGAGAGAGAGATAGAGAGATATAGAGAGCTATATATATTGGGAACGATTCTAGTGTTTGGACATATATATATATATATATAGAGAGAGAGAGAGAGATAGAGAGAGGGAGAGATAGAGAGAGAGATATTGAGATAGAGATAGAGAGATAGAGGGAGAGGGAAAGAGAGAGACAGAGAGAGATAGAGATATAGAGAGGGGGAGAGATTGAGAATATATATATAGGGAGAGAGGGAGATAGAGATATACATAGAGAGAGAGGGAGAGAGAGAGAGAGAGAGAGAGAGAGAGAGAGAGAGAGAGAGAGAGAGAGAGAGAGAGAGAGAGAGATAGAGAAATAGAGAGAGGGAGACAGATAGAGAGAGAGAGGAAGAAATAGAGAATATACATGGAGAGGGAGATAGAGAGATAGAGATGAGAGAGATATAGAGAGAGATATATAGAGAGCGAGATAGAGAGATAGAGAGATAGAGAGAAAGAGTGAGATAGGAGAGAGAGATAGATAGATAGATAGATAGATAGAGAGAGAGATAGAGAGATAGATAGAGATAGATTGCGAGATAGAGATAACGAGATAGAGAGAGAGAGATAGAGAAAGATAGAGAGGGAGAGAGAGGTAGATATATATATATATTTAGAGACAGAGAGAGAAAGGGAGAGAGATAGAGAGAGAGCCTGTATTTCATCGGCGAGGTAGAGACCATGTTCCACGTGTATATGGAGGTTCATGGGCTCGTCCGCTGCATGTATTTTCTGCGGCGAGGAAGAGACCGTGTTCCACGTGTACATGGAGTGTGAGAGGCTACTGCCCCTGTACCAATATCTGAAGGGGTTGTTCCTCAAGTTCTGGTTGCATTTTAGTCCCACGATTCTAGTGTTTGGACATAAGGCAGGGTGTGGGGAGAGCCAAGTGGGGGGGTGGGACCTCCTGTCGGTTTGCTCCTGGGCCTGGCCAAGATGGTCCAAGCAGCGGGCGGTCGATGGTGAGGCTAGAGTCGGCTGCCTGCCCCTCTTCCGGGCGTACGTCCGTGCACGGGTGTCCCTGGAGAGGAACACGCGGTGTCCACGGGGACTCTGGAGGCCTTCCGTGGGCGCTGGTCACCGCGTGGGGTTGAGAGTATCGTAAATAATGAATGTACTGTTGTAATATAATGGTATTTTTGAAATAGTGTATTTTTTTGATTATGTATTGATGTGTTGTATCATATGATTGTGTCGAATAAGTTTTTGAAAAGAAAAAAAAAAAAGAGAGAGAGAGAGTGAGAGAGAGAGAGAGAGAGAGAGAGAGAGTCCATCCTCATTCCTGTTCTAATCAAGAGTTTGGGTTGTTACGAACGAGTATGCTGCTTGTATCATAACACTAGTGTTTGAGAATTTGAAAGTTTGCACCTTAAGAGGTAGTTGCTGGACTTAGACTTGGGCTTATTTCCTCCCACACTGTTGAGTGCATTGGTCAGCAAGCTTTCACCATTCGGTTCGGTTATGTGCAACGTCTTCCCACCCTCGATAGTTAGCTTCCCCGGTTTCCAAAACCTTCTGGAATTTTCGCCTCCATGTGAGTTTTGGTCGGCCTCTTTTCATTCTTCCGTCAGCTTGCCATATCATTGTATCTTAGGTGCACGTTCTGGTGACATTCTGAGTACATGTCCTGCAGATTTCATCCTGCGTCCCTCTATGTCCTGGCTAAGAGGCTTTGTTTCAGTATCCCAGTAGACAAATGCATTCTCGGGTGTCTTTCCTTTGAGAACCACCAATTTACAAGAGATATAGCTATATCAATTGCTGAAATGAAGTATGGGAAATCAGTGATGGCATTGCCAGCATAATTATTGACAGAATTAATTAATTAAATGTTAAAATTATTAAAAATATGTATATTTTTGTCTTTGTAAACGCAGTGGAAAGTAAGAAATGAATAAACCAAACACAAGTAGAATATTGAAAATCATGAACATGGTGGGTAGTGATATAGATGCACAAATTTGTTTTAACATCAATCAATTTGAATAACATACATATCAATTTCTAAACTGAAGTTTTCAGTTAATGTATACGTAGTTTATTAATTCTAAACTAATGCTATCTATAATATAACGCAGGTTTAGCGGCCTGGACGAAGAAGCCGTGATAAAAGGTGACCATCCCCACAAATTCTTGTAGGCCCTTAAGTGTGGTCGACGGGGGAACCTGTGGACAGCTTCCACCCTGGCGGGCAGAGGCACCAGTTGATGGACAAACCAAAATCGCTGAGGCGCTGACACAGCCGACGGAGATGAATGCAGTGCTCCTGCCGCGAGCGACTGGCCACGAGTATGTCGTCCAAGTATACGAATACGAAGTCCAGGCACATTTAACATTACATCCCAACTTCTATACTCAATGCTCTGATTGATAAAGGCCAGCACACCAAAAGCTTTCTTTACCACCCTATCTACATGAGATTCCACCTTCAGGGAAGTATGCACAGTTATTCCTAGATCCCTCTGTTCAACTGCATTCCTCAATTCGCTACCATTTACCATGTACGTCCTATTTTGATTTGTCCTGCCAAGATGTAGCACCTCACACTTATCAGCATTAAACTCCATCTGCCATCTTTCAGCCCACTCTTCCAAATGGCCTAAATCTCTGTAGACTTTGAAAATCTACTTCATTATCCACAACACCGCCTATCTTAGTATCATCTGCATACTTACTAATCCAATTTACCACACCATCATCCAGATCATTGATGTATATGTCAAACAACAGTGGACTCAACACAGATCCCTGAGGCACCCCACTAGTCACCGGCCTCCAACCTGACAAACAGTTATCCACCATTACTCTCTAGTATCTCCCATTCAGCCACTGTTGAACCATCTTGCTACTCCCCTATTAATACCCAACAATTGAACCTTCTTAACCATCCTTCCATGTGGAACCTGTAGAGGAACCAATGAGAGAGCAGGCTATTCTAGACTGGGTATTGAGTAATGAGGAAGGTTAGTTAGCAGTCTTGTTGTGCGTGGCCCCTTGGGCAAGAGTGACCATGATATGGTTGAGTTCTTCATTAGGATGGAGAATGACATAATTAATTCAGAAACAAGGTTTCTGAACTTAAAGAAAGGTAACTTTGAGGGTATGAGACGTGAATTGGCCAAGATAGACTGGCAATTGATTCTTAAAGGGTTGATGGTGGATATGCAATGGAAGGCATTTAAAGGCTGCATGGATGAACTACAACAATTGTTCATCCCAGATTGGCAAAAGAATAAATCAGGGAAGGTAGTGTATCCGTGGATAACAAGGGAAATCAGGGATAGTATCAAAACAAAAGATGAAGCATACAAATTAGCCAGAAAAAGCAGCCTACCAGAGGACTGGGAGAAATTCAGTCAATCAGAGGAGGACAAAGGGCTTAATTAGGAAAGGGAAAATAGATTATCAAAGAAAACTGACAGGGAACATAAAAACTGACTGCAAAAGTTTTATAGATATGTGAAGAGAAAAAGATTAGTTAAAACAAATGTAGGTCCCTTGCAGTCAGAAACAGGTGAATTGATCATGGGGAACAAGGACATGGCAGACCAATTGAATAACTACTTTGGTTCTGTCTTCACTAAGGAAGACATAAATAATCTGCCGGAAATAGCAGTGGACCGGGGGTCAAATGAGATGGAGGAACTGAGTGAAATCCAGGTTAGCCAGGAAGTGGTGTTAGGTAAATTGAATGGATTAAAGGCCGATAAATTTCCCAGGGGCCAGATAGGCTGCATCCCAGAGTACTTAAGGAAGTAGCCCCAGAAATAGTGGATGCATTAGTGATAATTTTTCAAAACTCTTTAGATTCTGGAGTAGTTCCTGAGGATTGGAGGGTAGCTAATGTAACCCCACTTTTTAAAAAGGGAGGGAGATAGAAAACGGGGAATTACAGACCAGTTAGTCTAACATCGGTAGTGGGGAAACTGCTAGAGTCAGTTATTAAAGATGGGATAGCAGCACATTTGGAAAGTGGTGAAATCATTGGACAAAGTCAGCATGGATTTATGAAAGGTAAATCATGTCTGACGAACTTATAGAATTTTTCGAGGATGTAACTAGTAGAGTGGATAAGGGAGAACCAGTGGATGTGTTATATCTGGACTTTCAGAAGGCTTTCGACAAGGTCCCACATAAGAGATTAGAATACAAACTTAAAACACACGGTATTGGGTGTTCAGTATTGATGTGGATAGTGAACTGGCTGGCAGACAGGAAGCAAAGAGTAGGAGTAAACGGGTCCTTTTCAGAATGGCAGGCAGTGACTAGTGGGGTACCGCAAGGCTCAGTGCTGGGACCCCAGCTATTTATAATATATATTAATGATTTGGACGAGGGAATTGAATGCAACATCTCCAAGTTTGCGGATGACACAAAGCTGGGGGGCAGTGTTAGCTGTGAGGAGGATGCTAGGAGGCTGCAAGATGACTTGGATAGGCTGGGTGAGTGGGCAAATGCATGGCAGGTGCAGTATAATGCGGATAAATGTGAGGTTATCCACTTTGGTGGCAAAAACAGGAAAGTAGACTATTATCTGAATGGTGGCCGATTAGGAAAAGGGAGATGCAACGAGATCTGGGTGTCATGGTACACCAGTCATTGAAAGTAGGCATGCAGGTGCAGCAGGCAGTGAAGAAAGCAAATGGTATGGTAGCATTCAAGGCAAAAGGATTTGAGTATAGGAGCAGGGAGGTTCTACTGCAGTTGTACAGGATCTTGGTGAGACCACACCTGGAGTATTGCGTACAGTTTTGGTCTCCTAATCTGAGGAAAGACATTCTTGCCATAGAGGGAGTACAGAGAAGGTTCACCAGACTGATTCCTGGGATGTCAGGACTTTCATATGAAGAAAGACTGGCTAGACTTGGCTTGTACTCGCTAGAATTTAGAAGATTGAGGGGGGATCTTATAGAAACTTACAAAATTCTTAAGGGGTTGGACAGGCTAGATGCAGGAAGATTGTTCCCGATGTTGGGGAAGTCCAGAACAAGGGGTCACATTTTAAGGATAAGGGGGAAATCTTTTAGGACCGAGATGAGAAAAACATTTTTCACACAGAGAGTGGTGAATCTCTGGAATTCTCTGAAACAGAAGGTAGTTGAGGCCAGTTCATTGGCTATATTTAAGAGGGAGTTAGATGTGGCCCTTGTGGCTAAAGGTATCAGGGGGTATGGAGAGAAGGTAGGTACAGGATACTGAGTTGGATGATCAGCCATGATCATATTGAATGGCGGTGCAGGCTCGAAGGGCCGAATGGCCTACTCCTGCACCTATTTTCCATGTTTCTATGTAAAGGCCTTACTGAAGTCCATATAGACAACATCCGCCACTTTACCCTCATCAATTTCCTGAGTAACCTCTTCAAAAAGTTCAAGAAAATTAGTCAAACATGACCTTCCAGGTACAAATACTTGTTGACTGTTCATAATCAGACCCTGAATATCCAGATGATTATATATATTATATCTAAGTATCCTTTCCATTAATTTGCCCACCACTGATGTCAAACGAACAGGTCTATAATTGCTAGGTTTACTCTTAGAACCCTTTTTAAACAATGGAACAACATGCAAAGTACGCCAATCCTCCTGCACCATTCCCGTTTCTAATGACATTTGAAATATTTCTGTCATAGCCCCTGCTATTTCTACACTAACTTCCCTCAATGTCCTAGGGAATATCCTGTCAGGACCTGGAGACTTATCCACTTTTATATTTTTCATAAGTGTCAGTACTTCCTCTTCTTTAATCCTCATAGTTTCCATAGCTACCCTACTTGTATCCCTTACCTCACATAATTCAATATCCTTCTCCTTGGTGAATACCGAAGAAAAGAAATTGTTCAAGATCTACCCCATCTCATTTGGCTCTGCAGATAGCTGTCCACTCTAATGGACTAATTTTATCCCTTGTTATCCTTTTGCTATTAATATAGCTGTAGAAACCCTTTGAATTTACTTTCACCTTACTTGCCAAAGCAAGCTCATATCTTCTTGTAGCTTTTCTAATTTCTTTCTTAAGATTCTTTTGACTTTCTTTATACTCCTCAAGCACCTCATTTACTCCATGCTGCCTATAATTATTGTAGATCTCTCTCTGTTTCCGAACCATCCAATTTCCCTTGAAAATCATGGCTCTTTCCAATTATTACTCTTTCCTTTCAACCGAACAGGGACATAAAGATTCTGTACTCTTAAAATGTCACCTTTAAATGTCCTCCATTTCCCTACTACATTCTTCCCATGTAACAAAATAGTAAGATTAAATGAGAACTTACCAGTTTGAAGTTTGATCTGTATTTTATGAGGAGTTACGATGAGGGATTACGTGAAGAACCCGTCCAGCACGCATGCGCGACATTCTTCAAAGCAGCGGTGTGGAATCACAGGAAACACAATAATTGAAATAAACATAGTAAAGAAAAGGAGAACTAAGATACCTGTTGATCTATATATTTGAGGGTGGGAGCGGAGGGCACGTAATCCCTCATCGTAACTCCTCATAAAATACAGATCAAACTTCAAACTGGTAAGTTCTCGTTTAATCTTACTATTTTACTTTGGATTCACGTGAGTGACTATGTGAAGATTTTAAAGCTCTGTGATTTCAAACCGTGTAACAGTTCATACTTCACTCGCTGCCGAAGTCATTCAAGGGAGGAAGTATGTTATCGTAATCAACCATAATCTGTTTGTAAACAATAATGGTATCTATTAAACAATAACAAAAGACAAAATGCTCCCCCGGGCTTAAATTATATATTTTTGCAGATTTTAAAACTCTTTCTGCAAATAACACAGGTTCTGCTAGCGGCTTGTGGTAGAACGTTTGGAACGTTTTCTCCATGTTCATTCTTTTAGCCGCCGATGTGGATGCTGCCCTGGTGGAGTGAGATGTATATACATCAGTATCTACTCCAGCAGCTCCCAGTACCTGCTTGAGCCATCTCGAGATGGTTTGGCTCGATACCCAACCATGAGGTTTCTTGTGGCTGACCCATAAGGCTTTTTTATTTATTTATTTATTTATTTATTTATTTTTTCCTTTCTCCCTCGAGAATTTCTTGTTGTGTTGATGTAAGTGAATAAGTGAGTCATGACACACAACCGTAGGTCAGGTGGGTATGCCCGGAAATCCATAACTAGGACTCAAGTTCCTGGCTTGCTCTGCTTTAGCAGCTCCTGAATGGTGAATGAGACCCGGTCTGGTGTTATAACCATGTTGTCCAGTCGCAGTAAGTGGAGGGACTGGACTCTTTGTGCTGAGACTAGTGGCATCAGCATGACCGTTTTCAGGGTGAGAGACCTGGCTGGGGACCTTCCCCTTAGGTATGTCAGGACCACACTGACATCCCAGATTTGTGTATACCTAGGTCTAAGAGGGTTGGAGTTGACGATACTCCTCATGAGTTTGATCACCAGCGGGTGAGACCCTATGGCCTGTTGTCCTGGCACCTGTTTTAAGTAGGCTGACAGCGCACGTCTGGCAGTATTGATGGCGCTGTAGCTCAATCCTTCATTATGGTGAAGGCCCTCCAGGAACTCCAGTACATTGGTTATGGTTGCAGATGAGTATGTTGTCCCAGTAGTGTAGCAGTATCTTTCCCACTTCCTGATGCTCGATAGGTATTGTTTCCTGGTGGACATACGGTGTCATCATGTTGATGGTCCTGTCAGACAATCCCAGTCCCAGCAGTGGTCTTTTGATAATCTGCAACCCAGTAGGTTAATTTTGCCATGGCATGGATGACTTATGCCTGATACAGGGTGCGTCAATAGGTCTGGGCTACTGGGAAAGGTCATAGGAGTTTCGATGACCATGCCGAGGACCACTGGGAACCATGGCTGTGTAGGCCAGTTGGTACTATCAAAACACCTGAAGCAGAGTCCATCTGTATTTTGCGTAGTACCCTACAGATTAAGGCAGAAGGGGAAAAAGCATTGAAGAAATCGGTCCCCCAGTTCAGCGCGAATGCATCTATCGCTGCTGCCTCAGGGCGTGGTTCCCAAGGGACATACATTGGTACGTGGTGATTTAGTCTGGATGCAAAGAGATCGATATCTGGTGTGCCATATTGGTTTGTAATTTTAGCAAAAGCTCTAGGATTTAACATCCATTCGGTGTTTATCATTGAATTTGCGTGACCTGGCACTGTATTTAGCTTACCTGGTAGGTAAGTTGCTGATAGCCAAATATGTCTATCGACCCACCATTACCAGATTGTGTTGACCCAATTGTCACATGATATCGATTTTATTCCGGTCATATGGTTAATATAGGCCACCACCGTGATATTATCAATTTGTAAATGAACATGCAAGTTGTGCATATTCCTAGAATATGCTTTAAAACCATAAAACGCACCCAACATTTCCAAATAATTTATGCCCAGTGTTTGTAGTAAAGACGAGTCTAGGTTAGTCCATCTACCACCTGTGCTGGATATGGTATTAGTTGCTCCCCAGCCTTGAGCACTGGCATCTGTTTGTATAGTTAACGTTGGGTTATTGATGATGATAGGGCTGGAACTATGCCAAATGTGTTATATCCACCATTGTAACTCTGATATTGCTTCAATGGGTAGTTTCATGGATCTGTCAAAGTGACCTGCATGTCGTTTCAACGCCTATACTTTTGCCCTTTGTAGGTGCTGATAGTGCAGGAGTCCAAATTGTGTAGCTGAAAATGCTGCTACCATTTTGCCAATTACTCTTGCCACTTGTCGGATGGTTGGTCGATTGCTTACCATTAAATTGTTGCACATCTGTGCCAATTCTGCTGCTTTACCTTTTGGCAACGTTACAGACATGTGGATTGAGTTAATTGTGAATCCCAGATAGTCCATAGTTGTGGATGGCGTCAACTTAGATTTATCTGGATGTATGACAAACCCAGGGTTTCAAACAATTGTTTGGTAGCTAATACAGCTGATTTAGCCAACTCCATGGTTTTCCCAACTATTAGGATATCATCAAGATACGCCATGACAATATGTCTTTGTTTCGTTAATGTTGCCAAGGCTGGTTTTAATATCTTGGTAAATAGTCTAAGGCTGATGTCAACCCATTAGGCAACACTTTATACTGCCATAGTTGCCCCATCCAGGTAAATTTTCAGGTATCTGCGATGACCCTTGTGAATGGGTACTGAATAGTAGGCATCTTTTAAATCAATGCTTGCCATAAAGTATCCTTTGGAAATCAGTTGTTTAGCAGTTACAAATGTTTCCATTTTGAAATGTACATACTTAACAAAGGTATTTAGTGAGGTTAAGTCAATGATGATGTGACATCCACCATCTTTTTTGCTTTTGGTAAATATATTTGAGACAAATTCCAAAGGATCATGTTTGGATTTCTCAATGACACCCTTTGTAAGTAACCTCACCAGTTCTGCTTGAGCCTCTAGTTCTCTTTGACTGAGAGGGTAAAGACCCTTTGGGGTACGTGCTGAACTGGTGGCATGTTTTCTTGAATGAACTCTATTTTGTATCCCCGAATACTGTTAAGTATATAACTATCATTCGTGAGACACCTCCTGTTAGTACAGTTCCCCATTTACATGCTGGTAGGAACCAGACCCACCTACCTCCATAGTTATGGTAGTGTTCGTTTCTTCCGTTTGTTCATCCGTCGTTATACTGCTGGATATACTGCTGATGTACTGCTGATTGGGGGTGGCGCATTTTCCATGGGGTCCGCTCTGGGCCCTGGCCTAAAAAGGCTTTCGGGGATAGTATGCGGACCCCGAGCTTTCACCAGTTACATAAATTTGACCTTGACTGGTGGACGCGGTGGGGTACTGCCGTCTGGTTTTTTGTGTGGGTCTGCTCGTTCCGGGGCCTGCCCTCATGAGGCCAAATGCTTTGGACTCTTCCTCCAGGTCTTTCACTTGTCCTTCCAAATAATAGGATCTGCAGCTCTGAGGCCGGTGTTTTACACAGTCCTGCAAACCTGGGATTGAGGGCAGGTCTTATTCTCTCCTTGCGGAGGTTATTTATCTCATATTGGGTGTAGCACAGCAGAGCCAGAGTGTCTTGCTGGTTTGTGGTCATATCCACCCCATCCACGGAACGAGCATAGGCTGTTATCCCTGTCGTCAGGAGCTTGAGGATTTTAGCTCCTGGTTCCGGATACTCTGTCCACCCCCCCAGATTTGGCTGTTAACAGCCGGTACATTGAGCGAACTGCAGTTTTCCAGCTCTAGTGCCTCATTAAGTACCTGTCTTGTAGGGGTTTGAGGGACAGGTGGTTGATGCTGGCCGCCAGTTTTGGCTCCAATGGCCGCCCTGCTCGTGGTGAAACCACGTAGCGAATCTCCACACCCAGCAGCTCTTCCTGATCCTGTACCCCAAGCGTACTCCCGACATCTTCAGCCAATGACCCCTGTTCCTGACCAGCCCAGCCCTGGTCGCCAACGCTGCCCTGCTTTGAGGGGAAAGCGATGGCCAGTGCATTGTAGAGCACTGCTGTGGGAGTGCCTGATCCCCCTGGCGAGACTGCTCTAGCTCCTGAAGCAAGTCTCGCTGGAGCAGTTGCTCCATGAGCCTTTCCATTCGGCTCAGGCGGCTAGCTCTGCCGCTCTAAGGCGGACCCTCCTCATCGGAGTCAGACATAACCGGCCGGTTTTTTTTGTGTTTTTTTTAAAACTTTTCCTCCAGCCCGCTGCCGCTCATCAGGCTGCGCTAGCGGTACTGGGCTCGGCTCGGTCTCGATGAGGGTGGACCGCCGCATATACGGTCCAGGTGCCGCCTCTCGCCCCCCACTGATGGAACACTCCCGTTCTGTTGGAGTCGAACGGGGGCGGTTTTCTTCCTTTGCCGTGCTGCTCATTTTCCCAGTTCCTCTGGAATAGAGAGCAGAGCACAGCTTGCTGATTACGACCTCAGTGTAAGACTTACCTGATGGTCCGCTGTTTAGTTTTCACCGACGTGTAGCGGGAGCGCCTGTACGCCCGGTCGTCGCTGTTGCACTGCGTGAACGCTAATGTCGCGCATGCGTGCTGGACGGGTTCTTCACGTAGTCACTCACGTGACTCCGAAGTAAAATGTCCCAATTCATTCCTTTTAAATCCTTTCGCATCTCCTCAAAGTTAGCCTTTCTCCAATCAAAAATCTCAACCCTTGGTCCAGTTCTGACCTTCCCCATAATTATATTGAAACTAATGGTATTGTGATCACTGGACCTGAAGTGCTCCCCAACACATACCTCCACAACTGACCTGCCTCATTTCCTAACAGGAGGTCCAGCACTGCCCCTTCTCTCGTAGGTACCTCTATGTATTGCTGCAAAAAACTACCCTGCACACATTTTACAAACTCCAAACCATCCAGCCCTTTTACAGAATGTGTTTCCCAGTCTATGTGTGGAAAATTGAAATCTCCCACAATCACTACCTTGTGCTTACTACTAATATCTGCTATCTCCTTACATATTTGCTCTTCCAATTCTCACTCCCCATTAGGCGGTCTATAATACACTATAATAAGTGTTGCTACATCTTTCCCATTTCTCAGTTTCACCCAAATAGCCTCCCTAGACGAGCCCTCTAATCTATCCTGACAAAGCACTACTGAAATATCTTCCCTGACAAGCAATGCAACACCTCCACCTCTTGCCCCTCCAATTCTATCACACCTGAAGCAACGAAATCCTGGAATATTTAGTTTCCAATCACAGCCCTCCTGCAACCATGTTTCACTGATCGCCACAACATCATACTTGCAGGTGTCAATCCAGGCTCTAAGCTCATCCACCTTTCTTACAATGCTCCTAGCATTAAAATATACACATTTAAGAAACCCACCTCCTCTTATTCTCTGTTTATTATCTTTTTCTTCTTTCTCCCCTACATGTTGGGTCTGAGTGCTTCCCTTCTCTGCCTCCTGCCTCACACACTGTCTACTAGCTTTCCCTATTTGAGTCCCCCCCCCCCAACCATTCTAGTTTAAAGTCTCCCCAGTAGACTTTGCAAATCTCCCCGCCAGGATATTGGTTCCCCTTGGGTTCAAGTGCAACCCGTCCTTTTTGTACAGGTCACACCTTCCCCAGAAGAGGTCCCAAAGATCCAGAAAATTGAATCCCTGCCCTCTGCACCAGTCCCTCAGCCACGCATTTATCCTCCACCTCACTCCATTCCTATCCTCACTGTCGCGTGGCACAGGCAGTAATCCTGAGATTGTTACTTTTACAGTCCTTCTCCTTAACTCTCTTCCTAACTCCATAAATTCTCCTTTCAGGACCTCTTCTCTTTTTCTACCTATGTCATTGGTTCCTCAGTGATTTTAAATTAGATCATCAAATAGGCGCGGTGGTTAAGTCCAGCTTCTTTCACCTAAGGAAGCTGGCAAAGGTGAAGCCCATTCTCGAGCGGCAGCATTTTGAAAGAGTAATCCATGCCTTTATTACATCTAGGCTGAATTACTGTAACGCACTCTATTTTGGAGTTGCACGATCTTCACTGGCTCGTCTCCAGTTGGTTCAAAATGCTGCTGCTCGCCTTTTAACTGGAACTCGAAAGAGGGAGCACATAACGCCAATTCTGGCCTCCCTCCACTGGCTCCCGGTGCACTTTCGAGTTCATTTTAAAATTCTTTTATTTGCTTTTAAATCTCTAAATGGGCTCGCACCGCCTTACCTCTCTGAACTGCTGCACCCATACGCTCATGCCCGGTGCCTCAGGTCAGCTGATCAGCTGCTCCTGGAGGTACCGAGGTCTAAGCGGAAGCTCAGAGGGGATAGAGCCTTCTCTGTTGCTGCTCCGGCACTCTGGAACACCCTGCCATTGCACATCAGACAGCCCCCCTCACTGTCCATCTTCAAAACCAGTATTAAAACACATTTATATTCCTTGGCTTTTGACACTGCTTGAGACTTTGCTCCTGTTTTAAGTGCTTTTAATGTTTTTAATTTTATTGTTTTTACTCTTTTGTTTAATGTTTTTATTGTTATGTAATGATTTCTTGTCCATGATTAGTCATGTACAGCACTTTGTTGCAACTGTGGATGTTTTTAAAGTGCTCTATAAATAAAGTTATTATTATTATTATTATTATATGTACCACAACCTCTGGCTCCTCTCCTTCCCATTTCAGGATATCTTGGACACGTTCAGACACATCCCAGACCCTGGCACCAGGGATTAAAACTACCATCAGTGTCTCCTGACTGCGTCCACAGAATCGCCTATCTGACCCCCTAACTATAGAGTCCCCTATTACTATTGCCCTCCTCTTCTTTTCCCTACCCTTCTGAGCAACACAGGGCCGGTCTCTGTACGGGAGGCCCGGCCGCTGTCGCTACCCCCAGGCAGGTTGTCCCCCCCAACAGTACTCAAACAGGAGTACTTATTGCCAAGGTGTACAGCCACCGGGGTACTCTCTAGTCCCTGCCTCTGCCCCTTGCCCCTCCTAACCGTGACCCACTTGTCTGCCTCCTGTGGTCTTGGAGTGACCACCTCTCTATAACTCCTCTCTATGACCTCCTCGCTCTCCCTGACCAGACAGGACCGCAAAGGTAACAATCTCAGGATTACTGCCTGTGCCACGCGACAGTGAGAGTAGGAATGGAGCGAGGTGGAGGATAAATGCGTGGCTGAAGGACTGGTGCAGTGGGCAGGGATTCAAGTTTCTGGATCATTGGAACCTCTTTTGGGGAAACTGTGACCTGTACAAAAAGGACGGGTTGCACTTGAACCCGAGGGGTACCAATATCCTGGCGGGGAGATTTGCAAAGGCTACTGGGGAGAATTTAAACTAGAACGGTTGGGGGGAGGGCCTCAAATAGAGAAAACTAGTAGACAGTGTGTGAGGCAGGAGGCAGAGAAGGGAAGCACTCAGACGCAACATGTAGGGGGGAAAGAAGAAAAAGATAATAAACAGAGAATAAGAGGTGGTGGGTTTCTTAAATGTGTGAGCAGAGAGACAGAGGGGTGTAAAATGAGGGTAGAAGCAATAGATAGCAAGGTGAAAAGTAAAAGTGGTAGGAAAACAAATCCAGGGCAAAATCAAAAAGGGCCATTTTTCAACATAATTGTATAAGGGGTAAGAGTGTTGTAAAAACAAGCCTGAAGGCTTTGTGTATCAATGCAAGGAGCATTCGTAATAAGGTGGATGAGTTGAATGTGCAGATAGCTATTAATGACTATGATATAGTTGGAATCATGGAGACATGACTCCAGGGTGACCAAGGCTGGGAGCTGAACATCCAGGGATATTCAATATTCAGGAGGGATAGACAGAAAGGAAAAGGAGGTGGGGTAGGGTTGCGGGTTAGAGAGGAGAGTAACGCAATAGAAAGGAAGGACATTAGCTTGGAGGATGTGGAATCGATATGGGTAGAGCTGCAAAACACTAAGGCAGAAAACGTTAGTGGGAGTTGTGTACAGGCCACCTATCAGTAGTAGTGGAGTTGGGGATGGCATCAAACAGGAAATTAGAAATGCGTGCAACAAAGTTAAAACAATTATAATGAGTGACTTCAATCTACATATAGATTGGGTGAATCAAATTGGCTGGGGTGCTGAGGAAGAGGATTTCTTGGAATGTATGCGGGATAGTTTTCTAAATCAACATATAGAGGAACCAACGAGAGAGCAGGCTATTCTAGACTGGGTATTGTGTAATGAGGAAGGGTTAGTTAGCAGTCTTGTTGTGCATGGCCGCTTGGGCAAGAGTGACCATAATAGGGTTGAGTTCTTCATTAGGATGGAGAGTGACATAATTAATTCAGAAACAAGGGTTCTGAACTTAAAGAAAGGTTACTTTGAGGGTATGAGACGTGAATTGGCCAAGATAGACCGGCAATTGATTCTTAAAGGGTTGATGGTGGATATGCAATGGAAGGCATTTAAAGGCTGCATGGATGAACTACAACAATTGTTCATCCCAGTTTGGCAAAAGAATAAATCAGGGAAGGTAGTGCATCCGTGGATAACAAGGGAAATCAGGGATAGTATCAAAACAAAAGATGAAGCATAAAAAATTAGCCAGAAAAAGCAGCCTACCAGAGGACTGGGAGAAATTCAGAGTCCAGCAGAGGAGGACAAAGTGTTTAATTAGGAAAGAGAAAATAGATTATGAAAGAAAACTGGCAGGGAACATAAAAACTGACTGCAAAAGCTTTTATAGATATGTGAAGAGAAAAAAATTAGTTAAAACAAAAGTAGGTCCCTTGCAGTCAGAAATAGGTGAATTGATCATGGGGAACAAGGACATGGCAGACCAATTGAATAACTACTTTGGTTCTGTCTTCACTAAGGAAGACTTAATTAATCTTCCGGAAATAGCAGGGGACCGGGGGTCAAATGAGATGGAGGAACTGAGTGAAATCCAGGTTAGCCGGGAAGTGGTGTTAGGTAAATTGAATGGATTAAAGGCCGATAAATCCCCAGGGCCAGATAGGCTGCATCCCAGAGTACTTAAGGAAGTAGCCCCAGAAATAGTGGATGCATTAGTGATAATTTTTCAAAACTCTTTAGATTCTGTAGTAGTTCCTGAGGATTGGAGGGTAGCTAATGTAACCCCACTTTTTAAAAAGGGAGGGAGAGAGAAAACGGGGAATTACAGACCAGTTAGTCTAACATCGGTAGTGGGGAAACTGCTAGAGTCAGTTATTATTATATTTTTTAAATTTTTTATTTATTAGAAGTACATTACATTACAACCACATACATTAGTACTCGTCACTTATGTCTTCTTACAATTAATGTACTCCATTTGTTTTTTACACTAGTAAAAGGAAAAGATAAGATTGAAAGAAAGAAGAAAGTGAAGGAAAAAGTGAGAGTGTAGAAAATGTGACAACAAAAAAGGATGAAGACCCTATAAGAACAAAATTAAAAACAAAAGAAAAAGAGTTAAGAAATAGACCCTAGAAAAGAAGGAGAAAGAGAAAGAGGAAAAAGAGAGAAACAAATATTTTTTATGAGCATTACGCAAATGGGACATACCAACTCTTCAACTATCATCCCCCCTTACCTGACCTCAATTTTTTTTAAGGTACCTTTGCACCCTATATTTGTAATAATTTTATAAATGCAGACCACGTCAGGTGGAAGTGATCTGGTTTACCTGCTAGGAGGAGTCTTATCTCTTCTAGGTGTAATGTTTCGAACATATTTGAAATCCACATGTTTATAGTTGGTATTGGAGCCTTCTTCCAAAATTTTAGAATTAGCTTTTTTCCAGTTATTAACCCATAGTCTATTAGTTTCTTTTGAAACACATTTAGTTCTGGACCATCTTCCGTTATTCCGAAGATAATCCATTCTGCTTTGGGTATCAGTCTTATTTTAAATAATTTTGTAAAGATTTCGAAAATGTCATTCCAAAATTTTTGAATTTTTGTACAGAAAACGAATGAGTGCGCTATAGTAGCTTCTTGGGATTGACATTTATCACAAATAGACGATACATTTGCGAAAATTTTATGAATTTTAGTTTTGGAATAATATAATCTATGTAAAATTTTAAATTGTATTAAAGTGTGTCTTACATTAATCGAACATTTATGCACGTTTAATAAGTGTTCATTCCAACTTTCCTTTGAAATTTTAATAGCTAACTCTTGTTCCCAGTCTCTTCTGATACCCTCCGTAGATGGTATTTGTACATTTAAGATAATATTATACAAATATGATATTAGGTTTGCTGATTCAGCTTTTATATGCATCCAATACATCTGCTGGGTTATTATAATGATCTTTTGTATATTTTTTCAAATAGTCGCATATTTGAAAATATTTAAAATATTGATTATTTCCGAGTTTATATTTTATTTGTAATTGTTGAAATGAAAGTAATTTTCCAGTTTCATACGTCACCGAGCATTTTAATTCCTAGTCTATCCCAATGTGTAAAAGCTTTATCTATAATAGAGGGATTAAACGAAGGGTTATTAACTATGGGTAATAAAAGTGATAAATTTCTTAATTTTAAATTTTGTTTTATTTGTTTCCAAATTCGGATTGTACTATGAATAATTGGGTTCTTATTATAATTTATATTATTCAGTTTCATTGGAGAGAGGAGGATCGCTCCAATGTTTCCAGAGGAGCAATCCTCTTTCTCCATTACAATCCAGTCCACTTGCTGGGCGGAGTTATCCATCAGTTGAATCATATTTTTAATATTTACTGACCAATAATAATACATAAAATTAGGTAGTGCTAAACCCCCTAATACTTTAGGTTTATTCAGATGAGTTTTTTGTATTCTATGTGATTTATAGTCCCATATAAAATGAGTGATATCTGAGTCGGGTTTTTTTTTAAACTTCTTTGGTAAGTATATAGGAATCGATTGAAATAGGTATAGAATTTGTGGTAGAAAGATCATTTTTATTGCATTTATTCGGCCTATTAAAGACATCGGGAGCGTTTTCCAGAATTTAATTAGTGTGTTTAATTTATTAAGTAGGGGATCAAAATTTGCCTTAAACATACCTTGATATGTTCTAGTAATTTCGATTCCCAAGTATTTAAAATTTTCTGTAGCTATTTTAAAAGGGAATTTTAAAAGATGTGTTGAATCTTTCGGTTTTATTGACATAATTTCACTTTTATTCCAATTTATTCTATATCCAGAAAAAGATCCAAAGTCTTCAATTAAATTTAATATATTTGGTATAGTGATTTGAGGTTTTGTAATGTACAGTAATATATCATCCGCGTATAAAGATATTTTATTATATGAGTCTTTAGTATTATATCCATGTATATCAGGGTGTATTCAAATTTTTTCTGCTAGCGGTTCAATAATGAGAGCAAACAGCTGTGGTGATATTGAGCATCCTTGTCTATTTCCCATTGATAGTTGGAATTTCGAGGATAATATGTTATTAGTTAGTATTCTAGCTGTAGGTTTATTATATAGTAACTTGATCCATAGAATAAAATTATCTCCCAGTTGGAATTTTTGTAATACTTTATCCATATAATTCCATACTATTTGGTCAAATGCTTTTTCAGCATCCAGCGAAATAATTGATAATTCTTGATCTTCAGATTTGTGTGAGTGCATTATGTTGAGTAAACATCTCATATTGTTAGATGAGTATCTCTTAGGGATAAACCCCGTCTGATCTGGGTTTATTAATTTACTAATGTATTTACTTAATCTTCCAGCTAATGTTTTCGCTAATATTTTTTGATCTGTGTTTAACAATGCTATAGCTCTATATGAACCCGGTTCATCTAAATCTTTGCCTTTCTTAGGTATTAGTGTAATCGTTGATTCCGCTAATGTATCAGGTAGTATTTGTTTTTTAAAAGCATATTGGTACATTTTTTGTAATCTTGGTATTATTTTATCATAAAAGCTTTTATAAAATTCATTAGTAAATCCATCAGGGCCTGGTGTTTCTCCGTTCTTTAGTGAGTTTATTGTATCTTCTAATTCCTTAATTGAAATTTGTGCACCCAATTCCTCTTGTTCCTTCAGCTCTAACTTTGGAAGATTACAATTATCCAAAAACTTTGTGATATTATTGGAATCAATTGTCGTTTTAGATGTATACAAATTCTCATAAAATTGCGCAAATCTTTTATTTATATCCTTCGGTGTTGTTAATAATTCCCCTGTATCTGATTTAATCTTTGGTATAGTATGTTCCTTTTCTCGTTTTTTTAGCTGGCAAGCCAAAAGTTTATGCGGTTTATCCCCAAATTCAAAGTGCTCTTGTTTTGTAATTTGAAAAAGTCTTATAAGTTTGGCAGATAATAATTTATTTAATTTAAATTTCAAAATTATTATTTTATTATGTTTATCTATTGATGGATCTTTAGCATTATCTATATCCATTTGTCTAATAAGTTCTTCTAACTGTCTTTGTTCATTCTTATTCTTTTTATTTTGAAAAGCTTGATATGAAATTATAATACCCCTAATGTATGCTTTAAAAGATTCCCATAATACAGTAGACGATATATCTGGAGTATCATTTATTTGAAAAAAGGCCTCCATTTGTTCTTTTAAATATATACTCGCTTGTGGATCTTTTAGAATTTGAGAATTAAATCTCCAAAACGATTTATTCTTAAACATACCTTCCAGTTTTAAAAAGAAAGTTAGTGGAAAATGGTCTGAAATCGTATTTGTGTGGTATGTTGGGTTAAATGTTTGAGGGATTAATTTTGTATCCAGCAGGAAGTAATCTATACGTGAGTATGTCTTATGTACCATTGAATAAAACGAGTATTCCCTGCCAGTTGGATTAACAATTCTCCAAACATCTGCTATATTAGTATTGTTTATATAAGTATTGAGAAGTTTCCCGGTTTTCGATTTCATATTCCCTCTCTGTTTTTGGCTTGATTTATCTAAGTACGGATCTAAAACACTGTTAAAGTCTCTTCCTATTATAACATTTTGATAGTTAAACTCTGCAATTATGTTGAAAATGTTATTGAAAAAGTGGGGGTTGTCAAAGTTAGGGGCATATATATTTACCAAGGTAAGTGGAGTATCATGAATTTCTCCATTAACTATTAAGTATCTCCCTTCTATATCTGTTATGATATTCTTTGCTTTAAATGGTATACCTTTTCTTATAATGCTTGACGTGCCTCTAGATTTCGAAGTGAATGAAGAATGGTATGTTTGACCTATCCATTTCACCCTCAACCTAACTTGATCCTGAGATTTTAAGTGTGTCTCTTGTAAGAAGATAATGTCAGAGTTGTACAGTTTCAGCTGAGCTAGTATCTTACCCCTTTTAATAGGTTCGTTAATACCTCTTATATTCCAACTACAAAATGAGATTCCTCCTAGGTTCTTTTGTTTGGTGTCATGCATTTTGAATAATTATAGTACCTTTAAATCTTGTGGTGCATCCATATCCCAGGTCTTTGAGTATTGGGGGAACTTTTGAATTTTTAAGTTTCGTTGGTATATCCATTTTACGCTTATCACTAAACACAAAACACAAACATGTGAGTTTATGTGGTAATAAAAAAAAAACTAAAAAAGTGAAAATACAGTGTCTGATATAGTCGGCACTGTAGCGAGTGTCCCACCTGTAGGTGGGAAAAAACCTTGTTTTGACTTCCATTGTGTTGTTAAACAAATAGCTCCGCTCTCTTGGTTAATCATAACATAATAAAATATTAAAACTGGGCCTCACATTCAGATATATAATACAATTTTACCCTATATATTTCATTATAACATATCATATATATATTGCAATTTTAGCTACTAATTATTAAACCGATACTTTTGACTTCAATAAGAATCAACTGTTGGTTGAAGGGGTTAACGAGACGTGCCCCTGGGCCTACGCCAGGTGCTCGTTTCTCATCCCCTCCTCCCACTTATAGATAAGGTTTCAATTTATTAAAAATTCATATTAGTATGTTAGTTCGTTATTTTTTATTTTTATTTTTGTTAGTATTCTAATCTAACATGCATAACTTATTAAGTTGATAATAGGATAAGTTCTTACAATTGGTTTTAATATTATAATCTAATAAACAAGTAAATGCTTCTGGTACATACCATTCCCGTCTGTTCAGCTGTTTACTCGTTTTGAACAGAAAGTGTCCTTGATTCAACATTCCAAAGATAACAGTCTAGCTATCCCCAGACAAAGCATTGCTTAGAATGGTTCAGATCTACCAAACCCCCATTTGATTTCTATTTTTCAACGATAGTTTGGGCATATTTAAACGCGTCTTCAGGCTTAACAAATGACTTTTCAGAACCCTTGAAGGAAATACGCATTTTCGCTGGATAAAAAACTCCATATCTGATCCCCTCTCTCCCTCTTAAAAGATCCTTAACCTTCTCGAATTTCTTTCTTTTTTGCACAATTTCATACGGGTAGTCCCTGAATATCTTGATAGTGTCATTGTCCAGCCGCAGTTGCACACCGTGTTTGATTTTGCTCATAACATCTTCCAGTTCTAAAATATCCCGAAATTTCACAATAATATGTCGTGGATAAGTTTTTCCCGCACCAGATCTTTGTTTAAATCTTGGGACACGATGAGCCACTTCGATTTTCGGTTCTTTGGAAAGATTAAGCAGTTGTTTAAGCAAGCCCATGGCGAACTCACGCACATCCTCCCCCTCGGCTCCCTCTGAGACTCCAAGAATTCTCAAATTCTGTGTCTAGAGCGAGCTTCCAGGTCCAGGCATTTTTCTGAAACTTTACTAAGTTGAGTCACCATCTGTAGTGAAGTTTGTTCATTTTCTCGCCTCATATGCTCATTTTTGCCATGTCTTCAACCACTCGAGCCGTGTTTTTCTCCAATTCCGTAATTGTGCGCATACTTGCAGCTACTGTTTCAAGCACAGCCGTGAACCTGTCCGTAGTAGTTTCATCCATCTTGTCCATTCTCTCCAATAGTCCATCTTTCACATCCTCAATTCGTTTATTCATAATGTCCAGTGAATCAATCACCTTCTGATTGCTAGCATCCATAGCCTTCTGATTACCAGCATTTAAATCCTTCATCATCTTTTCCATTTTTTCCATCATATTTCCCATATTTTCCTTCATATTTTCCTTCATATTTTCCATCATAATTTTATTTTCATCCAAAATCTCATCTTTCATATTTTTCACTGATTTCTTCAAGTCATCAAACTCTTTCTTAGCTCTTGTATCCATTTCTGCAGCCACTTCAGAGACTTCAGAGACTTCAGAGGTAACTTCTGCTTCAGACTTCTTCTGGTCTCTCAGCAGCTTTTTCACTGTTCTCTGAGGGCTCACAGCTGGAAGCAGTTTACTCATTTAAAGGGCTTTAAACCACCGTTTAAAACATCGCGCTTAATGATGACGTCATCAGCGCGGCGACCAGAAGCTCCGGTAAGGTTTTTAAATACAATCCCGATTTATGGACCCGTTTTACACGATAAATCGTGCAATTTTTCGGGAGAGGAGCTAGGTGCACGTCTGTTAGTCCAACATGGCGCCACCGGAAGTCCCTAGAGTCAGTTATTAAAGATGGGATAGCAGCACATTTGGAAAATGGTGAAATCATTGGACAAAGTCAGCATGGATTTATGAAAGGTAAATCATGTCTGACGAATCTTATAGAATTTTTCGAGGATGTAACTAGTAGAGTGGATAAGGGAGAACCAGTGGATGTGTCATATCTGGACTTTCAGAAGGCTTTCGACAAGGTCCCACATAAGAGATAAATAAACAAACTTAAAGCGTACGGTATTGGGGGGTTCAGTATTGATGTGGATAGAGAACTGGCTGGCAGACAGGAAGCAAACAGTTGGAGTAAACGGGTCCTTTTCAGAATGGCAGGCAGTGACTAGTGGGGTACCGCAAGGCTCAGTGCTGCGACCCCAGCTATTTACAATATATATTAATGATTTGGACGAGGGAATTGAATGCAACATCTCCAAGTTTGCGGATGACACAAAGCTGGGGGGCAGTGTTAGCTGTGAGGAGGATGCTAGGAGGCTGCAAGATGACTTGGATAGGCTGGGTGAGTGGGCAAATGCATGGCAGATGCAGTATAATGTGGATAAATCTGAGGTTACCCACTTTGGTGGCAAAACAGGAAAGTAGACTATTACCTGAATGGTGGCCGAATAGGAAAATGGGAGATGCCATGAGGCCTGGGTGTCATGGTACACCAGTCATTGAAAGTAGGCATGCAGGTGCAGCAGGCAGTGAAGAAAGCGAATGGTATGTTTGCATTCATAGCAAAAGGATTTGAGTATAGGAGCAGGGAGGTTCTACTGCAGTTGTACAGGGTCTTGGTGAGACCACACCTGGAGTATTGCGTACAGTTTTGGTCTCCTAATCTGAGGAAGGACATTCTTGCCATAGAGGGAGTACAGAGAAGGTTCGCCAGGCTGATTCCTGGGATGTCAGGACTTTCATATGAAGAAAGACTGGATTGACTCGGCTTGTACTCGCTAGAATTTAGAAGATTGAGGGGGGATCTTATAGAAACTTACAAAATTCTTAAGGGGTTGGACAGGCTAGATGCAGGAAGATTGTTCCCGATGTTGGGGAAGTCCAGAACAAGGGGTCACAGTTTAAGAATAAAGGGGAAATCGTTTAGGACTGAGATGAGAACAACTTTTTTTACACAGAGAGTGGTGAATCTCTGGAATTTTCTGCCACAGAATGTAGTTGAGGCCAGTTCATTGGCTATATTTAAGAGGGTTAGATGTGGCCCTTGTGGCTAAAGGGATCAGTGGGTATGGAGAGAAAGCAGGTACAGGATACTGAGTTGGATGATCAGCCATGATCATATTGAATGGCGGTGCAGGCTCGAAGGGCCTAATGGCCTACTCCTGCACCTATTGTTCTATGTTTCTATGTTTCTATCAGCGGCTTCCTCTAGACCACTTGTTTTGAAGTGTGATGGAACATTGCAGATTGGGCGCTCCAACCGCTCCAACCGCTCCTGGTCCTCTGTGAAACACTCCCCGCGCTACGTTTTTAAACTCACCGCCCGGACGCTGCTCCAACCGCTCCTGGGCCTCTGTGAAACAAAGCCCCGCCAGGGCCGGCCTTAGGAGGTGTGGGGCTCAATTGGGAACAATTTTGGTGAGCCCCAGGTTCCCAGCCAAGGTCTGTCAGCCCTGTTATTTAATATATATTATGAAATTGTACACTGAGGTGCTATGAATTATACACTGTCTGAATCTCTCCTGCTCCCGTTTGACCGTCAGTAGCTCCACTGGCTTCCAACCTTTACTGTAGCTGCTAATTACCATTAAACTGCATTATGTGATTGGACACAATGCCCTTGGAGACAGCGGTTGATTGGACGGGAATTTTAAGGCAAGCTGGTTGGTGATTGGACGCAACCCCCTTAGAGACAGCGGTTGATTGGCCACCAAATAATCGGGCACAAATTGACAAATAGGAAAATAATAAAATCGCTGGTCGGTGCGAAATCAGTGGACTGTCTGCGCTGTATCTCCAAACTAAACAATATAACATGCAGGTACATTCATTTAAAATAAAATTCAGTGATTATTTCACATGATATCTCACTGTATCTGACCAATCTCTGTTTAAGATGGTACACAAAACACAAAACATCTCTGTTTAAGATGTTTACTCTGCCTTCGGCATTGACTCTGAACTAAAAACCTAAACTAGACTCAATTGTATCATCACATTGGACTCAGTAAACTCACACATCTCTGCATTCAGGGGGCTGCCGTGGTTGGAATCACCGGCTCTGAGACCAGTGGGTAAAGCGACCTGAGATCAATACATAAGATGGTAGCTCTTCTCAATAAAAAAAACAATGACGTTTTTCACTCTAACCATGATGGCTAGAGTTTCTTGCAAGGTGATCTATGACCTCGCTAAGAAAATATTGTCCTAACGCTCAGTTGAGGTCAAATGAAGAAGATATTCTTTACAAGGTACACAAAAATGCTGGAGAAACTCAGCGGGTGCAGCAGCATCTTTGGAGCGAAGGAAATAGGCAACGTTTCGGGCCGAAACCCTTCTTCAGACCCTTCAGACCCGAAACCTTCTTCAGAATACAATGATATTCATTTCATTGTACAGTGGAGCCCATGGATGTGTCACTGAAAGCAGTGAAGAAAGCAATCTCCACACTGCTTGTCCCCGCGTTTAATGAAGTGACTTTTAAATTACTTGAAATAAAAGTTGATTTCTCTTTGTAACAAATGTCAACCGTGCTTCTAATGAAAGAGAAATCAATACACTTCTTTCTCTAACCTGCCGTAATTCAGTTGACTTTTATTTAAAGTGGAAGATGCAAACATTGTCAGCTCCATCTGGACTTCACCCAGAGTGACTGGGGAGTCCAGAACAAGGGGCCACAGTTTAAGAATAAGGGGTAGGCCATTTAGGACTGAGATGAGGAAACACCTTTTCACCCAGAGAGTTGTGAATCTGTGCAATTCTCAACCACAGAAGGCAGTGGTGGCCAATTCACTGGATGTTTTCAAGAGAGAGTTAGATTTAGCTCTTAGGGCTAACGGAATCAAGGGATATGGGTAGAAAGCAGGAAAGAAGATACTGATTTTAGATGATCAGCCATGATCATATAGAATGGCAGTGCTGGCTCAAAGTGCCGAATGGCCTACTCCTGTACCTATTTTCTATGTTTCTCTTTCTATGACTGATAGAAATGCATGCTTCATTCTTGAAGGTATCTCGTGCGGGTTTTGAAATCCCCATCAAGTCATAATGTACCAATAAAGATGCTCTG
This sequence comes from Malacoraja senta, assembly GCA_038087875.1. Classification (NCBI taxonomy): domain Eukaryota; kingdom Metazoa; phylum Chordata; class Chondrichthyes; order Rajiformes; family Rajidae; genus Malacoraja; species Malacoraja senta. The sequence continues at coordinate 54,981 of JAXLNO010005010.1, forward strand.
CTTTCTTTCCATAGATTATCTGCTCTAGTTTAGTTTAGTTTAGTGATATAGCACGGAAACAGGCCCTTCGGCCCGCCGAGTCCGCACCGACCAGCAATCCCCGCACACAAACAGTATCCCACACACACTAGTGACAATTTACATTTGTACCCAGCCACTTAACCTACAACCTGTACTTCTTTGGAGAGCAGGAGGAAACGGAAGATCTCGGAAAAAACCAATGCAGGTCATGGGGAGAACGTATAAACTCCGTACAGACAGCACCGGTCATCAGGAATACATCCGGGTCTCTGGCGCTGTGAGGCAGCCACTGTACCGCTGCGCCACCGTGCCGCGAAGGTTTCTCGTGCGAGATTTGAAAGCCCCGTCAAGTCATAATGAACCAACAAAGATGCTCCATTTTCTTTCCATAGATTATCTGTTTAGTTTAGTTGAGAGATACAGCGCGGAAACAGGCCCTTCGGCCCACCGAGTCCGCACCGACCCCTGCACACGAACACTATCCTGCACACAGTTCTTCAGACTGAGAGTCAGGGGAGAGGGAAACTAGAGGTATTAAAAGTTAAAGAACAAACCCCAGAACAGAATGATCTCTTCAGTACCTTTCTCACCTCTAGTTTTCCTAATAATATGGAAACCTTTGAACCATTGAAACGAAGATAGACACAAAATGCTGGATAACTCGGTGGGACAGGCAGCATCTCTGGATACAAGGAATGGGTGACGTTTTAGGTTGAGGCCCTTCTTCAGACCCTTCAAGTTATTGAACTAGCTCATTGGAGGTCAGTGAAACAGTGCAGGGCAATGCACCTTCTAGTTTTGTCCAGCACATTGGGGAAGTGAGTTATACTTTACTCTAAAACCTTGGCAACAAAAGTCAATGACCCACCCTCCCCCACCTCAACAGAAAGGAACCGCAGATGCAGCGTTCACCGAAAAACGTCAATGATTCCGGGGATGCCGAGGCGACAGGGTGAGAGAGAGGGAGTGAGGAACATGTTGGGGAACGGCTGCTGACCAGCAGCCGTCCGTTTAAATCACCTTTTTAAAAAATAGTTTTAGTGTGTCCATTGTCCAGTCTGTGGGAGTATTCTACTTTTAAATGTAGGGTGAATGGGGTAATTATATCCTAGGTCCCTACCTGGTCAGTGAGGCAGCTTTTTCTCCGGGCTGCCCCGTCAACCCGTCCTCGGGGCCTACCAGCGGGCATGGAGCGCCGTTTCCTGACGGGGACCGCCCAGCACCTTCAGCTTCGGTCGGCGGCACAGCGCTGGAGCGCTATCGTGGAGCGTAGCGGGCGATGCTTTGCCTGGGTCGCCGCGCTGGATCGACACGCTGGCCGCCGAGATCAACAACTCCGGTCTGCCGGTCGGCGGCGCCGACTTTAACATTGGGAGCCTCGTGGCTCCAAATCATGACTCCAAATCGGCGCGGCCCTGTCGGCTTCAGTTGCCATGGACTCTGCTGGGAAACCGGCCGTTCCAGCCGCTGCGAGGACTCTCCCGACGGCCAGGAACATCGGGCCTCCGTAGAGGCAACAGTGGCGGCCTTGATGGGCCTGACTCTGGGGAGAATTGGGTTGGGGACTGGACATTGTGCCTTCCCCCACAGTGGCATCCATTGTGGGGGGATGATTTTGTGTGTAGTGTTAAGTGTCTGTGTTAGTCTGTGAGTCTATGTCCAAACTGGCGGTCGGAAGGGAGAGTGTACGCTGGCGCGGTTTGGCTGCCGCTGCTCTCCCTTCATATTGTGTTTTCTGAATTTTGTTGTTGTCTTCTTTGGATCAAATTTCTGTTTTTAATTTATGTATTTGTGATGTCTTTATAACTTATTTTACTCTGATTATATGTTTATATGTTTCTTTGTCAAATTGTAAGGTGTCCTAGAGACTTTTGTGTGTAGTGTTAAGTGTCTGTGTTGGTCTGTGAGTCTATGTCCAACATGGCCTGTAAGGTGTCCTTGGGTGTCCAGAAAGGCGCCAGCAAATAAAATGCATTATTATTATTATAGAGTGCGTGAGAGAGCGAGAGAGAGACGAAATGGAGGTGGGGGAGAGAGAGCACGCGCGAGAGAGAGAGAGTGAGAGAGAGAGAGAGAGAGAGAGGGAGGGAGGGATGGAGAGACCAAATGACAGAGAGACACAATGTGGGTCGGTAGGTGAATGACTAACCTGCACACCAAGAAGAAGCTCGCGGTCTGAGCCCTCAACCATGATGATGTGTTTTAAGAAATTCTCAATATCGTCAATGCATCTATCTACATTCCTCAGTGTAATTGTATTTTGACCGAGTATTAATGATGTCGCGTTCCTTTGAATAAAATTCACAGGGCGTCATTAATACTTGGTCAAAACACAATTACATTTACTGAGGAATGTGGATCGATTAATTGATGACACATTGTATAACTACGTGTTAACTACTGGCTGTTAACGTGCTAGGCCAGGCATAGGCAGGAGGCGGCAGGGCCCAAGGCGGCGGCAGGGCCCAAGGCTCTAACATAATAGTCGTAGTTATTGACAGGCTGTTGCCTCGTGGGCTCGGTTGTGCTCCTGCTGCGGTGGCAGGACACTCTCATGAAGTGAGAGGAGGAGCAAGAGCCAGAGAGTGAGAGATGGAAGGTCTGGACTTATATACTTGGGCACACCCAATATATCTCATGACTCTTTCGCAGGGTTGCCGAGGATTTGCATAGGAGGAGTGGCCTAACCATTAGGTGCCGCTACATTAGTAGTTAACACATCGTTTTTGTCTGATGGCCGGTGCAGTGGTTTTTATCCATGTTCGTTTAAAAAAAAAAATCCGTATTTAACAAGGCGAATGTTAAAAAAAAAAATTGTATTTAGCAACGCGAATTCGTATTTCTGTACAAAATACGGAAAATTAGTGCGGGGCCCCCCATTGGCACGGGGCCCAATTGGGAGCAACCGGTACAATCGGCTTAAGGCTGGCCCTGAGCCCCGCGCTCCATTTTTAAACTCACCACCTGCTCCAACGCTCCAACCGCTCCTGGTGCACAATAGATGCACAAATTGTTTTAACATCAATCAATTTGAATAACATTCATATCAATTTCTAAACTGAAGTTTTCAGTTAATGTATACGTAGTTTATTAATTCTAAGCTAATGCTATCTATAATATAACACAGGTGTGGCAGCCTGGACGAGGTCAGGAAAAGGCCAGACGTCAGGCAGGTTCAAACAGTAGTCTTTAATCACACAGCGAGATCACACACAACTGAGGGTCCTCTGGAAACCCCGTGGCAGACCAATGCCCCTGTCCCTCAATCGGCGAGGGGGATGATCCAAGGAGTGGCCTACCCCCCAGGGACCGCCACACAGGTAAAGTTCACAAGATATAGGAGTAGAATTGGGCCATTTGGCCCATTGGGTCCACTGCCATTCAATCATGGCTGATCTCTGCCTCCAAATCCCATTTTCCTGCCTTCTCCCCATCTCCCTTGACACCCGTTCTAATCAACAATTTGTCTATCTCCACCTTATAAATCTCCACTGACTTGGCCTCCACAGCCCTCTGTGGCCAATAATTCTACAGATTAAATACCATCTGACTAACGAAGTTCTTCCACCTCCTCTTTCTAAAAGACCGCCCTTTAATTCCGAGGCTATTACCTCTGGTCCAAGACTCTCCCACCAGTGGAAACATTCTATAGCGTGGGACTGGATGTTAAGTATCCCGACAGGGTTTGGCAGGATGCTACTAGCTGGAGACAGACAGATCAAAACCCTGGGAACAGGTGAACAAAGAAACACTGTGAAAATGGTCACATGATGAACATCTGGTGACAACAGAGCTGCACGTAATTTAATTGCTAGGCAGTATAGCCTTGTGAAGATACGATGGCTGGGAACGGCCATTTTGCAAAGGAACTGTATGATGAGAATGAAAATTTTGATAAGGAACGAAGATGCGTTTTGTTTATTCAGCACTTGGATAAATAACAACTCAAAACAATTGACTTTACAATTGTGAGTCTTGGGTTTGAACAAAGACTTCCTTTAGGAGATTGAAGGAAAATTAGTATAAAAGAAGGGCAATCTGAGACATGGGCAGCGACAACCCGGGAACAACCATCACAAGAAGGGTGGACCTGAGTTTGAATCTCAGAGAAGAAAAAAAACCCACCAACAGAGTCAATCTGTCCAATTCATTCATTGGGGCAATATCTGACTTTGTGATTTAGTTTAAGAAGTAATGTTGAAATAGTAAAGTAAAGGAGAAGTTATTAGAAGTCAAGTGTTTGCATGCATGTTTTAAGTTACTCGAGTGTTAATAAAGATTGTTGTAATAAACTAAATTAAACCTCTATTTAGAGTCTTGTTTGACGCGTCAGTTGATACCCTATAGAGGTAATAGGGTCACCAATCCTTTCCACATTCACTCTATCTATGCCTTTCATTATTCTATAAGTTTCAATGTGATGCCCCCTCATCCTTCAAAACTCCAGCGAGTAGAGGCCCAGTACTGTCAAACGCTAACGTATTAACCCACTCATTCCTGAATCATTCTTGTAAACCTCCTCTGGACCCTCTCCAGAGCTAGCACATCCTTCCTCAGATATGGGGTCCAAATTTGCCCACAGTACTCCAAATGCAGGCTGACCAGCGCCTTATAGAGCCTCAGTGTTGCATCTCTCCTTATAGAGCCTTATAGAGCTTCAGCATTACATGTCTTGCGTAACGGTTTATAGTTAAGTCTGCCAACTACTCTTTTTCACTTTTATTGATTAAGACTCCGTTCCTTCCATTTCACATTCTCACTGGCTTTTTGTTCTCTCGTATACCTGTATTATTTCTTTAAGGCAAACTTTAAGGAATTATTTAACTTCTCTGCCATTCCCCATCTTTAATTCTCCTGTCTCTGCCTGTAACGACCCACACCTGCCATATTTAGCATTTTTCTCCTGCAGTCCATTTTATGTTCTCACCATTCGAGGCATGGAAACTGACCTTTCTGCCCCCTTATCCTTGCCAAACGAGATTTCTTTGGGTCCCATTTGCTCACATTTGGCCCATATCTCTTCAAATCTTTCCTATCCACATGTGCCTGTCCAAGTGTTTTATAAATGCTGTTATAGTACATGTTTTAACTATCTCCTGTGGCAGCTCCTTCTATATACGCACCACCCTGTGGAAATGGTTGAACCTCCAGTTCCTCTTGAATATTGCCCCTCACCTTAAATCTATGTCCCCTGGTTCTTGATTTCCCCTACTCTGGGTAATCCTCATTCATTCATCCTCATGATTTTGCACACCTTGTCTTGTATTCCATCTGGCATTTCTTTATCAATTTATTGGTTCTCCTTTGAGTTCTAAATGCTCCCATTCTTCAGCTCAAAAACTATATCTGACAACTTATGTGCTTGTTAACACTCCCTTTGATTCCTCATGCCAGCCATGGATAATTCACTGTTTTTGTTTGTTTTTGTGCATTCAAATACTTTTCTTTATTGTTCTTGATGTCAGATCAAAGGGAAGATGAAGATGCCAAAACGGAAACCTAAAATAGTGCCCTTTGAAGATGATCTAGGAAATGATGAACCTGGTGAAGCAATTCAACACATTGTGCAAGGTAAATAAAAATCATTTTGCTCTAAGATATCCATAAGGAAACATCAATTTATTGGGAACTGAACCTAATACTTGAAATGAAGTAGTCACCAAAAGGTGCATCATTTTGAAAGCCATTTTCTATGTTTCTCACCTTTAATGATTCAATGGTATTTTATTGTCTCATGTACCTAGGTAGAGTGAAACTCATGTTTTGTTCACAGTTCAGTAACAATCTTGTTGTAAATGGGGCAAAACCATACTTGTACAAGAGTGTGAGATTAGTACATCACATTGAGGCACTACACGACAGTCACCATGTTTCCAGCGACATCTTGTGCCCTTCAAGTTCAGAGTTATTAAAAATGTGAGCGTCTCAACTTGGCCATAAAGGCACATTGTCCAGGAGGTGGCAGTGAGTTGGAGTTGCAGGGGTCAGCCTGACCAGGCGATGTGTCAATGCCCTCCACTGTTGTTCCACCGCTCCGTGCCGATGCAGGCTGCATCTGATCCACACGCATGGCCATTTGGAACGATACCTGATCTAATTGGAATTTGGAAGGGGGAGGGATGGAGAGAGAGGGAAACCAAGGGTTATTTGAAGTCAATATTCATACCGCTACTCAAGTGAAATGTGTGGTGCTGTTCCTCCAATTCGTGCTGGTCTTGACTCTGACGTTGGAGGAGGCCTAAGCCAAAAAGGTCAGTATGGGAATGGGAGGGGGAATTAAAGTGTTTAGCAATTGGGAGATCAGGTAGGATTAGGTAGACTGAGCAGATTCGAGGATCGAACCTGGGTCTCTGGCGTTGTGGGACAGCAACTCTACCATCTGTGCCACTGTGCCTCCCTTCTCTGCATGGAAACCCAATCACAGATTAGCCAACCGGTTTGCAGAGCCGTTACATTTAGTATCCTAAGGGTGAAGCAGTGTGACTATTCTCATGGGGTAGTTGCGTTTTTTAATGAAAAGTCATTCATTGTCTGTCAAAAATTAATATTATTATCTAAGATTAATTTAATTAATTTAGTATTTAGAAATGGAATTAGTCCAAATAATGCCTAGAATAATACAATATGGTAAATGCCATTAGAGCTAAATATACAAAAGATATTTTGCAAACTATGACTTACAAACTTTGACCCTGTACTAAGATGTAAGTTGATTGGAAAAAACTCAATGGCTTGTTTTCTGAAGAATTTTGATTTATATAATTAGTTTGTACTTTTGGTGCTGATCAGAAAATGTTATTCTTCTACTTTTAACTTGGTATATTTCTCATTTATCCTTGTTTGAAGAACATATCGATCAGAATGCTATCAATAATATAACGCTGGAAAAGTTCACAAGTTATAGGAGTAGAATTGGGCCATTTGGCCCATTGGGTCCACTGCCATTCAATCATGGCTGATCTCTGCCTCCTAAGTAAAGAAGATGAGGCTCAGTTAGAGTTTGGTAGATGTGACATTGTGGGGATTACTGAGACGTGGGTGCAGGAGGATCGGGCCTGGGAACTTAATATTCAGGGTTATACATCCTATAGAAATGACAGGCAGGTGGGCAGAGGAGGGGGGGTAGCTCTGCTGGTGAGGGAGGGAATTCAGTCCCTTGCGAGGGAAGACATAGGGACTGGTGAGGTAGAGTCACTGTAGATTGAGCTGAGGAATTGTAAAGGCAAGAAGACACTAATTGGTGTTATTTACAGACCCCCAAATAGTAGCCCGGATGTAGGGTGTAAGTTGCAGCAGGAGTTAAAACTGGCATGTAACAAAGGTAATGCCACTGTGGTGATGGGGGATTTCAATATGCAGGTAGATTGGGAAAATCAGGTTGGTTCAGGACCCCAAGAAAGAGAGTTTGTAGAGTGCCTCCGAGATGGATTCTTAGAGCAGCTTGTAATGGAGCCAACCAGAGAAAAGACAATTCTGGATTTAGTGTTGTCCAATGAACCAGATATGTTAAGCGAACTCGAGGTAAAGGAACCGCTTGGAGGTAATGATCATAATATGATTAGTTTTAATCTGCAATTTGAGAAGGAGAACGTTAAATCGGAAGTGGCAGTGATGCAGTTGAACAAAGGGGACTATGAAGGCATGAGAGGGGAGCTGGCCAAAGTAGACTGGAAAGGGATCCTAGCAGGAATGACGGTGGAACAGCAATGGCAGGAATTTCTGGGCATAATCTGGAAGACGCAGGATCATTTCATTCCAAAAAGGAAGAAAGATTCTAAGGGGAGTAGGAGGCAACCATGGCTGACAGGATAAGTTAAGGATAGAATAAAAGTAAAAGAAAAGATGTATAACACAGCAAAGAGTAGCTGGAAGGCAGAGGATTGGGAAATTTTCATAGGATAACAGAAGGAAACAAAACGGGCAATACGGGCTGAAAAGATGAAGTATGAGGGGAAGCTGGCCAGGAATATAAAGAAGGACAGTAAAAGCTTCTTATATATGTTAAGGGAAAAAGACTAGCAAAGTCAAATGTGGGTCCCTTGAAGGCAGACGGGTGAAATTATTATGGGCAATAAGGAAATGGCAGAAGAGTTGAATAGGTACTTCGGATCTGTCTTCACTAAGGAAGACACAAACAATCTCCCAGATGTACTGGAGGACAGAGGATCTAAGGGGGTAGAGGAACTGAAATAAATTTTCATTAGGCGAGAAATAGTATTGGGTAGGCTAATGGGACTGAAGGATGATAAATCCCCTGGGCCTGATGGTCTGCATCCCAGGGTCCTCAGGGAGGTGGCTCTAGAAATAGTGGATGCATTGGTGATCATTTTCCAATGTTCAATAGATTCAGGATCAGTTCCTGTGGATTGGAGGATAGCTAATGTTATCCCACTTTTCAAGAAAGGAGCGAGAGAGAAAACGGGGAATTACAGACCAGTTAGACTGACTTCGGTGGTGGGAAAGATGCTGGAGTCAATTATTAAAGAGGTAATAATGGGGCATTTGGATAGCAGTAAAAGGATTAGTCCAAGTCAACATGGATTTATGAAAGGGAAATCATGCTTGACTAATCTTCTGGAATTTTTTGAGGATGTGACAAGTAAAGTGGATGAAGGGGTGCCAGTGGATGTAGTGTATCTAGACTTTCAGAAAGCCTTTGATAAGGTCCCGCACGGGAATCTGGTGACTAAAATTAGAGCACATGGTATTGGGGTAGGGTGTTGACATGGATAGAAAATTGGTTGGCAGACCGGAAGCAAAGAGTAGGAGTGAACGAGTCCTTTTCAGAATGGCGGGCAGTGGCGAGTGGAGTGCCGCAAGGCTCGGTGTTGGGGCCTCAACTGTTTACCATATATATTAATGATTTGGAAGAGGGAATTAGGAGCAACGCTAGCAAGTTTGCGGATGACACAAAGCTGGGTGGCAGTGTGAACTGTGAAGAGGATGTTAGGAGGTTGCAGGATGACCTGGACAGGTTGAGTGAGTAGGCAGATGCGTGGCAGGTGCAGTATAACATAGATAAATGTGAGGTTATCCACTTTGGAGGCAAAAACAAGGGGGCAGATTATTATCTCAATGGGGTTAGGTTAGGTAAGGGGGAGGTACAGCGAGACCTGGGTGTCCTTGTACACTGAAAGTTGGCGTGCAGGTAAAGTAGGCGGTGAAGAAAGCTAATGGAACGTTGGCGTTCACAACAAGAGGATTTCAGTATAGGAGTAAAGAGGTTCTTCTGCAGTTGTATAGGGCTCTGGTGAGACCACATCTGGAGTATTGTGTACAGTTTTGGTCTCCTAATTTGAGGAAGGACATCTTTGTGATTGAGGCAGTGCAGCATAGGTTCACGAGATTGATCCCTGGGATGGCGGGACTGTCATATGAGGAAAGATTGAAAAGACTAGGCTTGTATTCTCTGGAGTTTAGAAGGATGAGGGGGGATCTTATAGAAACATATAAAATTATAAAAGGACTGGACAAGCTAGATGCAGGAAAAATGTTCCCAATGTTGGGCAAGTCCAGAACCAGGGGCCACAGTCTTAGAATAAAGGGGAAGTCATTTAAGACTGAGATGAGAAAAAAACTTTTTCTCCCAGAGAGTTGTGAATTCATGGAATTCCCTGCCACAGAGGGCAGTGGAGGCCAAATCACTGGATGGATTTAAGAGATAGATAGAGCTCTAGGGGCTAGTGGAGTCAAGGGATATGGGGAGAAGGCAGGCACGGGTTATTGATAGGGGACGATCAGCCATGATCACAATGAATGGCGGTGCTGGCTCGAAGGACCAAATGGCCTCCTCCTGCACCTATTTTCTGTTTCTATGTTTCTAATCCCATTTTCCTGCCTTCTCCCCATCTCCCTTGACACCCGTTCTAATCAAGAATTTGTCTATCTCCGCCTTAAAAATATCCACTGACTTGGCCTCCACAGCCCTCTGTGGCCAAGAATTCTACAGATTAAATACCATCTGACTAAAGAAGTTCTTCCACCTCCTCTTTCTAAAAGAGCGCCCTTTAATTCCGAGGATATGGCCTCTGGTCCAAGACTCTCCCAACAGTGGAAACATCATATAGCCTGGGACTGGATGTTAAGTATCCTCACAGGGTTTGGGAGGATGCTGCTAGCTAGAGACAGACAGATCAAAACCCTGGGAACAGGTGAACAAAGAAACACTGTGAAAATGGTCACATGATGAACATCTGGTGAGAACAGAGCTGCACGTAATTTAATTGCTAGGCAGTATAGCCTTGTGAAGATAAGCTGGCTGGGAACGGCCATTTTGCAAAGGGACTGTATGATGAGAATGAAAATTTTGATATGGAACGAAGATGCGTTTTGTTTATTCAGCACTTGGATGAATAACAACTCAAACCGATTAACTTTAGAATCGTGAGAGTCTTGGGTTTGAACAAAGGCTTCCTTTAGGAGATTGAAGGAACATTAGTATAAAAGAAGGCGACATGGGCAGCGACAACCCGGGAACAACCATCACAAGAAGGAAGGACCTGAGTTCAAAGCTCAGAGAAGACAAACCCCCTACCAACAGAGTTAATCTGTCCAATTCATTCATAGGGGCAATATCTGACTTTGTGATTTAGTTTAAGAAGTGATAAGTTGAAATAGTAAACTAAAGGAGAAGTTATTGCATGCATGTTTTAAGTCAAGTGTTTGCATGCATGTTTTAAGTTAGTCGAGTGTTAATAAAGATTGTTGTAATAAACTAAATTAAACCTCGGTTTAGAGTCTTGTTTGACACGTCAGTTGATACCCTATAGAGTTAATAGGGTCACCAATCCTTTCCACATTCACTCTATCTATGCCTTTCATTATTCTGTAAGTTTCAATGTGATCCCCCTCATCCTTCAAAACTCCAGAGTAGAGGCCCAGTACTGTCAAACGCTAATGTATTAACCCACTCATTCCTGAATCATTCTTGTAAACCTCCTCTGGACCCTCTCCAGAGCCAGCACATCCTTCCTCAGATATTGGGTCCACATTTGCTCACAGTACTCCAAATGCAGGCTGACCAGCGCCTTAAAGAGCTTCAGCGTTGCATCTCTCCTTATAGAGCCTTATAGCACCTCAGCATTGTCTTGCGTAAAGGTTTATAGTTAAGTCTGCTGACTACTCTTTTTCACTTTTATTGATTAAGACTCTGTTCCTTCCATTTCTCATTCAATCAATCAATCAATCAATCAATCAATCAATCAACGTTTATTGTCATCTCTCAAAGCAACAGTTGTACAGTGCAAAATGAGAAGACGTTTCCCAGAGCATCGCACATAAAACGTAAACATTTCACACATAAATAAAAACAATAAAACCAATCCAGTCCCTGATAAAACAATACGAATAGTTAAAAAGTGCAGGTAAAAACAGCAACATTAAAATACAAGTAAAAACAGTCATAAATTGTCCAGGGCAACTGATTTAAGTGGCCAGTGCCGGAGTTGTTATTAAATTGTAAGTGCAAAAAGCAGCAGAATCAGGTGGAGTGACTGTTTAGCAGCCGCACAGCCTGTGGAAGGAAGCTGTTTAGCAGTCTGGTTGTCCGGGCTTTGATGCTACAGTATCTCTTGCCTGATGGCAGGAGATCCAGATGTGTGTGGAGGGGGTGCAGTCTGTCCTTTGCTATGCTCAGTGCTTATTTTCAGGCAGCAGCTCTGGAACAGTTCTTGTACCGAGGGTAGGTATATGCCAATGATCCTCTCTGCTCCCCTCACTACCCTCTGCAGAGACATCCTGTCTGAGCAGTTGGAGTACCACGTGTAAATTCTCATTGGCATTTTGTTCTCTCGTATACCTGTATTATTTCTTTAAGGCAAACTTTAAGGAATTATTTAACTTCTCTGCCATTCCCCATCTTTAATTCTCCTGTCTCTGCCTGTAAGGGCCCACATCTGCCATATTTAGCATTTTCCTCCTGCAGTCCATTTTATGTTCTCACCATTCGAGGCATGGAAACTGGCCTTTTGGCCCACCTTATCCTTGCCAAGCGACATTTTTTCTAGTCCCATTTGCTCCCATTTGGCCCATATCTCTTCAAATCTTTCCTATCCACATGTGCCTGTCCAAGTGTTTTTAAATGCTGTTATAGTACATGTTTTAACTATCTCCTCTGGCACCTCCTTCTATATACGCACCACCCTGTGGAAATGGTCGACCCTCCAGTTCCTCTTAAATATTGCCCCTCACCTTAAATCTATGTCCCCTGGTTCTTGATTTCCCCTACTCTGGGTAAAAGGCTGTGCATTCATCCTCATGATTTTGCACATTTTGTCTTGTATTCCATCTGGCATTTCTTTATCAATTTATTGGTTCTCCTTTGAGTTCTAAATGCTCCCATTCTTCAGGTCAAAAACAATATCTGACAACTTATGTGCTTGTTAACACTCCCTTTCATTCCTCATGCCAGCCATGGATAATTCAGGTTTTTGTTTGTTTTTGTGCATTCAAATACTTTCTTTATTGTTCTTGATGTCAGATCAAAGGGAAGATGAAGATGCCAAAATGGAAACCTAAAATAGTGCCCTTTGAAGATGAACTAGGAAATGATGAACCTGGTGAAGTTATTAAAAATGTGAGAGCCTCAAATTGGCCATAAAGGCACATTGTCCAGGAGGTGGCAGTGTGTCGGAGTTGCAGGTGACCAGGCGATGTGTCGATGCCCTCCACCGTTGTTCCGCCACTCCGTGCCGATGCAGGCTGCATCTGATTCACACGCATGGCCATTTGGAAGGCGCCTGATCTAATTGGAATTTGGAAGGGGGAGGGATGGAGAGAGAGGGAAACCAAGGGTTATTTGAAGTCAATATTCATACCGCTACTCAAGTGAAATGTGTGGTGCTGTTCCTCCAATTCGTGCTGGGCTTGACTGGCATTGGAGGAGGCCCAGGCCAAAAAGGTCAGTATGGGAATGGGAGGGGGAATTAAAGTGTTTAGCAATTGGGAGATCAGGTATGATTAGGTCGACTGAGCAGAGTCGAGGATCGAACCTGGGTCTCTGGCGTTGTGGGACAGCAACACTACCATCTGTGCCACTGTGCCTCCCTTCTCTGCATGGAAACCCAATCACAGATCAGCCAACCGGTTTGCAGAGCCGTTACATTTAGTATCCTATGGGTGAAGCAGTGCGACTATTCTCATGGGGTAGTTGCGTTTTTTTAATGGAAAGTCGTTAATTGTCTGAACTGTCAAAACATTTTTATTATTAATTTAGTATTAAGGAATGGAATTAGTCCAAATAATGCCTAGAATAATACAATATGGTAAATGCCATTAGAGCTAAATATACAAAAGATATTTTGCAAACTATGACTTACAAACTATGACCCTGCACTAAGATGTAAGTTGATTGGAAAAACTCAATGGCTTGTTTTCTGAAGAATTTTGATTTGTATAATTAGTTTGTACTTTTGGTGCTGATCAGAAAACGTTATTCTTCTACTTTTAACTTGGTATATTTCTCATTTATCCTTGTTTGAAGAACATATCGATCAGAATGCTTGCCAATTGCTGGCAAGCGCGAGAGTAACCAATGATACATGGGTTACAATTGTGTTAGTCAGGAAGTGATCCGTTCAATCATTTGCAGGTATTCTATTCCTTATCTTAAACTGTGTCCCTTTCATTCTGAAATGTGTGCATCCGCATTTAGCTAAATGGGAGTATTCAATGTTCATGCTGTTGGGTTGTTAAATACCCAAGTGGAATATAAGGTGTTCTTCCACTTTTGAGTGTGGCCTCACTCTTATTGATGGAGGTGGCTTAGGATTGGAGGGTCAGTCAAAGAAGACGGGGTTCAAAGAGCCTAGCTACCAGGACATCTAGCGGGCCTTGGTCGACTGAGCGCAAGTATTTGGCGGATCAGTCGTCTGATCTGCACTTGTTGTTGCCGATGGTAGGAGACTGCATCGGGAGGCTGGGTGTGGTGGATGGTGTTGGAGTACGTGCGTATGAGCCCCTGCCTCACTAGACAATAGACAATTGGAAAAATGTTCCCAATGTTGGGCGACTCCAGAACCAGGGGCCACAATCTTAGAATAAAGGGTAAGCCATTTAAGACTGAGGTGAGAAAAAACGTTTTCACCCAGAGAGTTGTGAATTTGTGGAATTCCCTGCCACAGAGGGCAGTGGAGGCCAAGTCACTGGATGGATTTAAGAGAGAGTTAGATAGAGCTCTAGGGGCTAGTGGAATCAAGGGATAGGGGAGAAGGCAGGCACGGGTTATTGATTGGGGACGATCAACCATGATCACAATGAATGGCGGTGCTGACCTATTTTCTATGTTTCTAAAATAAATAATAGGTGCAGGAGTAGGCCATTCGGCCCTTCGAGCCAGCACCACCATTCAATGTGATCATGTCTGATCATCCCCAATCAGTACCCCGTTCCTGCCTTCTCCCCAATAAACTGCCCTAGCACTCATACTCCCCTCTTACCTTAATTAAGGTAGTATGTGGGGTTACTCCCAATCAGCTGCTTCCTCTAATCTGCTTCCACCAATCAGCAGTTTCCTCCAGACCACTTGTTTTGAAGTGTGATGGAACGTTGCAGATTGGGCGCTAGAACCGCTCCAACCTCTCCAGTGCCTCTGTGAAACAAAGCCCCACCAGGGCCGGCCTTAGGGGGTGCGGGGCCCAATTGGGAACAATTTTGGTGAGCCCCAGGTTCCCAGCCAAGGTCTGTCAGCCCTGTTATTTAATATATATTATGAAATTGTACACTGAGTTGCTATGGATTATACACTGTCTGAATCTTTCCTGCTCCCGTTTGACTTTCAGTAGCTCCGCTGGCTTCCAACCTTTACCGTAGCTGCTAATTACCATTAAACTGCATTATGTGATTGGACACAATGCCCTTGGAGACAGCGGTTGATTGGACGGGAGGAGACCGAATTGTTGATTGGACGGGAATTTTAAGGCAAGCTGGTTGGTGATTGGACGCAACCCCCTGAGAGACAGCAGTTGATTGGCCACCAAATAATCGGGCACAAATTTAAAAAAAAATAATAATAAAATCGCTGGTCGGTGCGAACTCAGTGGACTGTCTGCGCTGGATCTCCAAACTAAACAACATAACATGCAGGTACATTAATTTAAAATAAAATTTAGTGATTATTTCACATGATTTCTCACTGTATCTGACCAATCTCTGTTTAAGATGTTTGGTCTGCCTTCGGCATTGACTCTGAACTAAAAACCTAAACCAGAATTGTATCGTCACATTGGACTCAGTAAACTCACACATCTCTGCATTCAGGAGGCTGCCGTGGTTGGAATCACCAGCTCTGAGACCAGTGGGTAAAGCGACCCGAGATCAATACATAAGATGATAGCTCTTCTCAATAAAAAAAACAGTGATGTTTTTCACTCTAACCATGATGGCTAGAGCTTCTTGCAAGGTGATCTATGACCTCGCTAAGTAAATATTGTCATAACGCTCAGTTGAGGTCAAATGAAGAAGATATTCATTACATTGTTCAGTGGAGCCCATGGATGTGTCACTGAAAGCAGTGAAGAAAGCAATCTCCACACTGCTTGTCCCCGCGTTTAAAGAAGTGACTTTTAAATTACTTGAAATAAAAGTTGATTTCTCTTTGTAACAAATGTCAATCGTGCTTCTAATGAAAGAGAAATCAATACACTTCTTTCTCTAACCTTCCGTAATTCAGTTGACTTTTATTTAAAGTGGAAGATGAAAACATTGTCAGCTCCACCTGGACTTCACCCAGAGTGACTGGGGAGTCCAGAACAAGGGGCCACAGTTTAAGAATAAGGGGGTAGGCCATTTAGGAGTGAGATGAGGAAACACCTTTTCACCCAGAGAGTTGTGAATCTGTGCAATTCTCAACAACAGAAGGCAGTGGTGGCCAATTCACTGGATGTTTTCAAGAGAGATTTAGTTCTTAGGGCTAATGGAATCAAGGGATATGGGGCACGCAGAAACGCCGAGATTTTTTCAATTTTGGTAGAGATTTCACTTTACTTTACGAGTAGCCACTCCTGATTAAATTTCGTCGTGTTTATGTACACATTTTTAATAAAATCCTTCTCCCCCCATCCCCAAAATTTCAAATTGTAAAAAAAAACAGAATGTTAATGAAGGTTCTGTCATGTGATGTCACAATGCCCAATGCTCACAGATGTCCAATCGGAATGGATCCATTTACATATGCCTTTATAACCATAACAGGCCATCTCGGCCCTTCAAGTCCGTGCCGAACATTTTTTTTAAATTAAATTAAAAATAAATACTTCCCCCTAGTCCCATCTACCTGCACTCAGACCATAACCCTCCATTCCTTTCCCGTCCATATACCCATCCAATCTATTTTTAAAGGATAACATCGAACCTGCCTCCACCACTTCCACTGGAAGCTCATTCCACACAGCTACCACTCTCTGAGTAAAGAAGATCCCCCTAATGTCCCCCCTAAACTTCTGTCCCTTAATTCTCAAGTCATGTCCCCTTGTTTGAATCTTCCCTACTCTCAATGGGAAAAGCTTATCCACGTCCACTCTGTCTAACCCGCTCATAATTTTAAAGACCTCTATCAAGTCCCCTCTTAACCTTCTGCGCTCCAAAGAATAAAGACCTAACTTGTTCAACCTTTCTCTGTAACTTAGTTGCTGAAACCCAGGCAACATTCTAGTAAATCTCCTCTGTGCTCTCTCTATTTTGTTGACATCCTTCCTATAATTAGGCGACCAAAATTGTACTCCATACTCCAGAATTGGCCTCACCAATGCCTTGTACAATTTTAACATTACATCCCAACTTCTATATTCAATGCTCTGATTTATAAAGGCCAGCACACCAAAAGCTTTCTTTACCACCCTATCTACATGAGATTCCACCTTCAGGGAACTATGCACAGTTATTCCTAGATCCCTCTGTTCAACTGCATTCCTCAATTCGCTACCATTTACCGTGTACGTCCTATTTTGATTTGTCCTGCCGAGATGTAGCACCTCACATTTGTCAGCATTAAACTCCATCTGCCATCTTTCAGCCCACTCTTCCAAATGGCCTAAATCTCTCTGTAGACTTTGAAAATCTACTTCATTATCCAAAACACCACCTATCTTAGTATCATCTGCATACTTACTAATCCAATTTTCCACACCATCATCCAGATCATTGATGTACATGACAAACAACAGTGGACCCAACACAGACCCCTGAGGCACCCCACTAGTCACCGGCCTCCAACCTGACAAACAGCCATCCACCATTACTCTCTGGCATCTCCCATTCAGCCACTGTTGAATCCATCTTGCTACTCCACCATTTGCTACTCCGCCTTTGCAGCAGCCCCAGCCCCAGCCCCTCCCCCCACCCCGCAGCCTGTGTCGAAGCGCGTCATCACGTGTGTGGGAATAGAGAAAGAGGATTGGGGGTGATAGGGAATGGGGAACAGATGGACTGTCCCTACCCCTCCCCCTTCCACTCTCCTTCCCCACTATTTCCGCTCTCTCCCCCCACCCCTCTCCCACTCCCTCCACACTCTTTCCCCTCCCACCCCTACCCCATCTCCCTCCTCCCCCCCTCCCCATCGCTCCCCCCACCCCCGCACCTTTCTCCCTCCCCATCCCTCTCTCCTCTCGTCCCACACCCCTCTCTCCACCCCCTCTCCATCTCCCTCTCCTCACCCGTCTCCCTCTTCTCCACTCCTACTCCCACCCCATCCCTCTCTCCCCCAAACCCCTTCCCCCTCCAAACTCTTCCCCCTCCCTCCACACTCTTCCACCTCCCTCCCCTACCCCATCTCCCTAATTCGCTCCCTCCTCCACCCCTTCCCTCCCCCACCCACACCCCTTTCCCTCTCTCCCCCACTCCCCTCCCCCTCCCCAATCTTCCCCTCCATCCACACTCTTCCCCTTCTACCCCCTACCCCACCTCCCTCCTCGCCTCCCTCCCGCCTCCCCCGCACCTCTCCCCCTCCCCATCCCTCTCTCCTCTCGTCCCACACCCCTCTCTCCGCCCCCTCTCCATCTCCCTCTCCTCACCCGTCTCCCTCTTCTCCACTCCTACTCCCACCCCATCCCTCTCTCCCCAACCCCCTTCCCCCTCCAAACTCTTCCCCCTCCCTCCACACTCTTCCACCTCCCTCCCCTACCCCATCTCCCTAATCCCCTCCCTCCTCCACCCCTTTCCTCCCCCACCCACACCCCCTTCCCTCTCTCCCCCACCCCCCTCCCCCTCCCCAATCGTCCCCTCCATCCACACTCTTCCCCCTCTACCCCCTACCCCACCTCCCTCCTCGCCTCCCTCCCGCCTCCCCCACACCTCTCTCCCCCTCCCCTCTCTCCTCCCCTCCCCCACCCCTCTCTCCTCCCCCTCTCCATCTCCCTCTCCTCTCCTCACCTCCCCCTCCTCCTCCCACCCCATCCCTCTCTCCCCCATCCCCCTTCCCTCTCTACCCCACTCCCTTCCCTCTCTCCCCCCGCCCCCTTCCCCCTACCCCTCTGTTCCTCTTCCACCACTCCCCCTACCCCTCTCTCCCCACTCTTCCACTTCTCTCCCCCTTATCCCACCCTCTCCCTCTCCCTCCCCCACCCTTCCTTCCCCCTCCTTCCCCTCTCGCCCCCACAACCCCCTACCCCTCTGTCCCTCTTCCACCACTCCCCCTGTCCCTTCCACCACTCACCCTAACCCTCTCCACCTCCCTTCCTCCCCACACTTCCACTCCCCCCCTCCCCCTCCCACTCTCCCTCCCACTCTTTCCACTCTCTCCCCCACCCCTCTACCCACCCTCCACACTCTTCACCCTCCCTCCCCTACCCCATCTCCCTCCTCCCCTCCCTCCCCATCACTCCCCCCATCCCCACACCTCTCTCCCCCTCCCCATCCCTCTGTCCTCCCGTCCCCCACCCCTCTCTCCTCCCCCTCTCCATCTCCCTCTCTTCACCCCTCTCCCTCTCCTCCCCTCCCCTCCTCCTCCCACACCCATCCCTCTCTCCTCACCCCCTTCTCCCTCCACTCTTTCCCCCTCCCTCCACACTCTTCCCCCTCCCTCCCCTATCCCATCTCCCTAATCTCCTCACTCCCCCATCCCTCCCCCCTCTCCCACACCTCACTCCCCCTCCCCCATCCCTCTCTCCTCCTCCCCATCCCTCTCTCCTCTCGTCCCCCTTCCCTCTCTCCCCCGCCCCCTTCCCCCACCCCTCTGTCCTTCATCCACCACTCCCCTACCCCTCCCTCCCCACTCTTCCACTTCTCTCCCCCTTACTCCACCCCTCTCTCTCTCCCCCTCCCTTCCCCTTCCCTTTCTCTCTCCCCCCACCCTTTGGATGGGGAGGGGGAGAGAGGTGTGGGGGATGGGGGAGGGAGGGGATTAGGGAGATGGGGTAGGATAGGGAGGGGGAAGAGTGTGGAGGGAGGGGGAAGAGTGTGGAGGGAGAAAGAGGAGAGACCAAAGAAGAAATAACTGAATATGTCGAGGATCAACGAGAAAGAACACAAAACATGGAGCAAGAGCCACAACGAAAATGAACATAACTGAATACATTTTATCTTTACCATTTAAATTGTTGTATTTTAAGTTATATACATTTTAAGATTTAATAAATCACTTTTCCACTTGCAGCGCCTGTCATCCGCTATCTCTCTGCTCTCTCTTTCTTTGATCTTTATCTTTTTCTCTGCCCTCTCTCTCTCTCTTCCACTGTCGGTGCACACTCTCTCTGACCCCCCCCTCTAGACACACCTGAGAGGTGACGGCTATTCGTCAATGGATAGGGTGGAGATGGGATAAAAGAAGCCAATTATTAAATTAAGATAATATCAAGGGGTGTGATGAGTGTGTGTGTTTGTGGATGCAAAATTCCAACCCCGCAACCGTGCTTTGGAGGAACAGACCCAAGGTGTGGCTGAGGAACTGGTGCACGGGGCAGGGATTTAGATTCTTAGATCACTGGGATCTGTTTTGGGGTAAGGGGGAACTGTACAAAAGGGATGGATTGCATCTTAACAGGTGTGGGACCAGCATTCTGGCAGGCAGGTTTGCCACTGCTACACGGGTGGTTTTAAACTGAATAAGGGGGGTGGGGTGTCGAATGGGATAGTGGAGGATGGAGTTAAAGGGAAAGGGTTTCTTAAATGTGTGAGCGTAGAGACAGAGGGGTGTAAAATGAGGGTAGAAGCAATAGGTAGCAAGGTGAAAAGTAAAAGTGGCAGGCAGACAAAACCAGGGCAAAAATCAAAAAGGGCCACTTTTCAACATAATTATATAAGGGGTAAGAGTGTTGTAAAAACAAGCATGAAGGCTT
Source organism: Malacoraja senta (assembly GCA_038087875.1). NCBI lineage: Eukaryota > Metazoa > Chordata > Chondrichthyes > Rajiformes > Rajidae > Malacoraja > Malacoraja senta. The sequence continues at coordinate 75,269 of JAXLNO010005010.1, forward strand.
TGTGTCTCAATGCAAGGAGCATTCGTAATAAGGTGGATGAGTTTAATGTGCAGATAGCTATTAATGACTATGATATAGTTGGGATCACGGAGACATGGCTCCAGGGTGACCAAGGCTGGGAGCTGAACATCCAGGGATATTCAATATTCAGGAGGGATAGAGAAAAAGAAAAGGAGGTGGGGTAGCGTTGCTGATTAGAGAGGAGATTAACGCAATGGAAAGGAAGGACAGTAGGTTCGAGGATGTGGAATCGGTATGGGTAGAGCTACGAAACACTAAGGGGCAGAAAACGCTGGTGGGTGTTGTGTACAGGCCACCTAACAGTAGTAGTGAAGTTGGAGATGGTATCAAACAGGAAATTAGAAATGCGTGCGACAAAGGCAAAACAGTTATAATGGGTGACTTCAATCTACATATAGATTGGGTGAATCAAATTGGCAGGGGTGCTGAGGAAGAGGATTTCTTGGAATGTATGTGGGATAGTTATCTAAATCAACATGTAGAGGAACCAACGAGAGAGCAGGCTATTTTAGACTGGGTATTGAGTAATGAGGAAGGGTTAGTTAGCAGTCTTGTTGTACGTGCCCCCTTGGGAAGAGTGACCATAATATGGTTGAGTTCTTCATTAGGATGGAGAGTGACATTGTTAATTCAGAAACAATGGTTCTGAACTTAAAGAAAGGTAACTTTCAGGGTATGAGACGTGAATTGGCCAAGATTGACTGGCAATTAATTCTAAAAGGGTTGACGGTGGACATGCAATGGAAGACATTTAAAGACTGCATGGATGAACTACAAAAATTGTTCATCCCAGTTTGGCAAAAGAATAAATCAGGGAAGGTAGTGCATCCGTGGATAACAAGGGAAATCAGGGATGGTATCAAAGCGAAGGATGATGCGTACAAATTAGCCAGAAAAAGCAGCATACCGGAGGACTGGGAGAAATTCAGAGACCAGCAGAGGAGGACAAAGGGCTTAATTAGGAAAGGAAAAATAGATTATGAAAGAAAACTGGCAGGGAACATAAAAACTGACTGCAAAAGTTTTTATAGATATGTAAAAAGAAAGAGATTAGTTAAAACAAATGTAGGTCCCTTGCAGTCAGAAACAGGTGAGTTGATCATGGGGAACAAGGATATGGTGGACCAATTGAATAACTACTTTGGTTCCGTCCTCACTAAGGAAGACATAAATAATCTGCCGGAAATAGCAGGGGACCGTGGGTCAAAGGAGTTGGAGGAATTGAGTGAAATCCAGGTTAGTCGGGAAGTGGTTTTGGGTAAATTGAATGGATTAAAGGCCGATAAATCCCCAGGGCCAGATAGGCTGCATCCCAGAGTACTTAAGGAAGTAGCTCCAGAAATAGTGGATGCATTAGTAATAATCTTTCAAACCTCTTTAGATTCTGGAGTAGTTCCTGAGGATTGGCGTGTAGCAAACGTAACCCCACTTTTTAAGAAGGGAGGGAGAGAGAAAACGGGGAATTACAGACCAGTTAGTCTGACATCGGTAGTGGGGAAACTGCTAGAGTCAGTTATTAAAGATGGGATAGCAGCACATTTGGAAAGTGGTGAAATCATTGGACAAAGTCAGCATGGATTTACGAAAGGTAAATCATGTCTGACGAATCTTATAGAATTTTTCGAGGATGTAACTAGTAGCGTGGATAGGGGAGAACCAGTGGATGTGGTGTATCGACTTCCAGAAGGCTTTTGACAAGGTCCCACATAAGAGATTAGTATACAAACTTAAAGCACATGGCATTGGGGGTTCAGTATTGATGTGGATAGAGAACTGGCTGGCAAACAGGAAGCAAAGAGTAGGAGTAAACGGGTCCTTTTCACAATGGCAGGCAGTGACTAGTGGGGTACCGCAAGGCTCAGTGCTGGGACCCCAGCTATTTACAATATATATTAATGAACTGGATGAGGGAATTGAAGGCAATATCTCCAAGTTTGCGGATGACACTAAGCTGTGGGGCAGTGTTAGCTGTGAGGAGGATGCTAGGAGACTGCAAGGTGACTTGGATAGGCTGGGTGAGTGGGCAAATGTTTGGCAGATGCAGTATAATGTGGATAAATGTGAGGTTATCCATTTTGGTGGCAAAAACAGGAAAGCAGACTATTATCTAAATGGTGACCGACTAGGAAAAGTGGAGATGCAGCGAGACCTGGGTGTCATGGTACACCAGTCATTGAAAGTAGGCATGCAGGTGCAGCAGGCAGTGAAGAAAGCGAATGGTATGTTAGCTTTCATAGCAAAAGGATTTGAGAATAGGAGCAGGGAGGTTCTACTGCAGTTGTACAGGGTCTTGGTGAGACCACACCTGGAGTATTGCGTACAGTTTTGGTCTCCAAATCTGAGGAAGGACATTATTGCC